>VZTD01003494.1:153820-182427 GCA_013397725.1 Rhagologus leucostigma
CCCGTGGCGGTGCCCTCGGCGGGGTTCGCGGCCTGCAGGTAACGGGGCGGTGGTGGGGCCTCACCGAGCACCGGGGGCACCGGGAGAGGAGGAGAACGGGGGAGAGGGACGTTTGGGCTGCTCGTGGGGGGAACCTCTGTGCCGTCCCAAAGGTCTGTCGTGTCAGCGCTGTTGGGCACTGACTTGGAAAACACCGTCGAAATAATGGAATGATTTGCGTGGGAAGAGACCTTAAAGCTCATCTCATTCTAATCTCCTGCCATGGGCAGGGACACCTTTCGCTAGACCAAGTTGCTGAAAGCCCCATCCAAGCTGGCCTTCAACATTTCCATGGATGGGGCACCTACAACGGCTCNCAGGGATGGGGCAGCCACAGCTTCTGTGGGCACCCTGTCCCAGGGCCTCACCACCCTCACAGGGAACAAATTCTTCCCGATATCCAATCTAAACCTGCCCTCTGGCAGTGAGAAGCCATTCCCCCTTGTCCTGTCACTCCATCCCTTGTCTCAAGTTCCTCTCCAGCTCTCTTGGAGCCCCTTTAAGCACTGGAAGGGTCACAGTTAGGTCACTGCGAAGCTTCTCTTCCCCCGGCTGAACAATCCCAATTCTCCCAGCCTTTCCTTGTACAAGAGGTGCTCCATCCCTCTCATCAACTTCGTGGCCTCCTCTGGATTTAAGCCTTTTTTTGTGGTGCACGTAGGAGGTGGAGGGAGAACAATGTGGGGCATTGTTTCATGCCAGGTTTTTCTCGGATCAATTTAAATTTAGGCTGCTCTGTTCTAGAGAGCATAAATCCTAAGGTTGCCGTCTTAAGCCACCACAAGCTGGAAAAAAGAGGAAAACCAGGAAAAGAGAGTGAGGGGTTTCAGCCTGGTCAGTGTCCCTGGCTGGTTTAGAAACTGGAGCCTGTGCAGTGGAGGGGAGATAGGGAATCAGTGGAGAATGGGGCCAGGCTTGTGTTCAAGGAGACTATTAGTAAGTGTTAATTTAGGTGTTGTGAAATTGCACTTAAATGTGAATATCCACTGCAGGACTCCTGCTGAGTTACCTTAGGGACAGAGCTGCACTGGCCTTGCTGCTGTGCAGGAGGGTTAAAAGTCCTTAAAATTTCCTTTTAAAAATCCTTTTTTCATTAAAAAACTTTCTCTTACTGTGGTAGGGAGTCTTTACATTCTTAAGAACTGATTTCCAACATGCCTTTAGAACAAAAAACAGACACAGGGAAGAAAAAGATGAGATATTAAGTGTTTTGAGCATGGGTTGTCTGTTTATACTTGTGCTTTCTTTGAACTGGGTTATAAACATTTCCGGGGTCACGTGGGAAGTGCACAACCAGGAATCCCATCCAGGGCTCCCAGCTGCTGTCCTGACACTCACCCACAGTGTTTCCCTGTTCAGGACTCCGAGTCTCACGGAGGCACACAAGGCTTGAGCAGCCACAGCACTTTTCCGATCGTTGTCTTGTTTTTCGTTCTCTCCTTCCTCAGAGCCTCCTGGCACCAACACTTTCCCTGCCACGTCAAGGTCTCGGTGGAGTCCTGACAAAACAGCACGTAATCCGGGATCCAGTCAGACTTTGGAATCTCCTGGGTGAGTCCCAAGGAGCAGGAAGGGGAAAGGTCTCATTTCATAAGAGAACTGACCTTTCTTCACCTTCCCTCTGCGCTCCTGAAAGTGCAGCAGTGCTGTTCTGTTCCTGGATGTGGGAGCTGGGTGTCTTTGCAGGGATCCAGGTTTGTGTTTGCTGACAGGGATGAACAGCGGCGCCTTCCCGTGAGGAGCTCAGGGGATTGAAGAAGTACTGGAGTCATGAGACTTTGTGTTTGTAGCCTTTTTTGGCTTTTATTGGGGTATCTCCCAGCATTCCTGAGAAACCTGATTTAATTCCATTACCTGTATTTACTTTAATGAGCATTTCCAGTCCCAAGTGCCAGGCTGTTCCTAGCTGCCCACAGCAGTGTTAGCGGCAGCTGTGCCTTGGAAATTGTGTCCGTGTTTCAGTACTAAAGAAGTTTCTCCAAATTATTTCCCCTTGTGCCGTTGAAACAATTTCTGACCTCTGCTTGCCTGCAGGTAGCACCTCCTGGTTTGCTACTTCCAGGTCTCGGGGGAGTAGCCAGAAGAATGGAGGATTCAGGAAGAAATCTCCGCAGGAGGAGGATGGTACGTGTGTGCCAAAAATCCCAGGATTTACTGAAACCCAGGGAGGGGCACACAGGGAGGAAGATCCACCTTCATGCTCCTATCTCTGGGGAGTTCCCTGTACCTGTAACCTCCCCCTGTATGAGCCTGGGGCTAAGAGCAGCTTTGAAGGAGTATTTTGGTTTAGATGATGGACTGGAAGATACAAGATAGATCATAGAAATCCTGCAATGGCTTGGGTTGGAAGGGATCTTAAAGCCTATCCTGCCATGGGCAGGGACACCTTCCACTATCCCAGGCTGCTCCAAGCCCCGTCCAGCCTGGCCTTGGACACTTCCAGGGATCCAGGGGCAGCCACAGCTTCTCTGGGCAACCTGTGCCAGGGCCTGCCCACCCTCACAGGGAAGAATTTTTCCTTAATATGTAATCACAGGATGAAAGAGCATGAAAATGACTCTCTTTCTGGGCCACTTTGCATCCTGTGCACGTCACTCCATTGCTGTTTGCCTTGGCTGTGCCTCTTTACGAAGAGGGACAGTATTATTAACTGGGTTTTGGTTGGGAGGTTTTGTTGTAGAGCATTTTGACTTAATAAGCTTGTATTAACTAAGCCCAGTCCTTTAAGATGGTTTTGGTTTTATTTTCTTATATTTCATTTACCTTTAATGTGGATGTGTCCCTACTTCTAGTGATTCACAGAACTCAGATATAAATTCCTTAAAGAGCTCTCAGCTGTGTTACTAGTTTTTCTTGTTTGTTTTTTGTTTTTTTTTTTAATCAGTCTTTCTAGATACTGTTTTTTTCCATGTCTTGTTTTCCTAAGCCCCAGGCATGTACAGAACTTTTTGAAAATGAGTTTTATCTCCCTAAAAACCTGTCAGTCACAGAGTGGCTTGGGTTGGAAGGGACCATAAAATCATCCAGTTCCAACCCCCTGCCATGGCTCCAGAACTTTGTACTGCAAGTTGGGAGGCACTTAACGTCATTACAGATGGTAATATAATTTTATAATTTATTTTCTAAACCTTTACCTGGGTATCATCAAATGATGTGTTGGCTTTTGCTTTGTTGTGCTTAATACTTGAATCCTCTTGGACTTTTTACTTTTGAAGTCAGAGGTCAGCTGCTGCTGACAGCCTGGCTGGTGTCACTGCAGTGTCCTTAGGGCCAGAGCAATGGCTTTTCCTTGATGATTTAACTGAGATGAAGTGTTCAGTGGGATGTGAGTGCAGGTATCATGGAGTCCTCGGGGAGGAAGTCGGGGTGTGGAATTCAGGCCCGTGGTGTGCGAGGCCAGGGGATGACTGAGCACGGCACCTGGAAGTGCTGTAGCTGTTCAAATCAGTAACCAGCAACGCGCCGTGTTCCGTGGCCTCTCCCCTCCTGTGATTAATGGACAGCCTGGCTTTGGGAGGGGGAACGCTGCCCTGTGTCTCCGGGGGAACACTTGTCTCTGCTGTAATTATTACAAAGAACTCTTCAAACTGTCACTGCAGCCCTTGCAAAGATTTTAATCAGAGAGTTCACGTTTGGGGTTAATGGCAAATCATTGCTTGGTGGAGGCTGGTAGAGACTCAGAAGCTGGAAATATTCCCACAGCTACTGCTTGCAAGTGTCACATCCAGTCCCTGGGACTCATTTCCTGAGTGCTGTGGGGTGGCTTGTGGTGCAGTGTGGATGTTGTGCTGTACAGACAGTCATGCTTTACCTCAGCTGAGAAATAGATTGGTTTTGTCCTTAATTAAATGCAGACTAGAGGAAAGCTTGGTGTTGCCTTCCAACTTTCTAGAAATAGGGTTTTCTCCTGAAATTATTCAGCTGCAGGTTAAAGGTCCTAGAAAGATCTAATTCCTGGAAATGGGAGAAGTTGTGTCATGATGTCTAATGGGCAGCTTTCCCCTGGGTGATGTTTTTGTGATCAGACCCCTGTTTGTGTGTGTTTAGAGCAGGTTATGGGCCTCCACTTGGTCTGAAATGTAATACAGGGAAGTGTTCTAGCAGGAGTTGACTCTAACACCTCCAAGGAACTTGTACAGCCATAGATGGACTTTTCCTGTTGGGATTCACTTTCCTAAGTAGTTTCTTTTCTCTGTAGAGTCTTTTTATTTAGAACTTGCTCAGCTTTTTGGGATGTCGTGCAGACTAAGTCTTCTAGCACATATTTTAATTTTCCCTTGTAAGACTGTAGTGGGTGTCATCCTGCAGCCTTGGGATGAATTCCTGAGTCCTAACAAAGCTGGATGCAGCAGATAACACTTGGTGAGGGGATGGCAGCAGAGAACAAAGCGGACGGGCTGGATGTGGAGTCTGAGCTTGTCACAGCCTTCTGAAATGATGACTTCTCTGCCAAGCTGCATTGTTTCTATTTAGGAACAAGCCTTTCCTGTTCACTGTGGAGCAGAGCTGGGAAGCAGTGAAAAATGAGGCTGTGCCTCTGAAGGACAGAGGACTTTTTTTAGCAGTTGCCTGGGTCATATGTTTGTCCCTGGGTTTTGTTGCAGCGTGCGTAGGGCCTAATTGGTGACCGGTGATAAATGCTGGTGTCAGGACATTTGTTATGAATTTGCAAATAAATCAAATCTGGGCTGCAGCACTGGTGCATTAGAGCCCAGTGGCACAGAATGAATTTATTTCTGGGTGTAGAAGGGTATTTATGTGTGCCGTGGTGCTGTTGCTGTTAAATTGTGTATCAAGAGCAAGTGCTGAATTATATATTGGGAACACTCACGTGTGTCTGGAAAGAGGAGGAGATATTTGTTGTCATTTGAACAACTCAAACACTAGCCAGCAGCTGACATTGAACTGTGCTGTGACCGTCCTTTACAGAATTGTAAATTTGCCTGTGCAGTGCAAATAAAAAAGTGTTGTGAGACTGGAAAAATATTTGGTGGCAAATAGTTGAAGTAAAACATCCCTTTTCCACGTGTCATTGCTTCTGTGTGGCTCTAGTACAATAAAAGTGTGGGAAAGCACATCCAGCAAAGGAATCCCTCTTGGATACAGATCCTTACTGTGGGCAAGTTATCAAACCCTCTGAAACATGAGGTGAGTTGTATGGGAGAAAATCCGGGGAATTTGGTTAAGGCAGATGGATTTGTAGTGTATTTGTGCGCTGTGCTATCTCCCATTCTCTGCAAATGCAGGTATTTACTGAGGTAGTGGAAGCATTGCTCTAGTCGTGCAGGTGCCAGGAGATCAGAGCTCACCTGGAAACAATAATGTGCTGTGGGATTTACCAGGGACACTGGATTTACTCCTAATATTTTCTGTTGTGGAACTATGTTGTATAAAGTAGGTTATAGTCGTTCTGCAGTTTGATTTTTAGCAATAAGGGTCCTGTGGCTTTATTTGACCTCTGTCCGTATGGGGCCAGGCAAGAGAGTGTCTCATTTTAGCCTAGAATGATATTTGGTGGGATTTTAGTGGGTTTGGTGCACTACGACCATGGGAAGCCCAGTCCTTCGGGAGAAACCAAACATGCAGCACAAAAACACCCCAAAAGTACCATTGTGTTAATCTTTGTCTTTTAATTGCTCCTTCTTTGGGTCAGAAAGTTCCACAATTACACACTAATCCTTTTTCCTCTGGTATCTTTCTTCTAAAGAGGAGGAGAAACGCAGGAGAAGGGAAAATCAGATGCACCTGGAACGTTTGCGGGCGCTGCTGGTGCTCACCTTCATCGTGCTGATGCTTCGCTTCATGATCGGCGAGAACAGGGAAGGGACCAACATCTCCTGGAACTACTTTGTGAATGAGATGCTGGCCAAGGGGGAGGTGCAGAGGATCGAGGTGGTGCCTGAGAGTGACATCGTGGAGATTTATCTGCACCCGGGAGGAAGTCCACATGGACAAGTTGTGAGTGACTCCCTACAGCTGGAGTGAATGAGCTTAGATAATACTGGCTGAATTAATGAATGTGTGTGGTCAGTAAAATTCCAACTGGTAAATTTGCTTTTCTTTGATTCTTTTCTTTCTTGTGTTTGAAGTTCAGGGGGCTTCAAGCAACCTGGAAACTAAGACCTCCAGTTTGAATTGTAAAAATAATTAATAATGGCCTGGAAAAAAGATCTTTTGTATGTCTAAAAAGCTGGAGAAACTCAATTTTCTTCTCCCAGCTCAGTCTGATATGGGAAAAGGTGTCCAGGAAATTGTGAACCCTTACGACTAGATTTTGTTTCAAAAGTTTTCTCCTGTCTGGATTTTAGTCATGAGTGTTCTGTCAAACTCCATCAGCCTTTTTTCCTAAGACCAGAAGGTTCCTACATTCACTCGGAGCCCTGGTGTCAGTCATCTGCTCCCGAATTCATTGATGCAGGTTCAAAGGGTGTAGCATGAGGCTAATTTTTACCTGACCTGTCCATGCTGTGCAGCTCTGCTCCTTGCAGATACTGATGTATAATAAATAACATGTCCATGCTGCTGTGGCTTGCCTTTCCCCAGAACGTGACCCTGCTGTACACCATGCGCGTGGCAAACATCGACAAATTCGAAGAGAAGCTCAGAGCTGTGGAGGATGAGCTGAATATTGATGAGAAAGAGAGAATCCCCATTTCCTACAAACACCCTGGCTTTTATGGAAAGTATGATATAAATTTTCCTTACTGTTGCTCTTGTGTTGGTGACAGCATCCTTTGCTTGGAGAGAAAAGTGACTTTCAGCTAAATGTTACCTAAATACAGAAGAAGAAAATGGGCTTGGATTTGGAGCATTTAATGAATATTTCTGAAAGATAAGGTGCTTTAGATGTACATTAATATTTGAAAAGTGAGGGTCCTAAGACTTCTGGAATTGCAACATGCAGCAGTCCAAAATGTTTCAGGTCAGGGTCACTGAGTTCTTGCCCAGCTGAGCACTTTTTGTCCTCATAATCAACTATTTAAGTGCAGAGTGTGATAAAAATCTTGGCAACAAGTGATGTTACAGCCTGGTCTGTGGAGAAGGCTGGGGGTGCACTAAGCCTTCCTTCCTCATTAAAATGCTTCAGTTTTCCCCCTGGAGATGGCCAGTGTGTGTAATTCCTCCTCCCAGACACCTTGCCAAAATGTGAAGTTTGTGTGTAAATGGATACCTGGGCTGGACTTTGTCCTCTAATCAACATTTGGACATTTTTAATATATAGTTGAATATATGAAAATGAGCTTTTTTAACTGATCATGCAGTATGAGACCTTCAGTTCAAATTCAAAACTTGCCAATTTTTTCAGACTTATGTGTAACAGGAAGAGAGGACTGAACAGACAATCAGCCCCCAACACAAGCTGTTTCCCCTGCTCCTCAAAAGAGATTTTAAACAATTTTTTAAGAGCTGTGATGGGGTGTTCAGTCACTCAGAAGACCTGATGCATATCTGGAGGATTTGGTCTCAGTCTGGAGTTTGAGCTTGTGAGGTGCAGAGCCTTTGCAGCTTGGGCTCAGCTCACTCTGTGCTGTGGGCGCTCGGGGTGTTTCAAAATTAATCCTGTTTGCAGAGCAGACAAATTGAAGGCGACTTTCAGGTTTCAGTCACCTTTGCACCTCTCACTGAGCAGAAACAAATGCAGCTGGGTGGAGAGCTCCTGCTGGTCCCTTGCTTCAGTAAATCATCCCTCTCTGAGAGGTGAAACACACATTCCTGGTGTAAGGATAAGCACAAAAGTGTGGCGAGGCCGGATGGTTCCTCAGGCATGTGGAGCAGAACACCTATCTCAGCCTATCATCTGTCATAGGATCAATTTTCCTGCTCTTGGGAGCATCCTTTGTTTAGAGCTCACAGGATATTTGTCCTCAGCATGTTTGTCCTGTAACTGTGTTAGACCTGGAGTGTCATCTCAACTCCCCACTCCCTTCTAATGCAGTGGGTGTTCCAAAGGGTCCAGAAAACTGACAGTGTTGGTGCTGGAGCAGTTTTTTCTGGCATAAAGGACTCCTGAGAGATTTGACTAAGGAGGATCAAGCAGTCTCTTGATGGGAGACCCACACCAGGATTTCTGCCAGGATTAGGGGAGTTGGAATCCCTATTGTTACTAGACACTGTCCTCTGAAGTGAGCTCCCTTTGGATGCCCTGCCAGCCCCAGCGGATTCTGCTCCGGGTGTGATCTGAGTGCCTGGAGGTCCTGCTTGTTTTAGAAGCAGAAATGCCTCTGAAGTGGATGGTGAGGTCGAATTTCTTCCACAGCTGTAGGCAATGTTTGCCGGTGTCCTCTGCTTAACTTTTTAGGTTATGTAATGGTTGGGGTTTGGGGTTTTATGTATCTGCATAAAAACCTGTGAAAGTTCCGTTTTTTTTAATCACATCTGCTCATTTGCACTGTAGCCTAAATGTTTTTTTAAAGTAGCCATTTTGGGTAATATTGGCCAGGTTGTGGCTGAATGCTTCAGTTTGTACCTGTCTTTGTCTTTTCAGTGATGTCCTTTCCCTGATAGTGACACTGGTGGCCGTGTCCATGCTGTGGAGCATCTTCCGCCTCTTCAGGGTGGCGAGCAGGGCCGGAGGCTTCAACGCCTTTGTGAGTAGCCTGGGTTTTGAGCATGTTTTCCAGCCTGTGGGGAGTCTTGGCTTCTGCTGGATTATCTCCTCCCCTTTTCGCAGCGAAGTCAGTGCAGGATGAGGATGAACCGGTGCCAAGGACTCTCCAGTCTTGCCACATCTTGCATCCTGCGCTGATCATCCCCCTGGCTGGTACCTTAACTGGCCTTAGCTGAGGTCCCTTCCCTTTGCAATGGCAGGAAGGGCTGAGCTCAGGGAATTTCAGTCCAGTTTGCTGTTTTCAAAGCTTGCTAATGAGCTGCAGCTGCAGATGGTGTTTTTCACTGGGCCCTGCCAACATGCCTCCCATACAGCCAGAAGTAGGAATTGCTGCTTTCTGCAAAATGAGTTCTCAATTTATAAAATATGCTCAGATTCTGGAGTTCATTATGTGTTGGCCTGTTCTGCTCCTGCCGCATGCCTCTCTTGCAACACCAGGCAAACCTCCTCCTCCTCCCCTCTCCCACCCTGGCCTGGATCAGCTGATGAAACTGTAGGAATCAGCCTGGGGTACTCTGTCCCTGACCGCAGGGATTGGGGATGAAAACAGTGAATTCAGTCCCTTGTTGGATTTCCCACTCAGTCTCCTCCGCAGTTCTCTTTTGGCTTTGAGATTCTCTTTGAACAAAAGGATGCAGCTGCTCAGAGAAAAAGAATATGTTAAAGAAGTGTTGAGTAATGAGGCCTTGAGGACTAGATTGTGTCCTTGCCTAAGTGGGGACAGCCAGGCCCTGAGTTTAACTCTTCCTTTGGATGTTTCTGAGGCCTCGGAAGCCCTAAACTTTCTTCTGAAAGAAAAAACCTCCTGAGTAGCTGTTTTGCGTACAGCATACTGAGCGGTTACGGGTGGGATGTTTAACTGAATTCTTGTTTTGACTCTCATTGTGGCTTCACATGCATCAGGAGACGGAAACGTGGTGGCTGTTCAGTTTGAGAACCTGTAGTTTTGGCCTGGGGTGTTTCCAGCAGAAACCAGCAGCAGCATCAGGCACTGGTGCAAAGTGTCTGTGCTTTCACAAGTATTGGCAATTATTTACCACGGACAGTTATTTGCCGTCAACACATATTCCTCGGAACTCTGCCTGTCCCATGTGTATTGAGGATCAGAGCATTTAGAAATCAGGGAGGAGATCCCAAATCAGGTTTTGGACATCTGCATGTTTTTAATAATCATTCTTGCCTGGTCTACATGGAGTTTGGACTGGATTGTGTTGGGACTATTACTGCAAGTTTATTCTGTTTCTTCCCAACGTGTGGATAAATACAGTTTGAGTCAACCATCCATGTGGG
This sequence comes from Rhagologus leucostigma, assembly GCA_013397725.1. Lineage (NCBI taxonomy): Eukaryota > Metazoa > Chordata > Aves > Passeriformes > Rhagologus > Rhagologus leucostigma. The sequence continues at coordinate 163,758 of VZTD01003494.1, forward strand.
AACTTTCTCCAGAGCAAAAATCCGTGAAACACCAGTGCTTTGGTGGGGACTTTAGTGGTGTTTGGTAGGGACAGCTGGGCTGGGCTGTCTCCCAAAATATAGCAAACAGGCTTTCCAGAGTTGTTGCCTTATCCCGAGTTATTTGGTGCTTGTGCTGCCTTCCACAGAACCAGCTGAAGATGGCTCGTTTCACCATTGTGGATGGGAAATCTGGAAAAGGGATTGGCTTCAAGGATGTAGCAGGAATGCATGAGGCAAAAATGGAAGTCAAGGAATTTGTGGACTATTTAAAGGTGCGTAAAAGTAGAACAAAATAAATGTTTGCTCCCTGTCTTCTGGGATAGAGGGGTGACCTGGGGAGGAGGGGGTGCTCTGCTCTTCATCCTTTGTGGTTCTGGGCAGCCTCTGTTGAAACAACCTCTTTATGTTCAGTTCCACAATGGGAATGCAGATAGAACTGCTCCTGTTGGCAGCTCAGGGCTTCCCAGGCTGAAAACATTTTCAGGAAGCTCTGGGAGGCCCCACTGTGGTGCAGGTGCTTGGTGTGAGCTGTGGCTCTGACCAGGCTGTGTTGTCCTTGCAGAATCCCGATCGCTACCTCCAGCTCGGGGCCAAAGTGCCCAAGGGTGCCTTGTTGCTGGGCCCACCAGGCTGTGGGAAGACTTTGCTGGCCAAGGCCGTGGCTACAGAGGCCCAGGTGCCATTTTTGGCCATGGCAGGCTCTGAGTTCGTGGAGGTGATTGGAGGTGAGGTGCTCCGAGGCACAGGGGAAGCTCTCTTGGTCTGTTGTGGAGTTGGAGGGGGCTGGCTGGACTTCCTGCAAAGGACAGGGCTTGGCATGGGGAGGACGAGTTGGATACTTAGACTGAAGATATAAAAGGTTTTCAGTGATGCAGTTCCTTAATTATATAGTATCCGAAGTGCATTTCTGGTTGCTGCTTTCTGACAGCGTGCAGCTGTGGTCCTTCACCTGCAAGCATCCTCCCTGGCTTCCCAGTACCTATTATTAAAGCCCTTGACCGAGGCTTCCTTCCTTGTATGGAAATGCAGATGGGGAAAGTAGGGCCTCTGTGTGCCTTGGGATTTCCATCCTTCTCCTTTTCTTCCTTCCTCACAGATCTCTTGAGACCCGACAAGGGTCAGTATGCACGAAAATGTTGAATATTTCTGCTCTGAGCTGTGGGAGGAACAGGAGGCCATGTTGGGAGCTGGGAGCAAAGCTCCTCTTGCAGCAGCTGTGGGAGTCCCTGCAGGTTTAGGAGCCCAGTTAAACCCAGCTCCAGGACAGAGTGAGCCTAAGGACTAAACACGAGTTCTGGGGCTGTTTCTTTGTGCCAGGAGTGTTGAGAGAGACACTGTCATATTCAGAGGGTGTGTCAGGTGTCTCATTGAGGGCAGTAATGCTGCTCTCCAGCTTTGCTAACAGTTTTAGCTACCAGGTTCACTGTTTTTTCCCTCTCCCCGCAGGTCTTGGAGCCGCTCGTGTCCGGAGCCTGTTCCGGGAGGCTCAGGCTCGCGCTCCCTGCATCGTCTACATTGACGAGATCGATGCTGTGGGCAAGAAGCGCTCCACCAACGTGTCTGGCTTTGCCAATGCTGAGGAGGAGCAGACCTTAAACCAGCTGCTGGTGGAAATGGATGGTCAGTGTTTCTTCCTGCCCTTATCTCCTCAGAGGTCCAGCTGTTGGCCTGTTCATCTTTGTCTTGCTTGAACTTGCCTGGCCTTTCCAGTGTTCTCTTGCTGAAGTCTGAACCAGTCTGAGCCCACGTACCCCACCACTAGTCCCTAAATCTAGTAAATTTTAACCCCCTGGAATTTCAGTCCAGCTGGCCATTACACGTTGTTGGATACTTGCTGTATCCAGTCTGAGACAGGTAGTGGTTTAAAGCCTGTCAGGGTTTAGAGTTCAGCTGTCCCAAAGGGACATAAGTGATATAATACATCAATTCTCCTGTCCATTGCCTTATGCTTGTGTTGTCTGCCTGACCATAGGATCTCTGAGATGAGGGAGATAAGCTTTACAGACAAGTCCTGGTTTGATGCCACACTTGTGTTTGGTTTCTGGCTGTTCTGCACCTGGAATTGGCCCTTTGCTCAGACACTTTCACACAAAGAATGATCCTTTGGCAGTCCTTAGTCCTGTCTCTGTCCAAGCCTGCAGCACTGACCCAACTTGAAATATTTCTGTTGCTAAAACTTACTATTGCAGAGCAGGGTCAGGAATAACCAACTACCTGCCCATCAGGGAGTGTTTGTTTCACTTTTCCCTCCACTGTAGCTGTGACTCATAGCTTGACTGTCGTGTTGTCTCATCACACTCTTCATATGAAAAATTAAAAGCCGTCGTGCACCAAAAGCGTTCCGAGACCTGGGTTCCAACTGCTGGCCCTGTACTGAGTGTTTCCAGTGAAGTAGATGATGTTGACAGCAAAGGCCGGTGGTAACACAGCCCAGCAGTCCTGGCTTGGGTGGGTCCTTTTCTGCCCTGACAGTTGTAGGGTGAGCTGGCCTCTGAATTAAATGGAAGCCTGCATGTCTGTTCAGGAATATGTAGTCAGTACATTCCACATCTCTATCCTAAAAATGAAAATGTCTGATTTCCATTAGTCTGTAAAAATTAGATGTGGGTTCCAGAGTGTTTTCTTGGTGAGTCTCAATGCAGAAATGAGGGTTCAGCTCAAATGGAAAGTGAGTTTAGAAGGTAAATATTATCCTCAGGGTGTACTTTATAGTCTCTTGTTTGCAGTGTGCTGCCTGGTTTATTTTTAAATCTATATTATCTCATTCTTTATTCGTGTCTCGCACAGATCGTGTACAGAGTCCCTCATTTTGCTCACTGCTTTATCAAACACATGCTAAAAAAACAGTCCAAGGAGTTGACAGTGTCAAACAGGAGACAGCTGGCAAGGATGTCAGCCTGGTGCTGGGAACATGGGATCAGCAGAGATCCTGGCACGTGTCACTGGAGTGTTACCTAACAGAGAGTGTCGACTAAAACAACACTGATGTGCCACGTGCATCACAGCAAAACAGTTCTCAGGTTGATGGTGAATAAGCTGTTTAAGAGGGGAACAGTTCTGCCCCAGAAGTGGTGGGTGTTTGCAAGGAAGCCTTGAGATGGAAGGTTGAGAGCTCTGGTTGAACTTAAATTGAGTGTTGCAGCCAAGACAACACCATAGACTCAAGTTGGGTATTAATTGGAGAAAAAAAAATCATGCACAGAAGCAGATCAGTGAGTCATCAGTGATTGTTGGATCTCTGTGATTGAATGAGATTCCATGGAGGGAAGGGAGAGGGAGAAAAGGAGATCAGAGCTGTGCGGGCTGCAGGGGGTGAGGGCACCATGAGCTGCATGGGGTGAGTGCAGGCTGGGGCTCGGTCACACTGGTGTGAACATTTTGGAGTAATCGGAGGGCTCTTCCCTCAGCAGCCTTGGGTTCCTTCCCTCTGACAACTTCTGAGTTGGGGAAGCACCGGGATGCGGTGGGAGAAGGGGAGGCGCTGGAGGGAGCCTCTCTTTACAAAAGCTGTTTGTGAGAGCCGAGTGAGTGACGCACAAACCCCGGCTCTGTCGGAGCAGGTGCCTGCTTTGAATAGTGAATCTTCCCTCTCAATCCGCAGACAAGCGGAAGAGGAATGTGACCCAAATCTCTCCTCTGTTCTGGATGCTTTGAAGAGGAGCTTTGGCAGTCCTGGGCTGAGCTGGGGTTTGTGAATGGAAATGCAGGATGGCTTTTGGTAGCAGCTCTTCACCCGGAGCCCTCAGACAAGTCCCAAGCTGTGCCACGTGCAGCTCCGAGGCTTCCTTCAGGAAGGGGCCCCATTTCAGTGCCACTGCTCCCAGGAGATGTCCAAAGGCTTTTGGACAAATGGCTGGAGGGTGGCACAGTGTAACCCTGCAGGTGAGATGCCCGCCAAGCAGTGTGTTCCTCAGTGAGAAGCAGGGCACTTGCAGCTCGAGTGGACCCTTTTTCCTTTCTGGAGTGGTTCATTTGTGACCCTTGCAGGAACTCTTTTCTTCAGGCTGCATTTTCAGAGCTGTCTCTCATTTGTAGATGTGATGAGGTGTTGTTTTTGTAGCCTGTTCCTTTGGCTGATCTTTGCCTGTGACATGCCAGGTGGTGTTGCATTAAGCAAGTGGGGCAGAAGCTGATGTGAGGAGGATGCTCTCAGTGCTTCTGTTTTTTTATTTGTTCTAATAGTCAGACCTATTTTAAGAGAGTCTTCCCAGCTGCAAGGCAGATAATGCAGTGTGCCGTCTAATCCTGCCATTCCTGGAGTCTGCCTGCCAGTCTCTGCTTGTTTATCCCACTCCAGAGTGCAGTGTGATACACGCCTGAAGGATGCTCGGCTTCATCCTCTCCGGCAGCTTATTTAGGCAGGAGCCTGCAGAGAGGGAGCACCGGGTCTGCTGCAGCACAGGCTGGCACAGCCAGTCCCCTGCCTCACCTGGAACCTTGATCTGTGCTGAGCTCTTGCACGCTGACACATTTGGCAGCTCTTCTGCTGGAGCTGAGAGCTGAAACTGGCCCAGCTTACGTGCATGGAGCTGCCTCTCCACAGCATGGGACTTGGCAGAGGGAAGCACATGGGACTGTAGTGTCCTTTCCCTGGGAAGGCTACTGTGTGCCAGGGCTGGGGAATATGCTGGAAGCAGGTGACTCATGCCCAGGGGCCTGCAGGCACCTGGAGGAATGCAATAAATAACAGTGTGGGGCAGTGATTCAGCAGGAGCTCTGGCTCCCCACCCAGGCAGCACAAAGTCTGCCCCTCTTTGTCCTCTTGCAGCTGCCGGTGCCCTGCCTTCCCTTCCCCAGGAAATCCTGCCTGTCTTTGATGCCTCCACTGAGGCTGCTCTCAGGCAGCTTGTAAATCCCAATGCTCCCTTCATCTTTAAGACCTGGAGACAGAACCTGCTCTGACTGGCTTGGCCAAATTCTCTGCTGATAATCAGTGCAAAGCTCTTGGGTTGTGTTTTGTGTCTGGTGTGGGTTCTGCAGGGCTGGTCTGTGCAGGGCCCTGCACGGTGCCTGTAAGAGGTGGGTGAGGAGGCAAAGACCAACTCGTGCTGTGACACGGCCCCTGTTGGGTGGCAGAGCTGTCCTCTCTCTGCACTAACCTGAGCAGGTCAGAGGAAAGCCTGTCCCTCCCCTGGTGGCCTGTCTGTGACTGAGGGCTGAAAGTAAATAAAAACTGAAAGGGCTTTCCATGGAAATTTGTGGAAAAGGCTGTTTCAGCTAGGAAATGCTGCTTGTACAACCTGGAGTTAAAGGATCAGGAATTGACTTATCCTGGGGATGAGAAGGCATCTGTGAACTCATCAAAACAGAGATTCTGTTCTGGGTTCTAGTTGGAGCAATTTCCAAGTGTGGCAATAGGAAGGAGAAAAAGAAGTCTTAAGCCAAGGCTTATTAAATAAATGAAAAGGGGATTTCAGAGTATCCATGATAACCAGGGACCGGCCTGGGTGGCCTGGGAGATTCCTTCCTGGCTTTGCTCCGAGCTGCAGGGGACACTCAGCACCAGCAGCCCCAAAGGATGCTGTGAACACCCTCTGGTTTTGCGTAAAGCTGTGTACTCCATCCCCTGCCTCCAGCCCACTGTGTGCCCACAGTACAGTCTGAGGTGGAGAAAACCTCCTCCTCTGGTTTTCCTTGTTTTTGGCAGGAATGGGGACCACGGATCACGTCATAGTGCTGGCTTCCACCAACCGCGCCGATGTCCTGGACAACGCTCTGATGAGACCTGGGAGGCTGGACAGGCACATCTTTATTGATCTCCCAACACTCCAGGTGTGTTCCACCAGCTGCCTTGTCCTTCCTGTGACTGAGGTGTCTCAGTCCCTGCTGGTCTCACTGGCCTGGCAAGGCTGAGCTTGGAGGAGATGGAGATGTTGAGCCTGTATTTGCCTTTGTTCTTGTTTCTGTGCTCTGAATCAAGGATTTGTGGTGCTAATGCAGTGGCCTGTTCCCCTGAAGTGACAGCTCACTGGTCTGGAGGTCTCTGCTCTGGTAGGGCCTTGAATTCACTGAGCCTGGCAGTGAATTCTTCTGTGAGGTTCCCTTTGCCATGCAGATGCAGAGCTATGTTTGTGTCTTCTCTTCAGGAAACTGGGAAGCACCTAATTGGCAATTGGCTGGTGTGAGAGCTTAAATTGTCATGTGCCTTGAGCACTATTTGTTCTGTAGGTTTATTGCCCTCCCTATCCTTGTAAGGCTCCTCATTTTCCTTTAGGCAGCCTGTTAAGTGACTTTCTCCTTCTGAATGCTTTTTAAATCCATTTACAAGAGTCTTCCATGTCCGCTGTGTTGACATTTGTAGCAGAGTTCTGGGAATAGGCTCAGCTGCAGTGAGGGATCTCTGTGCTCTGCCAGCACAGGCTCTTCCTCTCCCATCTGTGCTTCACTGTCCTCCGCAGAGTTTTCAGTGAAAATACCTTAAATGCCTGATAGAATCTGGCCCCGGAAGCATGAACTGTGCAGCTGCCCTGAAGGAGGAAGGGGAAAAACCCTGGCAACTGAGCCCATTGTTTGAGTCAGGATCTCCTGGACCAGCTGAATGAGTCACTGGTGGCTGCTCGCCAGCGGCAGCTCACCCCCACCCCCGTCTGGGAAACGGGCACAGGCTGAGGAGCTGCTGGATGGGCTTTGCACTTTGTGGTTTGTGCAGGAGCAGGTCGAGGCAGTCAGAGCTCCTTCCTGTGACAGCTTTTATGGTGAGGGAAAAGTTAAGACAGATCAGAGTGAGAGTGAGGAGGGGAGAGTGGCCCTGAGAGAGAAAGCGGTGACTCAGGGAGAGCCTCGTGCATCTGTTGGGAATTTGAGAGCTGGGCGTTTATCAGGGCTGCTGGAGCACTGGAACGCTGCAAGGAGAGCCCTGCCCTCTGCTGGCACTGTCGCTGTCCCCTCTGCTGGCAATGTCAGTGTCCCCTCTGCCGGCAGTGCCACCCCCCTGCTCCCTGCCGTGGACAGCAGGGCCGCGCTGTGACCCCCGCCTGGGCTCAGGTGCTGGGTGTTCTTTACAGGAGAGAAAGGAGATCTTTGAGCAGCACCTGAAGGGCCTCAAGCTGATCCAGGATGGCAGTTTCTACTCTCAGCACCTGGCAGAGCTGACCCCGGGATTCAGTGGTATGATGTGTCCTTGGGCTGTTCTGCTCCATTCAGGCTGGAGCTCCTGGGTGCTGGGGGGTCTAAACAGGGAGTTTTGGTCAAAAAGGGCTTTTTTCTCCATTTCTGTGGGAAATAGAAAAAAATTGTGGGAACCTGACCAGCTCTGATGTGCAGTTATTCATGACTATTTTCAATCTTCAGAAATTTGTTGGACTAGCAGGGTGGGGAGGTAGGGAAAACACACTTTTATAATGCCCGGGTGCCTAATTCCTCAGGGAAGGAACCAGTCATGCTCCTCTCAAAGCTGTTGAGGATGAGGTGCTGCACTTCAGAGGAGAGATTATTAAATTGATTTATGTTACCAGGAAAGCGATGGAAGGAATGAGTAGGAATTATTTTGCTGGTGAGAGTAGAAATTGGACAGCTCTGCCTGGCTCCTGCATTGAGCCTGCTTCCAGGGTGGGTCACTGGGAGCTTGAAACAGTGCTGAGCAAGGGGCTTCAGAGTTCCTGTTTATGTGGAGTTCCTGGAATATCCTTTCTGGGTTTCCCCTCTCCCAGGCCCCAGCACGCTGCCTCTCCATGGCTTCTCTCAGCAGCCCCCCGCCACCATCACCCACCCACACAAACTGGGAACAGATGTTCCTTCTCTTCTCTCCGAGGTTGAGCAGAGCAGCAGCCTGTGCCAGCCCACTGCCCACACCATCCCTGTCCCTGGGAGCCAGCCTTGGCCTCAGCCTGCTCCCGAATTGCTGAGCTCTGTGTGGTATCAGCATTCCCTGCCAAAGCAGTTGTATTATTCAAATCCAACATCAACACCGTGGACTGGGGTTGCTCTCTGTTCCCAAGGAACAAAAAGCACAGGCTGTTTGACTTCCTTAGGTCTTTCTCCAGATTTGTTTGTGCCCGTTCCTCTGAATTCTCTGTCCCATTCAGACCCAGTGTAACTCTTGTGAACTCGTGTCTGCAGGAGCTGACATAGCAAATATCTGCAATGAAGCTGCTCTTCACGCTGCCAGGGAAGGGCACAAATCCATCGATACCTCCAACTTCGAGTACGCTGTGGAAAGAGTCATTGCAGGTGAGAGATGCAGCCGTTTCGTGGAATTACGGAATGGTTCAGGTTGGGAGGGACCTCAAAGCGCATCCAGTCCCACTCTTGCCATGGGCAGGACACCTTCCACTGTCCCAGGCTGCTCCAAGCCCTGTCCAATCTGGCCTTGGACACTTCCAGGGGTCCAGGGGCAGCCACAGCTGCTCTGGGCACCCTGTGCCAGTGCAGCAGCGTTTCTTCTTGTTGCCTCAGGGGTCTGTTCCGCTCAGGTGAGGGGGTTACACTCCAGAAAGAGAGATGGGTCCAGACTGTGCTCTGGCCTGAAGGTCTTCAATGACAGTCACAGAAAGTTCTCTGTAAAAGACCCCAAATGGCTCCATCTTCCTGAATCTGCAGGGGTCTGAACCCATAGCTCAGGGAAAATGGCCAGTGGCAAAATAATAAAGAGGAGAATTTGAATCTGTGTGGCATTTTCCGTTTAGAAGGTTGAGGGGGTTGTGGATTTTTTTTTTTTTTTGGTTAAACAGGAAAAATGACAATATTTCTGAATTTTTCTTGCTGCTCTGGACACCTGCTACATAAACATCAATAGCAAATAGTCTCTGCATCTCCACCAGCAAGAAATTAGAGATTTTTCTTTCTGCCCTCAAAGCCTAGGCTTTGATGAACTGGGAGAATAAACTGCAAGACATTAGAGCACTGTTCTCCCTCTGAGAACATCCTGTGGCCTTTCCCTGCTGCTTGTGCCATTGCCAGGAGAGGAACCTCTGGAGATTTCCCTGTAGCAGTGTATTGTAGGGAGGGGAAAAGAGTTCCCAGAACTCTTGACTTCACCTGAGGGATTTGAATCTGGTGGGTTTCAGGCTGAACTGCCCTGGAGCCAAGCTGTGGATTTCATAATCAGACACTGAACTGCTTCCAGGCTCTGTTCCCGGGGGGACCCCAGGCACACAGACTGGCACTCTGTGCCTCTTTAGTGGAACGTGTGGAACAGGATGTTTGTACTGGGTCAGTTACTTCCTGATCCTGGAATTAAGTCCTGAGTGTTTGCTTTATCTGAAAATGCTTAGAGAATTCGTCATTTAAAAGAAGATGTTTGAGAAAATTCCTCACAGCTTCACCTGTTGCAGAAAAACAAAACCCTTCGAGTGCTTTGGGTACAAACACAGATCCCAGACTGTACTCAGGAGCTCCCAGGAGTGGACAGTGAGACAACTGTAGTTGTAACACAGAAATTCTCATCGGCTGCAGCAAAGATCACAGAATCCTGGAATAGTTTGGGTGAGAAAGGACTTTAAAGTCTGTATTCCAATCCCTGCCATGGGAAGGGACACCTTCCGCTATCCCAGGTTGTTCCAAGCCCCATCCAACCTGACCTTGGACACTTCTAGGGGTCCAGAGGCAGCCACAGCTTCTCTGGGCACCCTGTGCCAGGGCCTCCCCACCCTCACAGGGAAGGTTTTTTTCCTAATATTCCAACTAAACCTCCTCTTTTTCAGTTTGAAGCCATTCCCCCTTGTCCTGGCACCACATGCTCTTGTAAAGATGTGCTTTACTTTCCCATCTGCATGAGCAAAAGCACCAGACTTGTAGGGACTCGCTTGCCTTTTCTTTCTGAGTTCCAGCCTTGCCTTAGTTCCCCAGACTGGGAAAATAAAGCAAAAAGCAAGGAAGGCTGGGGGGCTGGCAGCAGAAGGGATCTCTGGGATCCATGTGGTGGGGCATTGCAGGACATGGGCTTGGCAGTTAAAGCTGCCTGGCCTCACTCAGGCTCTGGTGTGTGTAGGAGGCCACGGAATCTTTTTGTTGTTTAATCAGATTCTCTCATATTAGCAGGACTGGCTATTTTTTGTAGACAGATTCTAAAAGACCCCAAACAACCCCCCCCAGGCCCCTATATTAAATGTACCCTTTCCATGTCATAGGAATGCTTCTGGGTTTCACAATCCAGAGGGCATTTCAGTTCCTATGAAAGCTTTTCTTGAAAGAAAGAAGATATTACTGTGCTTTCCATTAGGAGCTTCTGGTTTTAATAAGAGTGGGGTGGAATCAAAAGGGAGCTGTGCAAGTCCAGAGGCCCTGTCAGCCTTAAAGCTTTGTGTTGCTGTGAGGGAGGAGCAAGAACTTCTCTCTGTGGTAGTTCCCATTGTGTTTTTAGTTTGGGAGCAGAAAGCAGTCAGTCAGGTCTCCTGGGAGCGAGGGAAGAAACCTGCTGAGCACACAGAGGCTTTTAGGGCTTGGCTTTAGAAGATGGAGCCTATTTTCTTGGTGGGGTTTGTGTAAGGCCAGCAGAGATGCACCAGAGTTGTTTCTTGGGTGGTTTGTGTCATAAATGTGATAACTACAGGCTTTCAGGGAACTTTCCTGCCTGGAGATTATGTAGGAAAAGAAATAATCTTGGTAGGCACACTGTGTGCTGTTGTGGAGAGCACAGTCCCTCCCTCAGTGGGCCGACAGGGGAATGCTTCCAGAATTCTTTAAGTGTGTGTGTGTGTACATATATATATACATATATATATACATATATATATACATATATATATACATATATATATATTTATAGAGAATAGATACTCTCTGTGGAAATAGCCATACAGGCCATGCTCACACACTGCTGAGGGCAGGGTAAGGGACTGACTGATGAAAATCAAGGCAGTTACAATTAATCTGCTGTTCCATCGTGCCTGGCGGGGCACAGCAGTTTCCAGGGTCCCTGAGCAGTAATTTTACAAGATCTGCCACACTAATTTTGTTGTTTCCTTGTTTAATAAAACCCTTGACTTTGTTTAAAAATTCATGTTAATAGAATGTTGTTTTCCAAGACATGAAGCAAGCTTGGTGCAATATTGCTTCTGCCTGACTGCTCTCCCCTCTGCTGCTGTGGGCTCTGTCTGGGGACTCTGGCTGGCAAATCCTGGAACCTTTTTGCATCCAACATTCTGAGCTGTAACGAGTGTCTGACACACCGTGTGTTCTGTACTTATTTTCCTATGTGCTAGAAGTTTTACCTCTATTCACCTTTTTTTTTTTTTTTAATCCTCTTTGGACTTGCTCTGCCAAGTTGGAAAATAGATACTTTCGAAAATCACCTTCCTGGAGGAAGGGTTAAGTGTGAGTTATGGCTTCATTTGCTGGTTCTCAGGAGCCTGGGAGTAAGCTTATACGGAGCGTGCCATGTGTAATGAGAGACATTTCCAGGCTCTAGAGAAGGATTTCTATATCTACTCTTGGACTTCAGCTGATTTGAACATTCTTAATGCACAATTTTCTCAACTGGGACCTTGTACATATAATTGAGCATCGCTCTTCTCTCTTGTTCTGCCTAAGGGACCGAAAACAGCAAAATCAGTGTGAGACTCTAGCTGGTCTCATTTTGGGTTTTGTTGTTTGGGGGTTTTTTGTGGTGGTTTGAGATTTTTTTCCACAAAAAAAATGAAAGAGTAAGCTGCCTTGTTACAGATCCAACCCTGGGGACAAGGTTCTTGAGCTGTGATCAGATCAAATGTCAAATTATTTGTCTAATGATTAAGTCTGTTGTAAGGAGAAGGGGGAAAAGTTTCTGCCAGAGTTTTCAAGCAATTCCAGGCATGGATTGCTTTCCTCCTCAGGGCCAGGGAGCACCTTTTCCAAACATTTTAGTTAAAGGGTTTTTGCTGCCTCCCCCTCTCCAGAGTGCAGCACAAACAGTTCGGCCACAGAGCTGTGCACTGGGCTGGACCAGGTTATGCTCCACTGGTTCCACCTGTTGATAACTTATCAAACCCTGGTCTGTGTTCCCACAGGCACTGCCAAAAGAAGTAAGATCTTGTCACCAGAAGAGAGGAAGGTGGTGGCGTTCCATGAATCCGGGCATGCGCTGGTTGGTTGGCTGCTGGAGCACACCGAGGCCGTCATGAAGGTACCTGCACTGCCAGGGAAGGGAGTCCCAAGGGCTTCCCTGCCCAAGATTGCTTTGTGGTACTTGTGTGCAGTTGTGCTCAGCTGTGTGAGCCTGGGGCTGTGCTACTGCAGCAAAGTAAATGGCAAATACAGAATCACAGAATCATTTTCCTTGGAAAGGACCTTTGAGGTCGTTGAGTCCAGCTACTAACTTAGCACTGCCAAGCCCACCACTAAACTAGGAGAGGTTCAGGCTGGATATTAGGAATAAATTTTTCACTGAAAGGTTAGTTAAGCATTGGAACAGGTTCTCCAGGGAAGTGGTGGAGTCACCAGCCCTGGAAATGTTCAAAAACGAGCGGATGTGGCACTTCACAGTATGGTTCAGTGGACTCGTGGGATTTGGTCGAAGGTTGGACTTGATGGTCTTTTCCAGCCTTAATGATTCTGTGATTATATAAACCATGTCCCTAATTTATGCTGTAGAGAAATCCATTATTAGGCTCCATTGATGATAGTGCTGGTGCAAAGCTGATTAACCAGCTATAGGAGAAGCCTTGCAATTAAAAATTAGAAGCAACTGAGTCTCCTGGTGCTGCTGCTCAGTCATGCACTTCTAGGCTGCTCTGTGTGTGCACACATCCAAATGTGATCCCTTTCCCAGCACGTTGCAGCCAGCGAAGCCATTGCAGGAATTGCCCTGATACTGATGGAGAGATGTGTTTTCCAGACTGGGAGGTTGTCTGCCCGAAGCCTTTCTCTGCAGGGAGAGGGCTCTCTGGCACCCGGGTATGTGATCCGTGCACATCTCCTCCAAAAGCCAGGACGCTGGGGGGAGGTGAGGAGTGAAATGACAAGGGCGACAGCTCCTTGGCCCATTACCAGGGGCACATTCACTCTGAATGACCCATTGTGTAAGCAGAACTGGTGTTAATTACTCTCGTTTTATGGGTGGGGAGAATGGCTGTTATTTTTCTGAAGGCTTCTGTCTTTCTGCAGGTAGTCTGAGGGATTCTGGAGCAGGATCAGTGAACTCTGTGTGGCCTATACACTCCAAAGTAACTCTTAAATTTCAGGATTTCTGTGACTTGCTGTTAAGGATAATTTCCTGAGCAGGAAGTGCATTTGTGTGAAGGCAGAGCCTTTAGTGCAGGAATGGGGACACACTGCTGCCCTTGGCCGTGTCTCTGTAGGCCAACCTGTCCATGGCTGTGGACAAACTTCACTGGGAATGCAGAGACCTCTTCCTGCCGTCCCTGTGCTGCTGAAGGGAGAGCTCTGTTGCTCTCTGAGCTGAGGGAGCTGCCCTGTGTTGCAGGTGTCCATAGCCCCTCGGACAAACGCAGCGCTAGGATTTGCGCAGATCCTGCCCCGGGAGCAGTACCTGTTCACCAAGGAGCAGCTGCTGGAGAGGATGTGCATGGCCTTGGGGGGGAGAGTGGCCGAGGCCATCACCTTTAACAAGGTCACCACAGGTGAGGAACCAGAGCCTGGCGTGGGCAGGTGGAGGTGCAAGGGGATCTGAGCAAAGGACAGAGGTTTCCTGTGCTGGCAAGAAGAAATGTCATGTGGTGTGTTTTGACACTTGTGAGCATGGATGTCTCTGGGTGGTTGTCACTGTGTTGTCTCAGATTTGTCCCAAAGCCTAAGGCCACAGGTGCAGTTACTGGGGAGGCTCTTGAGAAGACCTAGAGCTTTCTTTGCTGTTTCCAACTAGTTAAATCCAAGTAGGATCACAGAATGGTTTGGGTAGGGAAGGGACCTTAAAGCCCATCTCCTTCCACCCCTTGCCGTGGGTAGGGACACCTTCCACTAGACCAGGTTGCTCAGTGGGCAGTGGCAGGTCAGGACTCAGGTGAGCTGGCCACAGTAGGGTCACTCCCTGTCGCTCCTGGGACGTGCAGGAAGGTCCCTCAGTGGGTGGAGTGTTCACCCCCATGGGCTCCAGTGGGTCCTCTGCTCTCTCCACTGGTAGGACATGTGTTTGTGCAGGATCTGCTCCCTGCACTTAGCTGAGAGCTGGCCAGCAGTGTGTGTGTCTTTCCTGCCCAGGAGCACAGGATGACCTGAAGAAGGTGACCAAGATCGCCTACTCCATGGTGAAGCAGTACGGGATGGTGCCCAGCATCGGGCAGATCTCCTTCCCGGACCCCGAGAGTGCCCCTGGCATCGGCCGGCGTCCCTTCAGCCAGGGCCTGCAGCAAATGATGGACCACGTAAGGCCTGGGCTAAGGGTTTCTTTTTGGTCTTTGCTTTCTGCAGTTCAGTGAAAACTGGCGAGTGGTTTATACCCAAACAATTTGCATTTTGCTGTTGGCCAGTGAGTGAGCACTTACCTGTTCCGTGCCTGTGTCGGGGCTGTGCAGTGAGGCAGCAGAAACAGGCAGAATCCCACCTGGCTGTGAGTTCAGCCCAGTAGCCTGTGCAGGGCTGAGATGGCAAAAAAATCTGTGTCCTACAGTCACAGCTGCACAGTGTAAATGTCTGCACTTCCTAGATCAGATCTAACCAAAATGATGGTCAGACTGACTGCAAATCAGCCTGCAAATTTGACAGGAAATTTGGCTTTATTGCTGAAAAGATACATTGTTTTAGTTCAAAAGTCGAAAAGCTGGTAACAAAAAAGCTCTGTTTCCACAGCACCATGGCTGTGCTTCCTTGGGATTTGTGCTGAGCTGCATCTTTAGCTCCTGGACAGCCTTAATCTGCATTTCCCATCGAGCTGTGCTAGGGCAAGTCTTCACTGCCCCTTACCACCAGCACCCCTTGGGCTTTTTTCCAGCCAGTTTATCCATAGTTTCTGTTGATGGGAACTGCATTCTGCCTCACTCAGTTTGCAGATTCCATCCCTCAGTGCTCTCTTTGTTTAGCCACACGTTGTGCTTGTTGCCACCTACACCCCAACTCCCTCTTCTTGTTTCTTCAAGGAAGCCAAAATCCTGGTGGCTCAGGCTTACAGGCGCACAGAAAAGCTCTTGCTGGAGAACCGGGACAAGCTGCAAACAGTGAGTTGAATTGTGTGGGGTTTTTTTGGTTGGTTTGGGTTGGTTTGGGTGTTTTTAAACTGGTGATTTTTGCCTTGCTGCTTTCTGTGCTCTGTAGCTCAGCTGTTGCAGTGTTGTCTCTCTCCTAGAAAGTCTTGTAGTGGGAGTGTTGGGAACGAGTGACTGTTTACTGCGTATCCCCCGGATTCAGAGCAGGCACGGGAGGAATGTGTGTGCCTTTCCCAGCAGTGAGTAGTCTGCCTCCTCACACCAGCTGGTGTTTGCAGGGTAGAGGAGGAGGGAGTGCTCTGTGGAAATGATCAAAGCTGGAATTTGTGTCCTTCACCTGCACTCCTCTGCTTGCCTCTTGGCAGTGGAGTTTCCTGGAGAGCGAACAGTGACTGTTTTTGGGAAGCCAAGCCAGGAATCAGGTGGACAGTGTCTGGCTTTGGTGTAGGAATATGGGGCCTGTCACCTTGGCTCGTTGGGGCTGGTTCCTGCTTTCTGGTGACTCCAGGCAGTTTTTCACCTCCCTGGTAACTGATACACCAAGGAATACTTGTTGCAGAGATAGAGCTTTGCCTCCTCCCCTTTGTGTCCTGACAGCCACACACCCTGGCACGTCCCCACCTGTGCCAGGAGCTCTGTGCTCAGTGCTGAGCCAAGCTTGGGTCACAGCACACTCTGTGTCTCCTTGACTTCCCTTCAGAATTCCAGTCCGTGACTTCCAAAATGACCAGGAGTCAACTTAATGTTGCCTGTTTTGCAAATCAAGCAATTCTTTTCCTTAATTCTTCTTTTTAAACAAACAAGAACAACAACAACCCCTTCAGCTACGCAGTGTCAGGCCTCCAGTGCGTGGTAAGGAGAGAGCTGGGACACGCCGCTGTCCCTGGGACAGTGCCCTGGCAGCTCTGGAGCAGGGATCCTCAGGGGTGTCTCTGCAGGCTCCTCTGTCCTGCTGCTGCCATGTAACAGCAGCCAGATGTTTGCTAGAGGCTCAGCACAGAAAAACTTTAAAGTGCAGCCAAAGTATCTCCGGAGTCAGTGTTTCAGTTGCCAGGCCAGCGTGTCACATCTCGTCAGCAGGATCAAGCAGTTCCACGCTGGACAGCCACCTGCTGCTCCAGAGGGGTGGTGCTGCTGCCAGAGGGGCCAGAGAATTGCACTCTTCTGGGGAGGAACTTGTGCTGACCTCCAGCCCCGGCCTGCAGGAACAGGCAGCTCTTTGTTAGCACTGTGTGTGCAGGGAAGGCTCGGGGTCTGCAGGAGGTCTCCGTGCTGCTGCTTTGGCTCTTGGGCAGGGCCACAGGTGCAGTGACAGTGGCAGGAGGGACACTTCTCTCATTGTTCCTGGAGCTCTCACTCCAAATCATTCCCAAGAGCTTGCTTTGTTGCCTGCAGTCACATTATGTATTCCTGGCCGAACATGCTCTTGGGAACGGTGCTGGAGCCTGGAGAACTTGGTCCTGGCTCCAGTAGCTTCAGGGTCACCCTGTCTGTGGTGGGACAGCCGGGGTTTGCTCCTGGAGGCTGCAGGTGCTGAGGCCTCAGTTGAGCTGACAGTTCAGACCAGCTCAGAGAAGCAGTTCTCTGCTCTCTCTGGGGACTCCATCCCTCATTTTGCCTCCTTCCTCCTTTCCAGCTGTCCAATGCCCTCTTGGAGAAAGAAGTGATCAATTACGATGACATTGAAGCGCTGATCGGGCCCCCGCCCCACGGGCCCAAGAAGATGATTGCTCCTCAGAGCTGGCTGCAGGCAGAGAGGGACAAGCAGGACACCAGGGAGGAGGAAACACCTCCCCAGCCACCAAACCACGAGGAGGAGGAGGAACCACGCCTGAGACCAGTGTGAACCCGCTCCCGTGTGGAGTGGGAGGGCTCCGGAGACTTCTTTCGGACACAAACCCTTTGCCTTCTCAGCTCCAGAATCAAAGATGCTGAGCAGGGAATTGCTGTGCTGCTGCTACCCCAAAATTAAGGGAGGGCTACACTGGCTCTTTGAGCTTTATCCTGCAGGAAGGAGAACTCAGGATTTCAGAACTGATTCCCAGGAGGGTGGTGGTGATTAGTAGGAGTTGGGTAAGTCTGATCTGCCGTGGAGGTTTCCTGTACATAGGAGCAGGGAACGTGTTCCAGTGGGTGGAAGATCCCATGTAAGCCACTTCTGGCTGTGCTCTGTGGCATGGCAGGAGGGCAGGGCTGTGCTCTCAGCATGGGGACACCGCTGTGGGGCTGAGCTGAGCTGCTGCAGCTCTTGTGTAACCTTTGAATATAACACACAAACAGCCCTGGCTGGAATAAACTGCCCACAATGTGCTGCTGTGTGTGTAGAATGTGTCAGGCTCCCCGGGGGGGGTTTGGCACACACAAAGCTCATTAGAGCTGTGGAATGGTACACAGGACAAGGGCCTTCTTCTGCCTGGTTAATAATTTATGTCCAGTTTTTACAGCAAGTGTTTCCCAAACAGAGGTTGAGGCAAAACTGTGCAGAGCTCAGCAGTGGGAGGTCGGAAACCAACTGAGCAGAGGGTGACTCTGAGTACACGTGGGAAAACTGTTCTGAACTGCTGGTTCAGAGCTGGAGAGGTGCTCTTGGAAATCCAGCAAAAGCAGGTGTGTTTGTTGGGAATCCTCAGCAAAAGCTGCTTTGTCCTTGTGGCTCTTGCAAAACAGGCCCTGCTGACAGGGTTGTCTGGTGTTCATCGGGGAAAGCATTAAAGTGGTTGTTGCTGCCTGGAGTGCCCTGGCTGGGTGCATCATTTAGGAAGGATTATTGTCTGGAGTTATTCCACCAGGGCTGTCTGTGACCTGAAAGACCCCAGCCCAAGCGTGGGCTCTGACAGCTCCCAGCCCTCGAGCCTTTGTCAGTCCCAGTGTCCTGTCCCGGGTCAGGCTGGAGCTGGAGCCTCCTCCTTCCATGAGAGTGTGAATCTGCACTGTCTTCTTCCCTGTCCCAGCTCATTCCCCGGAGTCTCTCAGTGCCTAGGAATTGATTTCCCTTGATTTCAGGGGCACAAGTGGTTTTCTACATCTAAAACGCTGCCTGGATTTTTTAATTCCAAGCTAATTTGTTTCTTCCCGGGCTCGCTCTTGGAATTTCCTTTTCAGGCGGCAGATGAAATTTCAAGTGTTCTCCGATTTTATTTTTTTAACTCACAAAACCTTTGCGGGGGGAGTTCAGCTCTGTGGAGCTGAGGGTGACGGTGGGAGCGGTGCAATGAGGGGACAGTGGTGTGGGGACAGCGCAGGGTCCTCGGTGCCTTCTGGGGTGCTGCCAGCACTGCTGTGCCATTGCTCCCGGGCCAAGGCTGTGGGACCCGGGATCTGCCGAGGGGCATGGAAGTCCCCGACCCCTCTCCTGCCACATGGGAGATAATGCTGCTCCCCCAAAGGGCGGGCAGCGGCGCGGGGATCCTGCTCTGGGGTTGGATGGGGAGGGGAGCAGGGACCCCCATGCTCCCGCGGCATTCCTCAGGGATTTGGGACCAGCATAACCCCTGCTCAGTGTCCGTCCCATCCGGCCTGCCCAGGAGGTGCTAGGCATCGGAGAGGGCATCGAGCTGCTGCTCCCGACCGAGCCCGGCTGCGGCCCCGTTCGCCCCTGTCCCGGTCCCCCGCCCATGGCTGGCCGTGCGCGGGCC
>VZTD01003494.1:182487-196049 GCA_013397725.1 Rhagologus leucostigma
GCGCCGATGGGGCCGCGCCGGGCCGGGGACCGCGGGCTTGGGGGCGCCTCGGGTGTCCCCGCGCTAACCGTGCCCGTGTCCGCAGGCCGCAGCCATGGCGCCCAGCCGCAATGGGATGATCCTGAAGCCCCACTTCCACAAGGACTGGCAGCGCCGGGTCGCCACCTGGTTCAACCAGCCCGCCCGCAAGCTCCGCAGGTGAGTCCCGGAGCTCCGGGGGCCGCGGGAGGTGCTTTCCCAGCTTCTGCCTGGCCGTTTAAGAAGCCAGGGCGCCGTGGATTTGTTTAGCCATTCCCTGCGCGTGCTTAGGGCGAGCCCCTGCCAGCCGCAGCCAGGTGATGAGACATCTCCGGAATCGCTGCATCCACAGTGATGAATGTTCTTCCCTGGGTCTCTGATGGCAGTGGCACTTCCAGGGCGGCAGCAGCCAGCCGGGCCCGGCTGTTTGTTCCGGAGGCATCGCAGGGCAGGCGGTGCCTCCCCGCAAGGGCAGGAGTGGCACATGTGGTAGAGATGCCGTGTACCCGGTGGCTGTCACAGGTGGGCGAGAGGCGACACTTGGCTTGGACCTGCCCTAGTGTGATCAGCAGGACCAGGGCAGTGCTTGTTCCGTGTACTGGTACTGCTGGTGTCACACTTGGAACTCTGGGGTTACGTTTGTCCCTTCACTGTAAGACAGACATTGAGGTGCTGGAGCGTGTCCAGAGAAGGGAATGGAGCTGGGAAGGGTCTGGATCACCAGGAGCGGCTGAGGGAGCTGGGGGAGCTCAGCCTGGAGAAAAGGAGGCTCAGGGGGGACCTTGTGGCTCTGCACAGCTCCCTGACAGGAGGGGGCAGCCGGGGGGGTCGGGCTCTGCTCCCAGGGAACACAGGACAAGAGTAAACAGCTTCAAGCTGTGTCAGGCAGAGGGTCAGACTGGACATCAGGAGGAATTCCTTCCTGGAAAGGGTGGTCAGGCATTGGCAGGGGCTGCCCAGGGAGGTGGTGGAGTCCCAAGGAAGGACTGGATGCAGCACTCAGTGCTCTGGGCTGGGTTGCTAAGGTGGGGATCAGTCAGAGGTTGGACTTGATGAGCTTGGAGGTCTTTTCCAAGCTGAATGATCCTGTGATCCTGCCATTGCAGGAGGAAGGCTCGCCAGGCCAAGGCTCGCCGCATCGCCCCCCGCCCCGTGGCTGGGCCCATCCGGCCCATCGTGAGGTGCCCTACGATCAGATACCACAAAAAAGTTCGTGCTGGTAGAGGCTTCAGCCTGGAGGAGCTTAAAGTAAGTACAGAGCCTCAATTCAAATAAATGAACTCCCAGTCTGAGCTCAGCTGCTTCTCCTGTCCTGCACAAGGTGATTTCCGCAGGTGTTGGTACCTGCTGGTGCTGCCACAGCCAGGCAAGGCTGTGGATTTCCTGACTCTGGGAGCAAGGAAAGATGGTGTTACCTGTGACAGTGGAGTGGGTGTGTGAAGGGTGCTTTGAAAGGTAAATGTCTGTTTATCTGGTCAGACTGTCATTTAAAATTCCGTTAAAATCAAGCTGAAGTGGGGGGAATTTAGGTTGGATATTCAAAAGAAATTCTTCCCTATGAGTGTGGTGATGCCCTGGCACAGGGTGCCCAGAGAAGCTGTGGCTGCCCCTGGATCCCTGGAAGTGTCCAAGGCCAGGTTGGATGGGGCTTGGAGCACCCTGGGACAGTGGAAGGTGTTGCTGCCCATGGCAGGGGGTGGGACTGGGTGATCTTTAAGGTCCTTTCCAACCCAAACTCTTCAGAGATTCTGTGAAATTCGAATTCTGAAAGAGCCTTGAGTCTCCTAAACATTTTTAGGGGAGGGGGAAGATTAAGATCATTAAATGGTTTATTAATGAAACTTTTTTTTGCTGATTTTTCTAAATATTTTAGCCAGTGTTTTCATGTTGAGGACCAGGTAAATCCAGCTCAACATAGTTCTAAGAGTAGCAGGGGATGTTGTAGCAGGAGGAAGAACCACTCAGCGCAGATTCCCAGAGTAGCTGGATTAGTAATAGTTGGATTAGGAACACCTAAAATCTGTGGGAAGCATTTCCTGTCCTCCATTCCTTGTCCCTGTGACCTGCCCAGGTGTGCTGAGCTGGTAAAGGTGCTCTGCAGGGCCACCCACTCTGGATCTGTGATCAGATTCCACATCAGGGCTCGCTGGCAGCCACCAGCCGCCTCTGCACCTGGTTCAGTGTCTTAATTAAAACATTTATAACTGAAATTGCTGCACGGAGGCAGGGAAATTGTTCTTCTGGGTGCCAAATACTTCATTACTTATTTTTCTTTAATTTTTGGATAATGGTGGAACACAAAGCAGGATGCAGCTGTTTGTCTTCAAACAGAAAATGAGTTTTTTGTTTAAGATCGTTTAAAAAAAACCAGTTATTTAATGGTTGTTTCAGATGGTTAGAAAAAAATCCTTATTTAATGGAGCTCCCAGTATTCAGTGAACCAGAGTTGTCCGTGAAGTGACTCATAAACATCTGTCTGAATCCATATGTGTCCTGCAGGGGTTACATTTTGCTCCTCTGGGGAAATCCACCTGCAAAAATGAAAGCCTGAGCAACATTTTAAGCACTAGGATACACCAGGACACTCTTTATTGGTGGTGTAGTTGGTCCCTCAGCTGATGCCAAGCCTTTCTCCAGACCCTGTATCCCGTGCTGGCTGTCCTTGGATCCCTGCCTGGCTGTTGGGAGCTGTGGGATGCTGACACCACTCTCTCTCTCTCCTCAGCTCGCTGGCATCAACAAGAAGTTTGCCCGGACTATTGGAATCTCCGTGGATCCCCGGAGACGGAACAAGTCCACCGAGTCCCTGCAGGCCAACGTGCAGAGGCTGAAGGAGTACCACTCCAAGCTCATCCTCTTCCCGAGGAAGCCAGCCATGCCCAAGAAGGGAGACAGCTCTGTGAGTACCTGACTGCTGGAAGTGTGTCCTGTTCTGGGAGGTTTGGTGTCAGGCAGAGCTCCTGAGCCTTCTCCATGATGTGACCCCCGTGGGTCTGAGCCCAGCACAAGGCCAGGCCTGGCAGGGTCGCGTCTAACGGGGCTCTCTGGGTTGCAGTGGCACTTCAGCCAGGCGTTTGGCTGAGCAGCTGCAACCCTGTTTTGGTGCTGATTCCTGGAGCTTTGATCCTTCCCCAGCCCGTTGAGTTTTAGTTTTAGGGAGCTAAATTGTCACAATGGCTGGAAATTCCCCCTGGAGTCAGTCCTGCTGGTGGAAGGCTGAGGGACAGGCTGTGAGTGGCTCTGGAGCTGTGTGCCAGGCAGGCTCCAGAAGGCGGTTGCTGTTGACATTCAAAAATGCTTTTCATTAAAACCTCTCCAGGATCAGAGCAGAGCTGTGTTCCCTGGCTCTGCTGGCTGTAGATCCAGGGAACACATCAGTGAGTTCAGACTGTCCTCACATCTTGTGGGGAGTCTGGCAGCCCCAAGCTGCTTAACTCCAGAGCAGGGAGGAAGGGCCTCGAGCTGAAACACTCATTCAGATGTGTTTGCTGGAAGTCAGCTGTATTCCGTAAACATTCAATCAGTTTTGTCTGATGACATTCCAGCTCTTAAAAGAAGCTGGAATCAGCCTAAGAAGGAGTTGCTGAGGAATGTGTTGGATGTGTATGAGGTGTGGGGGCTCAGCCTGGAGAAAAGGAGGCTCAGGGAACGGCCTCAGTTTGTGCCAGGAAAGGTGGTTCAGGTTGGACATCAGGAATTTCTTTCTGAAAAGGATGGTCAGGCACTGGGAGGGGCTGCCCAGGGAGGGTTGGAGTCCCCATCCCTGAAGGTGTTCAAGAAAGGCCTGGAGGTGGCACTCAGTGCTCTGGGCTGGTGACAAGGTGGGGATTGGGCACAGCTTGGACTGGATGATCCTGGAGGTCCTTTCCAACCTAGATGATCCTGTGATCCTGTGTAAATTGAGAACAGCGCAGTTGGTGTCAAAGCTTTCCCAGCTGGCAGAGCTGTGGGCCGCTGCTGCTCCGGCCGGATCCGGGCACAGCGTGGGTTGCCGATGCGGCTCGCCGGTGCCAACTGCTCTGAAGTGCTGGGTTCATTACCAGTTGGTGTTAAACCTCCTGTCAGGATCATTAGCACAGTGTTTGAGCTGGGTACCTGAGTACGGGCTGTGCTTTAGCTGGGGTTTTAGCCTGAGAAGTTTTAAGTTCTGTTGTAACATCCCCGTGTTCCCCTTGTGCAGCCAGAGGAACTCAAGATGGCCACTCAGCTCACAGGACCAGTTATGCCCATCAAGAACGTAAGTGTCATTTAATCATGTTCTCTGTGTGACGTAATTGAGGTTGAACTTGTGGAGAGGGTTCTCTCCTTGCTGTCTCCAAGCACTGCCCGTCCTGGATCAAAAAAACCCCAGGAATAAGGCTTTGAGAGAACTGTGAAATTAAAGCGCTTTGGGTTTCGCTGGGGTGGGAGTGCTCAGGCAGGTTCTGTGGTCACTGTTTGTCCCTAAATCCTCTCTGCTTCCTGGGGCTGCTGTCAACAGTGTCACAAACCTCTGCTCATTCCCTACAACTCCCTGACAGGAGGCTGGAGCCGGGGCGGGGGTCGGGCTCTGCTCCCAGATGGCAAGTGACAGAACGAGAGGAAACGGCCTCAAGCTGTGCCAGGGGAGGTTTAGGTTGGATATTAGGAAAAATTCTCCACAGAATGGGCTGTCCATCTCTGGCACAGCTGTCCAGGGCAGCAGTGGAGTCCCCATCCCTGGAAGTGTTCAAAAAACACATGGATGTGGCACCTGAGGACATGGTTGGTGGTAACCATGGTGGTGCTGGGCTGACGGTTGGACTCGCTATTAAAGGTCTTTACCAACCTTAACAATGCTGCGATTCTGTGAAACCTGACTCAGGTTTCCCGTGGGGCTTGTTTTTATTCCTGCTCCTTTGTGCTCCGTGCTGACGGCGAGGAGCCAGCGGGAACGCAGATCCCAGCGGGGCAGGCTGAGGGCAGGGCCTGTAGATGGCACGAGTGCTCCGTTCCCGCTCTGCTCCTCGCAGAGATAATTGCGGGAAGCCTCAGCTCCCGGCTCCGAGGGGCAGTCTGACTGTCTGGCGCTCTCTCCGCAGGTTTTCAAGCGGGAGAAGGCGCGTGTCATCTCAGAAGACGAGAAGAACTTCAAGGCCTTTGCCAGCCTTCGCATGGCCCGGGCCAACGCCCGCCTCTTCGGCATCCGCGCCAAGCGCGCCAAGGAAGCGGCGGAGCAGGACGTGGAGAAGAAGAAATGAACTGTTCTCCCCAGAACTGTCAATAAAAAGCCGTAGAGAGCCGGGTGTGCTGTGATTTTGGGGCACATGTACCGAGCGGAGCTGCTCCGTGTGCCGATGGTGGTACAGGGATGTGCTCAAGCGTGGGAAGCCTCGTTTGCTGTGATTGGAGGCTCCAAATTTCCCTGAAAGCGAGTTAAACACCTGCCTTGTGCCCACTCCTCTGCCTTGTCAGGGCTGCAGCCTGGGCTCCTTTCTGCTCTGGTTCTGAGGGGCTTTGGGGGTTCCCCGTCCATGGCAGGCTTTGTCTACTGCGCCTTCCATGCCAGTGTTCCTGGTTTGATGATTTCCACACCTCTGTGTGAGGCCAAGCTGTACAGGTTGGGTGTCTTGGTGAGGGTCACTCATAGGTGCTACTATGCGCGGGGCGTTTCCCGCTTTTGGGGAGGCACAGGGGAGCAAGGTGTGGCCCAGCCCCTCAGCTGGGCTTGGATGGAGCAGAGTCCTGGGCTGGGCTGGACTGTGCTGCTCTGCCGCCCTGCTCTCCCTGGCCCTTGCCTCAGCCCCTGCTGCAGTTCTGGGGCCCTTTTAGCCGTTTCTTTGTGGCCTAAAGGCCATCCCATGGCAGAGGTGGCACCTGGGGACGTGGTTTGTGTTGGCCTCAGCAGTGCTAGGGAGAGGGTGAACTGATCTTGGAGGCTTTTTCCAACCCAAGCAATTTTGTGATACTTCAAATGACACCACAGGAGCTCAGGAGAAACTGGGGGGCTCTGGCTGATCCTCGTGGCTGTTGGGGGGATCCCAGGCTCTGCCTGTCCTGGGATGGGGGGCTGATGGGTCACTGGGACGTGTCAGTGGGATCTGAGCTGCTCCAGGAGCACTCACCCAGCCCAGTGTTGGTTCATCACTTCTGGGGCTGTTGTGCGGGATGCGATGGGATGCGATGGGATGGGATGGATCACTCGGTGCTGGAGCCCTGGCACAGCTGCATGGATCCTGGGTAGTCCAAAGAGGCAAGATGTGCCTGGTGTGGTGCTGCCTGTGTCCAGTTGCCACCGTGTCCCTCTGCCCAGCCCCTGTGTCCCGCCGTGGGTCGGTGCCTCCTGCCCTGTCGAGCCGTGCAGGGGGCTGTGGAAGGAGAGTGGCCTATTTCTGCCAGGCAGGCTGGGGATTAGCTCCCAAAGCCCGGACCCTGCAGTGCCCTCGTGCTCGTTAGCCCTATCTGCATTTTAATCCCTCCAAATTTGGGCTAATTACATCATCTTCCACAAAGCTGGGCTGACAGCACCGCAGTGCTGGGGGGACAGGGGTGGGTGGGGGGGTCCTGGGCTGGGGACTCAGCATGTGGGGCTCCATGTGCATGGGATGTGGGTCTGGATGCTCCAGCATGTGGGGAGGGCACCCGGTGGGTTTGGGGCACTGCACCCTTGTGCTTGGGCTATTGGTTCAGAGTGTGGGGGGCCAGGACCAGGGTGGCCTTGGGTACCCCAGGGGGAGGGTGAGGGGCTGTGACTGTGCCACGGGGGTCTCACTTGGAGCAGGAGCTCCTGCCCTGGCACAGCAGCGGTGCTGGGGACCCTGCGGACCCCGCTCAGCCCCGGCGCGGGGTGGGCTCCGCTCCGGAGCCGGCAGCGAGGCAGTTAACGGAGCTTGTCATCCATCTCCCTCTTAGGGCTCCGCTCCCGAGCTGCAGCTTGAGTCAGTTGTGTGGAGGTGGCAGCGGCAGCAGCTCCGGCGGGCACGGCTGGCACACCGGCACGGCCAGCACCCCGCGCCAGCCCCTGTCCTGCCGTGTGCCCAGCCCAGGCCACCAGCACCCAGGTGAGGGGGCGATGGGCAGGGTGGGACCCGCTGTCCCCTCCACTGAGCGATGGATGATGCCGAGGGGTGCCCGCGATCCCGGGGAGGGGGACGGTGCCCACCGGAGCTGGGGCACCGGAGCCACGTGCCGGGGAGGGCCTGGGCGCTGCATGACTTCCCCAGGAAACTTCGGCCGGGCCGGGCACGCGAGGGCACAGGTGGGCAGGGGCTGCTCTGCCCCTGGACCTGCCCCTGCCCTAGCCAGGAACCCCCGGGACCTGCAGGTGGAGGGACAAGCCCCGGACTGGGGCCGGGACTGGCAGAGCCCCTGGCTGACTCGTCAGGCAGCATCGCCTGGCTGAGAGCTACCAGCCTCCGGGGGGGATGAATCCCGTCCCCAGCACGGGGGGAATCCGTCGCCTGCTGGCACAGACACGGAGTTGGTGTCCCCGCTCCCCTCCGGAGAGCCCTGCCCAGGCTGGGGAGTGCTGCCCGCAGGGACCGGAGGGGGTTTCTACTCCACAGCCCCACATGGGGCACCCCAGGGTGGGTACCCAACCCCACTTAGGTCCCCCTTCCCCTCGGGACACATCCTGCCCCTGGGGTGAGGCTGGGACAGAGCTGGGCACGGCCCCGCAGGACCGTGTGAACCCCCCTGAGCAGTGCCCGTGGGGCTGGCTGGGACTTGGGGGTTCACGGGCAGTGCCACGAGAGTGCCCCAGCTCCCGCTCACCCCACTGTGCTTTAATGCCTTGCAGGGCCCCGCGGAGCCATCGGGACTGGAACCGGCCACCCCGCCTCGGAGGGGATCCCTGGGGTCCCTCTGCCCCACCCGTGTCCTGCCACCGGGGCTGCGCCTGGCACCGCGGGGCGCCGTGCCCCGGGCATGACGGGCACCTGCCCGGCTCCCTGACGGCGCCCGAGGCAGCGGCCGNTGGCCGTGCTCTCCAAGGTGGAGCTGCGGGTCAGCTGTAAACACCTCCTGGACCGCGACACCCTCAACAAGTCGGACCCCTGTGTCCTGCTGCTGATGCAGTCCCAGGGCCAGTGGATGGAGGTAGGAGAGCGGGGGGCACTGCTGGCACCCACCGCCCCGGGCAGGGCAGGGCGGGCCCCGGGGACGTGGCGGGGCTGGGCACAGGGTGGTGGATGCAGGGGCTGCAGGGTGCGGTGCAGGAGGTGGTGTGGGGACGAGGTGCAGGGTGCAGAACGGGGTGCAGAGCAGGGGTTGGGATGCAGAGCAGGGGTCAGGGTGCAGGAGATGGCGGGGAGCAGAGTGCAGGGTACAGTGCATGGTACAGAGCAGGGTACAGGAGATAATGGACGGTGGAGCACAGGATGCAAAGGGTGGTAGGTGCACAACAGGGTGCAGGGTTCAGACCAGGGTACGGTGTGCAGAGCAGGGATGCAGGATGGGGTGCAGGAGATGATGCAGAGTAGGGTGCATGGTGCAGGACACGGTGCAGGGTTCAGAACGGGGTGCAGGGTTCAGACCAGGGTGCAGGAGATAATGAAGAATGGAGTGCTGGGTGCAGAACACGGTCAGGGTTCAGAATGAGGTGCAGGGTTCAGATCAGGGTGCAGAACAGGGTGCAAGGTGCAGAACAGGGTGCAGTGTTCAGAGCAGGGGACAGAGTGCAGAGCAGGGATGAAGGATTGAAGGATGGGGTGCAACAAGGGATGCAGAGTAGGGTGCACAGCGCAGAACAGGTCGCAGGGTGCAGAACGGGGTGCAGGAGGTGATGCAGAGTGGGCAGGGCACTGTGGGGTACCCGGCAGCCTGTGGGGATGGTGCTAACACTGGGTCACACCCAGCCCACTGGGGCTGCAGTGGGGCCGGGGAGTGGGGCAGGGTGGGGTGCCCACCGCATGTGGCTCCAGAGTGGCTCCACTGCCCCGGGACAGGGACACGGGACACCTCAGCCCCACCTGGGGTGGCTCAGGGCTGGAGAGCTGGTGCTGAAGCTGGCACTGAACGGACACCGGCACTGGGGCTGAAACAGGCAGTGGGGATGGCACTGGGGCTAGCAATGGGGCTGGCAGTGGGGCTGGCAGACACCGGGATGGCACTGGGGCTGGCAGTGGGGCTGGCACAGCTCCTTCCATCTCTCCCCCTGCTGAGCTCTGGGCTGGCGCCGGCAGCTCCGCTCTAATCGCGGCAGCTCAGCCGGTGGATTTAGCGCTAAATCCCTCGGTGTGTCATCGACTCTGCTCGAGCCAGCGCGGAGCCGGGGGGGACAAGGGCCCCGTGCCAGCTGCGGTGTGCTGTGCCATGCCAGACACTCGCACCCGGCTGTGCCACAGTGCTCTGTGCCACGCTCTGTGTGCCACGCCGTGCCGTGCTCCGTGCTGTGCTGTGCCAGACACCAGCCAGCTCCAAGAGGAGAGGGTCCCTCCTGAGCAACCTTTTGTAGTGACTCCTGTCCCCTCCCTGTCCCGGCCAGCCTGTGTCCCCCAGACGAGGGGGTGCCTGAATCTGGCTCCGTTGCTGGCTCTAAGAGCCAAGGTGGCCCCGGATCTGCTGGCAGATGCTGGCACCAGAGGGTCCGAGGCACCCGACACCCACATCCCCAGAATGAGGGGCTGGCAGTGCCCAAGCAGGAGGGGCACAGGTGGCCGTGGCAGGGTGGTGGCAGTGTGGGCTCGACAGATGCTGCTGGACTGGGTGGGCAGTGGGCAGGGGCCAAGGGCTGGCAGGGTGCCCTGGCCAGGATGTGTCCCCTTGAGTCAGCACTGGCAGGGACGGCTGCGGGGGAGGCTCCGGAACTGCTCGGCACCCGCTGCCAGTGTGGCCAGGGGACGCTGAGCACCCGCTGCCCACTGGGGACACGGGGGCCGGGGGGCTTGTGACCTCCAGGCATGGCCACCCCAGGACAGGCACAGCGGCTTGTCCTGGCACCAACCCATTGCTCCTGCTCCAGCAGAGCTGTGGCAAAGCACAGCCAGAGCCAGAGTACCCCCTTGGATGACCACAGGGAGCCCAGTGGGAGCGGCGCCCCAGACCCAGGGCTGGCAGGGCTGGAGGCTGTGGGGGCCACAAGAGGCTCCTCCAAATGCCGTTCACTTGGGCACAGCTGGTCCTTCCCAGCACCCCCCATACCTGCATTCCCTGTCCCTGCCCCCTTATCCCTCCATCCTTCATCCCCCATCCCTCATCCCTGTATC
This sequence comes from Rhagologus leucostigma, assembly GCA_013397725.1. NCBI lineage: Eukaryota > Metazoa > Chordata > Aves > Passeriformes > Rhagologus > Rhagologus leucostigma. Next base: position 192,669 of record VZTD01003494.1, read on the forward strand.
CCTCAGCCTGGCATGTCCCATCCCTTCATCCCCACCACAACAGCCTCCGTTCCTCATCCCTGTCCCTGCCTCCCCACACCCCTGTGTGAGCTCCGGCATCCCAAGGCCCCGTGCCGCTCCCACGCAGGTGGATCGCAGCGAGGTGATCAAGAGCAACCTGAACCCCGTGTTCGCCAAGATCTTCACGGTCGATTACTACTTCGAGGAGGTGCAGAAGCTGCGGTTCGAGGTGTACGACAGCCACGGCCAGGCCGGTGTGGGCACGCACGACGATGACTTCCTGGGGGGCATGGAGTGCACCGTGGGGCAGGTGAGCCTGGGGACCCCCGCCCGGGGACCCCGCGATGGTGTCCCCTCCCCAACCCTGGGCTCTCGCAGATCGTGGCGCAGAAACGGGTGACGAAGCCGCTGTTCCTCAAGTACGGGAAGTTCGCGGGCAAGTCCACGATCACGGTGAGCACCGAGCCTGTGCTGGGGGTGATATTGGGGTGACACTGAGCAGGGGCACTGGGGCGGCACCAAACCCAGGCACATGGGTGGCACCGGGATGGGGTGCACAGGTGACATGGGGCTGGAGTCCTGGGATGACACCAGAGAGGACCCAGGGGTGGCACTGGACTGGGGTACTGGGACAGCATCAAACTGGGACATCTGGGTGGCACTGGACTGGATCAGTAGGGTGGCACTTGGGGGTGAGGAGTGCTCAGGGTCCTCCATGGCATCTACTGGCCATCCTGAAGGTCCCTGCTGTGCCAGGGAGACACGTGAGACCCTGTCCCGTCCTGGGGCACCACAGGGAGGTGGTGGGCAGGGGGGCAAAGCCATGCCAGGCGCTGAGCACCCCATGGCCACCTCTCCTTGCAGATCATCTCGGAGGAGATCTCGGGGAACAACGGCTACGTGGAGCTCGCCTTCCGCGCCAAGAAGCTGGACGACAAGGTGAGCCGGGTGCCGGGTGGCAAACGGGGCAAGGCGGGCAGGGTGGGCAGTGCTCTCTCCCATCCTCCTCCCCCAGGACCTCTTCAGCAAGTCAGATCCTTTCCTGGAGATCTACCGCATCGACGACGACCGCAGCGAGCAGCTGGTGTACCGCACCGAGGTGAGGCCGCGGCGGCACCGGGCCCTCGGCCGCCCCACGGCCACCCCGGGGGCTCCCCGGCCCCACTGAGCCCCCCGTCCCGCAGGTGGTGAAGAACAACCTGAGCCCCATCTGGGAGCCCTTCAAAGTCTCCCTCAACTCACTCTGCAGCTGTGAGGAGAAGAGGAAGCTGAGGGTGAGGAAGGATGATGGGGACCCCTATTCCTGCCCTGGGGGCATCTGTACCCCAGCTTCCCTGGGGGTGTGCTGGGACCCCACAGTGCTGGGGACAGGGCTGAGGACCCCTGGTGCCGGGGCTGAGCCGTGCCCATCGCAGTGCGTGGTGTGGGACTACGACTCGCGGGGCAAACACGACTTCATCGGGGAGTTCTTCACCACCTTCGAGGAGATGCAGAAGGCGATGGGGGAGAACAAGGTGGGACAGGGGGATGGCCTGGGGTCACCCTGTGTGCTGCCAACAGAGCCTGTCCTAGCAGCCACCTTCCAGCTCCAGCCCTGGGTTTGGGGTCATTTTCTGCTCGCTGCCCTCCTTTTTGGGGAAGGGATGGTGGGTTTGGGGTCTCCTGGGGAATCAGTCACAGATGGGGTGGCTGGAGCCTGGGGGGTGGCTGGGAGCGGGGGAAGGCAGCTGCACCCTGGGGCTGGGGGGCGCAGGGTTATTGGGCCGCAGCATTCCGGGGCTGTGGGGTCCCCACTGTGCCGAGCCATGGCACCGGGGGCTGGGGTGCCAGGGCTGGGGTGCCAGGGCTGGGCCGTGTCCCGGGCGGGGGCCGTGTCCCGGGCGGGGGCCGCAGGCAGCGCGGGTGCTGGTGCCACAGGTGCAGTGGGACTGCATGAACCCCAAGTACAAGATCAAAAAGCGCAACTACAAGAACTCCGGGGTCGTGGTGCTGCTGGACCTGAAGGTGAGCGCTTGGGAGCTGTGCCGGGCTGTGCCGAGCTGTGCCGAGCTGTGCCGAGCCGTGCCCGGCTCCGTGGGCCGGCGCGGGGCAGGGCCGCCTCACGCAGGTCCCTCTGGAAGATCCACAGGGTTTACTCCTTCCTGGATTACATCATGGGTGGCTGCCAGATCCACTTCACGGTGAGCAGCGTCCCCTCCCCACCCAGCAGGGACACACCAGTGGCCTTGCTCACCCTGGGGGACCCTCACTGCCCCCCCACCAGGTGGCCATCGACTTCACGGCCTCCAACGGGGACCCCCGAAACAGCTGCTCCCTGCACTACATCAACCCCTACCAGCCCAACGAGTACCTCAAGGCACTGGTGGCCGTGGGCGAGATCTGCCAGGACTACGACAGGTTGGTGGCTCTGGAGGGTCCCCCGGGGCCACACACACTGGTGACAGCCACCCTGGGGCCAGCTGCCCTGGTGACAGGCACTCAGTGATGGCACCGGACCTCCTCACACCCCTTCCCTTGCAGCGATAAGAAATTCTCAGCTCTGGGCTTTGGTGCCAGGATTCCCCCCAAGTATGAGGTGAGGGGGTCTCAGGTTGCCAGGGCCCCGTGGTACCCCAGGGATGTGCTCGTCCCTCTGGGTACCCTCGGCTGTGGCACTGGTGGCACTTGGCAGGTGCCGGGGGCTGTGGTAGGGGGTGGACCAGCTGTCCCCTCCCCTGCCTCCCTCCAGGTCTCCCACGACTTCGCCATCAACTTCAACCCCGACAACGATGAGTGTGAGGGTGAGTCCAGCTCCAGAGGGGCCGGATCCATGGCTGGGACGCCCCTCACCCCTCGCACACCCCGCAGGCATCCAGGGCGTCGTGGAGTCCTACCAGAGCTGCCTGCCCAAAATCCAGCTCTACGGCCCCACCAACGTGGCTCCCATCATCTCCAAGGTGGCTCGAGTGGCGGCCGACGAGGAGCGAACCAAGGAGGCGTCGGTGGGTCCCGATGCCCCACCGGGGCTGGGCTGAGACCCTGCACACTCGTGACACTTGTGGCTGCTCCGGCGTGGGGCCGGCAGCGGGGTCAGGCAGGGCAGCCCCCGGAGCATCCCTGTCTCCCCAGCAATACTTCATCCTGCTGATCCTGACGGACGGGGTGGTGACGGACATGGCGGACACGCGGGAGGCCATCGTCCGGGCCTCCTACCTGCCCATGTCCATCATCATCGTCGGCGTGGGCAACGCCGACTTCACGGACATGCAGATCCTGGACGGGGACGACGGCGTCCTGCGCTCCCCCAAGGGCGAGCCCGTCCTGCGCGACATCGTCCAGTTCGTCCCCTTCCGCGAGTTCAAGAACGTGAGTGGGGCAGCGACGGGGCCCTGCCTTCCCCTC
>VZTD01003494.1:220593-260864 GCA_013397725.1 Rhagologus leucostigma
GGCGGGGCTCCCTCCGCACTGCCGGGGTCAGACCCCCCGTCCCGGGGCTCGGCGCCGAGCGGGCGGCAGGTCAGAATTTGCCCGTTTGTGTGGAGTTTCTTCCCCCGTGAAACACCGAACATCCCGGTGCCGGTAACGGCAAGGTAAGGAGGAATTCGGCACACGGGGAGGGAGAGCGGGGGAACCTCCCGCTATCTCGGGGTGCTCGGCCGCCGCCTGCTCCGGTTTGGGGGTGACCGGGACCCTCCTTCCATCACGGTTTGAGTGTGGTCAGGACACTCCCGCCATCCCGGTGCGGGTTCGAAGGTGAGCGGGAACCTCCCGCCATCCTGTTTGGGGTTTGGGGGTGACTGGGACCCTCCCGCCATCCCCGTTTGGGGTGGCTGATATCTGGGTGTGTTGCAGCTGGGCCAGGAGATAAGCGGGATCTCCAACGGCTCCCTTGGGTGCTGTGACACCGGCGCTGCCCCGGGACAGCGGGCGGCACGCGGGGCACTCACGAACGGGGGGTTCAGCCCCCCCAAGACGCTGCCCCAGCAGGTGCTGCCCTGTCCCGCCACTGTCACCACCCCCGTGGGGTGTGGTGAGACCCCCAGGGCCTGGAGCATGGAAACTATTCCAGTGGGAATGCCACAGGTCTGTGAACTGAGTGACACTTTGCATCCTGCCCCGCTATTCCGGGTCGGGAGCTGCACGTCCCCAGCTGCTGCCTCACTCTAGGGCACTACTGGGGAGCTGAGGAATGGCACAGCCAGCACTGGGGCAGCCAAGGGACACGATGCCAGCTGTAAATACTTGGGAGATAAACACCGGGGAAGGGGAAGAACTGCTGAAACCAAGGGATGGCATTGGCAGAGCCCTGGGAACACCACAGCAGAGAGGAGGCTCCGCCACTGGGACAGTGGGGCCAGAAAGGCTGATTTTGGGTCAGCTGGTGTCAGAAGGGTCTTTTCCTGCCTGGATTTTCCGTGCTTTGCTGAAGGCAGGGCTATGGAGGCAGCTGGGGTGAAGGGAGGGGGAACACCTTTGGATGTATCAGTGCCATCCCTCAGCAGCCGCGTTCGATCCTCCTCGGCAGGAATCGGCAGAGCCCTGAGCACTGGCTACTGCCGCCTGTGCCACGGCAAGTTCTCCTCGCGGAGCCTGCGCAATGCCTTCGGGAAGGTGCCCGTGCTGGGGGAGAACTCGGAGAAGCAGCGGCGCGTGGACCAGGTGTTCTTCGCCGACTTCCAGCGGCTGGTGGGCGTGGCGGTGCGGCAGGACCCCGCGCTGCCACAGTTCGTCTGCAAGAAATGCCATGCCCAGTTCTACAAGTGCCGCAGCGTCCTCCGGACCTTCATCCAGAGGGTGAATGCCTCGCCCACGGGCCACGCCAAGTCCAAAGGAAAGTAAGTGGTCTCTCTTGCCCCCCGGGAGCGGCGCGATGCCGCGTGTTGCCGCGTGGTCCCTCCATGACCCCCAAATCCCACTGTGCCGCTCTGGTTTTTGCAGGAGCAGCGGGGTCCAAGCGCAGCCGGGTATGGAAGGAGGTGCCTCCTGCCTGGGTGAGTGCCCACTTCCCTTTTCTTTCTGCCATGCCACCAGCGGAGGGCTGGGGTTGATGGGTGGTGAGAAGTGACCACATCCAGGAGGGTTCTGGTGTCCTTTGACACGGCTGGTTACGGTTCTCCTTCCTCCCTCTGGCTTCCCAGGAGAATCTTCACCTTCCTGAGCTGGGCCAAATAGGCACAGGCTCACCTGGGGGTAGGAAGAGCAGGCAGAGCAGATTTAGGTGGCAGTGCCAGGCCTGTCCCAGCTGCTGTTGGACACTGGGGACAATTGGAAATACCCTTTCAGCTGTGAAGCGAACCATAGAGGGAGGTGGTGCAGTCACTGTCCCTGGAGGTGTTTAAGGAAAGACTGGATGTGACAGTGCTCCGGTCTGGCTGGCAGGGTGGTGTTTGGTCGTAGGTTGGACTCAGTGATCTCAGAGATCTTTTCCAACCTCAGTGGTTCTGTGATGCTGGCAGGCGCTGGGGCTGCCCCGCTCTGGCCCTCTGGGCGCAGCCCCTTGGGGTGGCTCCCACCTGCCTCCCTGGGGGGAGCAGATCCACATCCCCGTCCCCTCCGTGTCCCCCCTGTGCCCGGGCCTGACTGTGCTGCCTCTCCCCTGGCCAGTTGACCTGATCACGTCCAGCCCGCAGTGCCTGCACAGCCTGGTGACGTGGACGCACGCGCACGCCGGGAGCTGCGCCTCGGTGCCCGGGCTGCGGAGCGTGCTCTCCTCCGAGTACTGCGGCATCATCCGCGCCGTCTGGGGCTGCGGGGACGGCCACGACTACGTCATGGACACGGACTCGGACTGCAGCTCGGTGCTGCTCGACAACGTCCTGTCCGTCAAACGGGAGTGGAGCAAGGGCACGGCACAGCAGCGCTTGACTGACAACGGGGCCGGGGCAGACGATGCCGAGGCTGTTCCTGCTCCCAAAGCCCAGCATGCTCCAGTAAGGACAGCTCCTTGCCAGCAGCCCGCCAACAAAGGGACCACGGCGGTGCCACTGAATGTGGAGAACGAGCCGCCGCAGGACAGGGACCCGTCTCCCTCGCAGCTGGACAGTGCGGCCTCCGTCCGGGAACAGGCCCTGCCGCAGCCCGTCTCCCCGCTGAGCACTGCCACAGGTAAGGGATTGGCTTCCTGATCTCTCTCCCGGCCTCAGGGGAAGGACAGGGAGCTGGAGAGGTGGCCCAGGGAGCGACAAGGGGCTGGGCCCTCTCCTTGGAGGCTGCTGTTCCTCAAGGAGGGCACAGATCCTTCTGGGAAGTGCTCAGAGATTGGCCTCTGATCAGAGAGGAGGATACTGAGCTGTGCAGAAGGGACAGGGGAACACGGGGTCACACTCCTGGCCCTGTGTGCTGTTCCCCTTCTGACAGAGGGGAGACCCTGCTGCCGTGCTCTTTCCGGAGGTACGGAACGGTCACTGGTTCCCCAGCACTGTTTGCCAGATGTTTCTTTCGGCTCGACCCTGAAGTTGGGTTTCCCTGCTCCACAGCAGCTGATGCTGAATCCCAGGAGCCCCTTCTGTCTCTAAAGGAAAACTGCTGGGTGGGTTTGGGCTGGGTGAACTGCCCCAAACGCCACTTCCAGAAGTGAGGAGTTAAAACCCATTCTGAGTTCCAGAAGTGGGGCTGTGTTTAGCTCCAGCACCCAAGGGAGATGTCTGCTGCTGGACACAGGAATGGCAGCTGGGACTTGCCTGGGGACAAGTCTTTCAGTTATGGGTGTCACAGGAGGAACCAAAAGCTGCTCCTGGGAGCTGCAGGGTCAAGGTGGAGCACAGGGAGAGCCATTTCTGGGCAGAGGGGACAGTTTGGTTTAAACAATCGTTGATTGCCACGGAGCACGTGTTCCCCACGGTGTGAGCACGCGAGCGCACCCGGAGCAGTCGGCTCCTCCTCAGCCGACGTGGGTCTGCTGCTTTTCCTTGTAACGCACCGTGTTCTCCTTCATTCCCTAGGACAGTTGAGTGGGAAGCAGGTTCTGTCTGCAACATCGGATGAGCGGGTAAAAGACGAGTTCAGTGACCTTTCTGAGGGGTGAGAGAAGAGTGGGTTTAAAATAGCCTAAATGTCTTCTTTGCCACTGTGAACTCCCCAACCCAGAGAGCTCTTTCTCCACCAGCGCCAGGGGCTCCGAGCGGCGGCTCTGCCGCGGCCATCACGGAGCTCATGGCACTGAGGCTCCGAGCTCCCTCCTCTGCTCTGGGGGGTTTGCACACACGTGTGCTCCGTGCTCATCGGCTGCTTCCAGCGCTCCTGGCCCTGTTTTGTCCCCTCTCCACGGTGGGGAAGGAGCCGTGCCGGGAGCCGCTGCTCCAGCCCCTCAAGCTCCGGGCAGTTCCCTCTGCGACTGGGGCTGCGGGAGAGCAGTGGGAGCAGGAATGCAGGCACGGGGTGGCACGAGGAGAAACCACCTCGTTTGCTCCTGGGGAGAGCCATTAACTGGGAGGCGGGAGCGGGAGGGACCTGGCAGCTCCACAGTCTGTTGTGAGCAAGGATTTGGCTCAGTCCAACACAGGTGTTTGGAACGGGGCTGTAAATACACGAATGCAGGCGTTCCGAGTCTAAAGGGCCAAGTGCAGAGTGACCCCAGTGTCAGCTGAGCCTGTCAGCTGTCACATTAAAAGGGCCGCAACAATTTATTGCCTATTTCCTGTCTTCAGGAATTAATTGCTTCTTGTATGGCTTAAGGCCTAAAAGGAGGAAAAATTAAAATCCAAATGTGGCTGTTACATTTGAGGGAATACAGAAAGACCCGTGGCTTCATTAACCTGCGCCAGACAATTATGTGACATTCTTGTTCCACAAAATTCCTTTTCCCAGTAGAGGAAGTGGCAGCCACATCCCTCACCCGTGAATAGATCCTTTCAGTAACAGCTGTTTTTTTGTTCTCCTGACAGTGGTTTGATTATTCTTGCAGAGATTTAGCCCTAAAAGGACCCGATTTGGGTCTTTGCTGTGTTCACCGGCGCCGTGTTTGCTTGGGGAGAGGACGGGGAGGAGAACACGTGGAGCGGCCGCCGTGCTGTGCCGTGGGGGAGATGGATGTGCTGGGAATGGGGAACTGCTGGTGCCGAGGGTCAGCCCGAGGTCACGTTGGTAAAGGGCAACTCCTCTCTCTCAGGGACTTCTTGAGCGATGATGAAAGCGAGAAGAGAAACGTGCAATCTTCAGATGACTCCTTCGAGCCTTACCCCGAGAAGAAGTAAGGGGCTCTCGGGGTGGGTGGGGGGCTGGTGCCCACCCCCATGGGGCCAGCATGTCTTATGGCTTAAGACATAAGCCATATGAGCCTCATGGCTCTGTTCCCTACACATTCCTGCCTGGGGGTCACAGAAGTGCCCCCAAGCTCCCCACTGGGTTAAAGCTGGGCCGCATCCCTCATCCCCAGGCTGGCACAGCCACAGCCCAGCTCGTGTACCTGGCGCTGTGTGTGCTCCTGCTCTGCCAGGTCACAGTCAGCTGTAACTACTGGGGACACTTAGGTGGGTCTAAAACCAAGATCAAGTCTTAAACCACTGTCCTGGTTCTTTCTTGGAGGGTTTCTGGCAAGAAAAGCGACAGTAAAGAAGCAAAGAAGGTGGAAGAGCCCAAAATAAGGAGGAAGCCAGGGCCTAAGCCAGGCTGGAAAAAAAAAATCAAATGTGAACGGTAAGGAGGGTCCGGCAGGGCTGGGCTGGGCCGCAGCCCCACGCCCACAACACCTCACACACCTCTGGTTGCAGGGAGGAGCTGCCCACCATCTACAAGTGTCCTTACCAGGGCTGCACTGCTGTCTACAGAGGGGCCGACGGCATGAAGGTGAGCTCGGGCTCTGCTCCTGTCCCACACCGGTGGCTCCCGGTACTCTGGAGCCGCTTCCGTGTGAGCAGAGGATCCCTGGTGGGTTTAACTCCCCAGCCTGCTCTGCAGGAGGCAGTGAGCCACTAAAAGCAGCCTGCTGGGAGTCCTGTGCTTTTCCAGTCTGCTCTGGCTCTCCCTGTTCCCCCCGTCCTGGAAGCCTGCCGCTGGCTCACAGCAGCCCTTGGAACAGGCTCCACCCTGTCTGGCTAAAGCCCCTGCTGCCAGGGGTAGATTGGGATGCAAATCCTGGTTTTTCACGTGGTGGTCTCGGTGTTTGGGGATCCAATTTGTTCCCTGTCAGAAGCTCTGTCCTTGCTTTGCAGAAACACATCAAAGAGCACCACGAGGAGGTGCGGGAGAGGCCCTGCCCTCACCCTGGCTGCAACAAGGTGTTCATGATCGACCGGTACCTACAGCGGCACGTCAAGCTCATCCACACAGGTGTGTGCCAGCAGGTGACAGGTCACAGACTCCCAGCGCCTCGTGGCACCACGTTTGGAGGTGCTGAGGCTCTGGGAGGGGGGCGGGACTCCCTGTGTGCCTGTGAACTTGGAACAAGGGGGACACGGGGGAACGCAAGGCAGGGGAGGGGTTCAGACTCCCGCAGGGAGCGTGGGCAGCTGCACGTGCGGGGCAAATTCCAGGAATTCAGCAGAATCCGTGACTCTCTCCTGTTTCGCGTGGCAGAGGTACGGAACTATATCTGTGATGAGTGTGGGCAGACCTTCAAGCAACGCAAACACCTCTCGGTCCATCAGATGCGGCACTCAGGAGCGAAGCCCCTGCAGTAAGTGATTCCAGCGGGGATCAAAGGGATCAGTCACTGACCCTGGCACAAATCTGGGGTACAAACCCTGCCTGGAGCTGGCAGCATCCTGGCTGGATCACTTAAAACGGAATGAATGAGGAGAGGGTCATGGAGCACCTCTGCTATGAGGAAAGGCTGAGAGTGCTGGGCATGTTCAGCCTGGAGAAGTCTAGAGAGACCTTAGAGCCCCTTCCAGTGCCTAAAGGGGGTCCAAGATAGCCGGAGAGGGGCTTGGGACAAGGTCCTGGAGTAACAGGATAAGGGGGAATGGCTGCCCTTCCAGAGGGCAGGGTTAGATGGGATATTGAAAAGAAATTCTTTCCTGTGAGGATGGTGAGGCCCTGGCACGGGTTGTGGCCTCCCCATCCCTGGAAATGTTCAAGGCCAAGTTGGATGGGGCTTGGAACAACCTGGGCTAGTGGAAGGTGTCCCTGCCCATGGCAGGGGGTGGGATGGGATGAGCTTTAAGGTCCCTTCCAGCCCAAACCATTGCAGGATTCTGTGATTGAATGAAATGTCCATCCCCAACACCTGCTCCGGCCCCAGCGCTCTCCCCGGCTGAGCGAGGCGGCACCAGGCTGGTGCTGAGCCCCCTTCGCCTTTGGCAGGTGTGAGATCTGTGGGTTCCAGTGCCGCCAGCGCGCGTCCCTCAAGTACCACATGACCAAACACAAAGCCGAGGCGGAGCTGGAGTTCGCCTGCGACCAGTGCGGGAAGCGCTTCGAGAAGGCCCATAACCTCAACGTCCACATGTCCATGGTGCACCCTCTGACCCAGACTCAGGACAAAGCCAAGCCGCTGGAGCCAGAGCCCATCCTCCTCCTCACTACTTCAGGGACTGCGGAAGGCCAGGCGGTGAAGCCAGAAGTGACTGCGCAGCCTGAGCCCACCTGAGGGGACGGGGACGCTTTCCCAGCCCAGCCCCGTAGAAGCCGTACGGCAGTGGAGATTTTTAATCTACGTTTTAGTCTCCCAAAGAGCTCAGTGGAATTAGCTTCAGCTTGCTCAGAAAAGGCTTGTTCTCATGCAGTGATTTCCATGCTCACATCTGATTCAGCAGTGTTGTACTAAGAGTGTCTAATCCCAGGGGAGGGGACGTTGGCAGCACCCCTTCGTGTCCCCAGCCCCACGCACACGTTGTAGAAACCAAGTTGGCCACAACTGTTCCCTGCCTGCACAGAGGTGCCCTCGGGGGCTCGAGGGGGACAGAGGACAGTGGGACAACTTTCAGGAGACATTTTGTTTTGGAAAAAAAGGAAAAAAAAAACAAAACCAACATAATTATGATTCCCAAAGCAAGTCTAAACTGAAAATTTGTAACCTACTTTTTATTGTAACAAGAGCTTCATGGTTATGCTTGTAATAAATTATTTACAAAGTAATTTGAAAAAAACGGCCCAGGTGAGAAAGGTGGCTCCTTGTGTAAGGTGTAACTGAGGTGTTGGGCTGGGTCCATTCCTCAGAACAGTTCCAGCTCTTCCTCCAGCCCCGTGTCCACAGCAGGCAGTGAGAAGTGCAGGAGGGTGGCTCCCAGCTCCGGGTCGAGTTCTTCACAGGTGCTCAGGAGCTGGGGAGAGGGCAGGGAGCCAGTTCCAGCTACACCGGGGCATTTTGCTGCCTCTCAGCCAAGCACAGGCAGAGGAGGGGAAAACTTCCACTCGTGCCCTTGGCTGTGCCTGACGCTTCCCTCAGACCGAGCGGGAATGACCACACGAGGGCAGGGTTGGATGGGCTGGGAACGGTGGAGGATGTGGCCATGGCACCGGCTGAGCACCAGGTGTCCCCCTGCTCGCAGGTGGGTTAGGGAAGCGCGGAGCATGGCACAGGTGAATTAGGGAAGCGCAGAGCATCCCCAGGTGGGTTGGGAGGCACGGAGCTTGGCACAGGTACGGGATCAGTGCCCGAGGGAGCCGCAGCAGCGCTCCCAGCTCACACGCCGGGAGAAAAGGGAGAACACCTGCACGTACCGGCTGTACGTTCCCGAAGCTCTGGGCAGGGCAGTGTGGGATTGCTCCCAGCAGGAACCGCCGGGCCGCAGAGATCAACTCCAAGGGATCCTGCACGACACGGGAGAGACACGGCCATGGACACCCGGCAAAACTTCACCCTCAGCACCGTCCCTACTTCAGAAGAGATGCGGGAGCCATGACCCCACACCCGAGGCTGTCACAGCTCAGAGGGCAGGGGGTGTTCGGGGTTTGGGAGCAGCCCTGGCAGCTCCTCTCTGCCCCAGGGAATGAGGAACCTGCTGCCAGCAAAGGCACCTGCACGAGCTCCCTCTGCCCTGCACGGGAAGGTGGGAACAGGAGGGGTGCTGCAAGTGCTGCTGCAGGGGAGGAGCTAAAGAGCAGGATCAGTTACAAGAGGTTTTAAGCTAAAAAGGGCTAGATTTAGAGAAGAAATTAAGAATGAATTTTTCTCTGTGAGGGTGGGGAGGCCCTGGCACAGGGTGCCCAGAGAAGCTGTGGCTGCCCCTGGATCCCTGGAAGTGTCCAAGGCCAGGTTGGACGGGGCTTGGAGCAGCCTGGGATAGTGGAAGGTGTCCCTGCCATGGCAGGGGGTGGAACGGGATGAGCTTTAAGGTCATTTCCAATCCAAACCATTCTGGGTCTATGACAGGAGAAAAAAAGAGTCCAAGCTTTGCTTACGTGCTCTGTGGGGTCTTGATCAGACTGTGGCAGGACTTGCCCTTCCACAAAGAGCTGGAGCAGCTGGATGTACAACTGGAGTGCCACGCTGAGGAAGGTCGGATCCCGCCGGAGCAGCTCCCGGTGGAAGCAGGGGGTGAGGCTGGAGGAGGTCACACATGGGCTCTGTCAGCTCTGGGTCCATGGGACTCTGCCCTGTCTGATTTGAGTCCCATTGTGTGCAGGGCCACCCCAGGAAGCGAAGGCAGCTCCAAAACCTTGTGTTTGGAGCACGAGGCTGAAGGGACACTTCTATCAAAGTTCTTTAGCAAAGATACAGGGCTCCTTAAACAGCACCGTGCCCTGATGAGGGGTTCTCTCCTGCACAGCTCAGCTAAGAGGTAACTGTGCTCACCTCCATGCCAGCTGCTGTGGATGCCAACCATCCCCCACATCCCCCTCACTCCTCCTTCCCAGCCCAGCAGGACGTTACCTGTAGAATGCCAGGGGCAGGAGCCGGGTGTGGCGGTCCGAGGCCGCGCTGCGCAGGACACGGCACTTCCCAGGGCCTGCGAGGACAGGGAGGAACACTGAGCACCTTCAGAGGGCCTCACGCCACCTTTCACACTTACGGAGCAGCACAGGGGCTGCACAGTTTCCTTCCAGCCCACAATAAAAACTGGTGCTTGGGGGTGGTGAGCAGCAAGAGAAGCAAGTTGTCCCCTCAGGCTTTCTCTACCAGCAGGAACAAACCTGAGTTCAGTCATTCCCGATCATCAGTTAGGTCTGCCAAACTCTGGGACAGAAGCAGGATGTTCTCAGCTTTCACACAAGTACTTTTTGTGCTGCTTCCAAAGGCCCAGCAGCCCCTTCTCACAGGGACACTCCAACCCAAGGGATGGGTCACCCGTCCTTCCACCCCTTGGGGACAGGACTCACCTCCGTGTGTCGAATGGAAGAGCAGTGGCCAGGATGTGCCCCTCTCTTCCAGGCACTGCAGGATCTCCAGGGACCAGTCCAGAGATGTCTGAAAATCTACTCCTTCCTGGGTGTCAGAAAGGAGAGGTCTGGTTTGTCTTGGGCTGTAGTTGCATCAAAGCAGAAAGGAGCCCCCACAAGAGACTGCACATGAAGCGCTCTGCTAAAGGACCTTAAGAATTTAGGTCAAGTCTTTCCCCTCACCTGGCAGCCTGGATCCCCCCAGGGAACTGGGCACCAGAGCAAGGCAGTGTCCTCCTCACCAAACCAGGCCACCACAGGGTTCAGCCGAGAGAGGGAAAAGCTGCACTGTGGAATGGTTTGGGTTGGAAGGGACCTTAAAGATCATCCAGTTCCACCCTCTGTCACGGGCAGGGACACATTCCACTAAACCAGGTTGCTCCAAGCTCTGTCCAACCTGGATTAATCAACAGAGCACTGCACATCCTACACCCACCCCACTGGAGCAGCTTTTGTCCTCTCTAACTTTTCTAGTGACAACATGTCTTGGGATTATTGTGGGGTTTCTTTTTTCACCACTCATTTTACACAGATTAACCTCCCAGCTGTCTGATCAAGATGATTCTCTTCTCCCTGGCTCTTCCCCCAGACTCTCCCACGGGCAGACTGAGACCAAATGGTTATTTTTGCCTTGAATCTGCTCCCTGATCCCATCTGTGAGGTGACTCCCCAAACGGCTGCACTTCAAAGCTGAGGTGACAGCAAAGGGACAGAAACAGGCCTTCCCAGGCAGCAGCATGCTCAGGGCAGGCAGCTGCTGGAAGCAGCCTGTCATCTTTGCTCCTTCACTTAATAGTATTAAACCATTTAGAAACGAATGTTCCTGCTTGCTGGGCAGCCCTTCTCCCATGAAGTACCACATTCCAGCCTGAGGAAAAACATCATCTGACAGATGTGGGATGCTACACAGAAGCTGAGCAAGATACGAGGTTCCTGAACTACCTGGGAGGTGTAAAGTCTGAACAGGAGACTGAAAATAATAAATCATCCAGGAGGAGAAATAAAAGTAGTGAAAGGGGAGATAACGTCAACGAGAGGAAAACACAGGTTTAATCTGATGGGAACAGAAGGGCTTTCAGCAGGCTTGTCTGGGGTGTTGCTGATCCCTTCCTCCTGGCAGAACAAGCTCCCAGCCTTCCCAGTGCTGCTACAAAGCATTTTTGGGCAGCAAACCAAGCTGATCAGACACATCCAATGTCATGAGAATTCCCTCGGGGCTGAACTCACCTTTGGTGCTATTCTGGCTGAGATGAGATCCAGGAGTGAGAAGAACAGCAGAGCGACAAGGAGCTGCAGGGAAAAGAGGCTGCCTGTTAGTTGTACCTGTAGTGGTGACCTGGAACTTGACCTTCCCAGTCAGGGAATACAAACATTTCACCAGGTACCTTCCCAGACTGGACCTGGATGAACTACAGAGTGTTTCACCTGCTGGGACCCCAGTTCCCCTCAGCCCTCCCACGCTTCTCATTGCCCCTGGCACCCTCCAGGAATGCTGAGGTGGAAGCTGCAGTTGTTGCCCGTGTACCAAGTGCACTCAGTGACACCAGTTTCTGACTGGCAGCTCCTGGCTCCAGACCAGTACAAACAGCGGAGGAGTCAACCCCACAGGAAGAGGAGCTGCTGCCTGGAGCAATAAAACCTCCACAGTAAACACGAGGCCCAGGTTCTGCTTCAGCACTGTCACCTGTGAGCCTCTGGCACACGGACCTTCCCTGTGCTGGGCTCCGATCCTGGCTCTTCCCTGGAAAATCCACAGCCAGAAGTGCTGGGCAGCAGCCTGGCTCCGTCCTCAGCAGAGCCCTCCAGAGAACTCCCCTCACACTGAGGTGACAGGTACAGCCGTTTCCTGGACCAGACTTGGGAAAACCCTCAGGAAATCTGTCTCTGGGAATCCCAGCACAACTTCCCAGAGCCCTTAAGATGCCTGCACTGCTGTCTCACAAACTTCCCGCATCTCCTTAACTTCCCAGCCAAGTTGACCGAGCTAAAACCCACAAGGACTGCTGCTGTCTGAGGGACAGGGAATCCTGGCATGCCATGGATCGAGCTCTCCATCTCTGCAGGGTTCTCTCCAGCTTCAGTTTTATAAAGCAGCTGTTGGAAAGCCCTTCCTGACTTCACAGGAGCCAGAGTTAAAACTTTGGGCTTGGAACAACTTTGCCTTCAGGATAAGAATTCAGCAACTGGCAATTTACAGCCACCTTTTATCAACTAGCCACCAGCAAGATTTCACAACAGGGATCACCAGGGATGCAGCACTATCTCAGGACTTCTCTCAGTTAAAGACCTCCTATTTCCAGTTTTCAGGTGCAGGGAAGAGCAGACACATAAAATGCACGCAGCCTTGCCTGCTCTGCGTCAGTCCCCAGCCTCTCCAGTGCCTCCCTCCCTCGTCCTCGTGGTGACTGCTGCAGGATGGCACCGTGGAGGAAGGCAGCCGAGAGCCAAGGGGGGTCAGAGAGAGGGAAAACTGCTCCTGAACAAAGGAACCTGGGAAACACAACAAACATGTCACGGGTTTGGACATAAAAAAGGGGGAAAAGTACAGCTGTGAACGAGGAGGAAATCGGGGACTTGGGCAAAGGGGCAAGTTTGTGACTGGGACAAAAAAATAAATCATTCTCTCCATTTTGTTTTCCCTGTAGTTGTAGCTGGATGCTACCCGGAGACAGCTGTAAAAAAGCCAAAGTCTAGAAGCAGACAGAAGCATTCCCAAATCTCTTTTATCAGCCGTTGGACAGGCAGTAACTCTACACTACAGAAGCATGTGATTATCACCTGCCACAACCTGCAAGGAGATTCTTACATAAACTGCCAGCTTTTGGAGAAAAGCTGCAGGGCACTGACAGATGGTGTAAGGAGAGGTAAAGAAGGAAGCAAGCAGCCAGTGAGCAGCTTCAGGAGCCCAGATTCCCCAAATCCAGGGAGCAAAGGGTGCGGCAGCTCCCGGGAATGACTCAACACCGTGCTGAGGCTGTGCCTAACCAGGACTCTGCCTCCCAGCCCCCTCTGCAGAGATCCCTTTTTCCTTACAGGGAAGCACTCTGACCCACATGGCACACAGGGCCAGACTAAATAATTAGAATGACCCATTTTGAGTTTCAGCCCTGCAGAGGAGTCTGTCTGGAGCTGTCCTGCAAGCCTCAGCCCACGTGAGCATCCCATCCTGCCCGGGCTCCAGGGCTGTTCCCTCCAGGACAGCAGCTCCGCGCTCCATCCCTCACACACACCTGGTACCTGCGCCGTGCCAGCCCCTCAGTCTGTCCAGTTCTTCTGCAAGTGGAGCCCCAAAGAGTCTCTTCCACTGAGAGCAAAGTACTGGCTCCAGCCTCGGCCACCAAAGCTGGGGACAAAGATGGAAACCAGCAGCATTAGCGGGGGGGTGCTCAGTGGTTGGCTGCAGTCAGGTACAGCCAGGTACCCAGAGAAAGGGGGTTTTCCCCTCTCCTTAGTGACAAAGTCCAAGTTGTACACGCAGACGTCAGAACTGGGAGAAATGTCACGCCCTGGAAATGCAGAGGCTCAGCTGTGACCGCGCTCACACCGGGGTGCCCTGGGACTCCTCTGGCAGGACCAGTCAGAATGAAAGAACTGTTCCACAAAGGTGACGGCCACGCTCATCACAGGCACCAAAACCTGTGTGAAACTGCACGTGAGGAGTTACACACACGAGAGAGAAAAAAACCTGGGATTTTTGGGCATTTTGGTTGCTTGTGATGTAACAACCAGCCCACACAGTGCATCAGAGACCAGGACAAGCCTCCAGCTCCCCTCTCTGGAACAGCCCCTGTGGCAGCACCCCAAGGAGCCCAGAGCTGGGGTCAGCGATACCAAGAGCACAAAAACACCCTGCAAATTTCCAAAGGCTTTAAGAGTTTCTGCTAGATGTTACACACTTAGTGTTTAACACAAGCTCTCTGAACTGGTGCTGGATTTCTCCCAAAATCAGAGAGCCAAAATGAGATCAGTTACCGCTGCAGAGAGGAGCACCACGGGACACTTGGTTTGACACCTTGTTAGAGCCTCGTTGACCCTTTCTGCTGCATCCTCGCAGTCCAAGCTGGCACTAAGCAGGCCCTGGAAGAGGACAAACGACAGTGTGACTCCACACATCCCTCTCTGCTGCTCAGGGTCCCTCACTGAGCGTGTGTGAACTGATCAGAGATAACTGTAGGGGTCAGCACGGCTCAGCAAAAGAAACGTGTACCAGCAGCTCCTTCCCCCACCAGCTCTGCTGCATTGTATTAAAATTCACCTCCACCACTCCTTCCTCCTGCTGCCTCCCCCGTCATTTTCCTGGATTACTGCTCTTCTCGGAATTACACCAAGAGGTCCCATAAGGAGGGTACAAAGGGGACACCTCGTGTATCAGGAAGGAAAGCTCGAGCAGGGATGGTGAGGCAGTGACAAAAGCAGCATTACCCTGAAGAAGTGAGCTGTGATGTCGTAGGAGAGCGCGTACCCTCTGGAACAGACGTTCTTCTGCAGGAAGACATGGAGAGGGAAAAGAAATCATTCCTTTCCTCTGCAATATGATTTCCTTAGAGCATCTCAGGTCTCTGACACAGCTCAGACAGCACAGAACCACCCTGTGAGTCCTGAACACCAGCTCGGACGGCAGGAACGTGGTTTTACATAAAGCACTCCCACGGACCTGTGCTGCACAGCCCCCGCATCCCTGCCCACCCCGAGCCCAGGGTGGCAGCAGCAGATGGATTAACAGCCTCGGGGTGAACAGAGGTTTCTGGCCGTGACTAACATCACAGTGCAGGAGGGCCTGGAAGGGCCAGTCAGGATGAATAAATAGAAATTGGCTCTCCACGGAGCACAAAGCAGTGTCCTGAGGGACCTGCAAGTCAAACGCCCTTCTCCCAGAAAGCTGCAGGGATGTTCTTGTGTGTTTCTCAGGAGGATGAAGATCTCACTCTACAGCAAAACAGTTCAAGGCCCTGGCATGACAGAGGGATTGGAGCAGGGCTCATGCTCAGCCCCTTCCAGGCCTCCCCGGAAAAGCTGGAGGTGTGTCTGTAACCCACTTCACCAAACAAAGTGACTCCCAAGGATTTGCTCTCAAATAGTGTAAAATGCCACCACAATTCCAAACGAATGAACCCAAAAGTCATAGAATCGTGGAATGATTTGGGTTGGAAGGGACTGTGGGCAGGAACACCTTCCATAGACCAGGTTGCTCCAACCTGGCCTTGAACACTTCCAGGGGAGGGTAGTTTGGATGCGACCTCCTTCCCTAAATTCAAATGTAAGGTCTTTATCTAGAGCATTTCCTAATCACCATTTGGCTCGCGACACCTACCAGCTCCGAGTTCACAAAAGAAAAAAAGTCGTCGCAGTCCAACACCGTTTTGTTTCCTCTCCAACACGTGGTGATCAGGGTGGACGCAGGGAGCCCGACCAGAATCCTTAGGCAGGGAAGAATGGAATAGTGAGGTGACTGTCAGGGAGAGAATCAGCCTCCCCATGAAGACGTGTGACATCCAGCCTACTGCAGGGGCGACTGGCAGCCCAAGATGGCACATGGAAACACAGCTAATTCCAGGGGGTGCCAGGGAGTAAGTGTCCCCTGCACAGCTGTCCCCATGACACGCAGTGTCACTGTCACCTGCTGTGGAACCAGAGGGGAGGACAGTGCACACATCACCCTGCCCTGAGCAGCAGTGTTGCTGGAGGCATTCCCAGCTGCTCAGGCCTGCGCTTACCTTCTGTGCAGCAGCAGCTCCTGCTGCCTCCACAGCTGCTCTCCCAGAGCAGATCCATGCTGGCTGGCTGTCAGTCTTCCCCGGAGAATCTCGAACAGGAAGTGTCTCTGGGCAGCCGAGCAGCCGGGAAGCAGCTTTGGCCTGCACCTCAGCTCCAGCACCAGCTCCTGAACAAGGTGGTGGGGAAACCAGTGAGGGCCACACACCAGCCTGCTCTCCAACCCTCTTTGTTTCTCTGAAGCAACCAGAGTTCAACAAGGAAAGCCTCTCTCAGTCCTCACAGCGCTGCTCACACGTGAGAGCCGAATGGAGCCTCGCCAACAGCGAGGAATGAGGGAATACTTTGGTCAAGTTCAAGGACTGAACATCCAGGTAACCTCTCACAGTCTGAAATCACCTGCAGCCTGCAGAGAATCTCGGGGCTGACCGACATCTTCGACTGGCCACAGCCACCCAGGTCCAGCCTGAAATCAGGGGACACACGAGGTAACTCACCCTGCTAGCCCAGGCGAAAGCACAGTTCAAATACAGTCAGACGCTTCAGATGAACACAGAGCTCAAACATTGTGCCTTAAATAAGCTAAAGCTGAGACAGCAGCTCTCCTCTAACCTCCATCCTCATTTTCCAGCTCCAGCCACTCCCCTGGGGCATTGCTGCTTGTCTGGCCAAACAAATTTGAGTACAAAGCCAACTTAAAAAAGACAGCCAGACGAGGGCCTCTCTGTGGCTGCAGCCCCAGACCTCTGTCACCTAGAGCAAGATGCTTATGCACAGACTGGTGAGTCACACGGGGCCACCTCCCAGCTCCCACTTCCAGCCAGACCAGGAGGGAATGGCTTCCCCAGCCCCACGGAAGGGACAAGCTCCCAGTGCACAGCCTCAAGGCCATCACCAGAAGGGGAAGAATGGCACAGAATACCTCTGTGAGGAATCCAGGATGGCACTGATGATGACTCCACACGCCTTCTCCAGGTCTCCATCACAGCCACCAGCAGCAGAAGGTGCAGGAAGGTACCACTGATAGATGGCCCAGTAATGGAAATCCCGTCTGCAGTAAGGAAAAGGAGGAGATTGGAAATCTATTGAAACCGTGTCCTGCCCTTGATGTAGAAGGAAGCTCACACATCAAGTGTGATGAGTGATGTGTGCCCAGATAAAAGCACCATGTAAGTACAGACATGAAGAGTCTTCCAGCAGACCCCACCCAGCTCTGGCTTCCAGAACAGGGAGGGTTTGTGACAAGTTATTTGGAAGGGCTGCACATGCAGGCTGTGTGGGTGAACCTCAGAGAACCCGTGAATGGTTTGGGTGGGGAAGGACCTCACAGCCCATCCAGTTCCAGCCCCTGCCATGGTTCCACCAAGGCCAGGTTGCTCCCAGCCCCATCCAGCCTGGCCTTCCTCAAGTAAAAACACACACACAGCTCATTCCAGCAGTGCTTCAACTCAGGACAAACCACAGCAGGCAACAGGCATTTGTATCCTGCAGCAACTGTTTATTTACTTCCTGATCTTCAGTGCTTTCCCCTAATTTTGATGGGAGACTCTTGCACTAACCCCTTTCCAACAGAGCCCCTTGGCCCTTACCTTTCTGAAGCAGAGAGAATGTCCTTTTCAGGGCACACTTCCAGCTCCATCAGCAGCCACTCTCTGAAAGACAGCTGGGAAAAGCAAGGATTTAGGAGCAGGGAAGAACAGCAAGGGAAATAACTTGTGCAGAACAGCCACCTGCTGCCCAGCATAAACCCCACCTTCACTTCCTCTCCAGACACAATCCCATGTGGATTAAGAGAGATGAAACAGGAGACATCAACCCAGAGAAGCTCCTGTCCTGTTTCTCTTATAAAAAAATTCAAGCTAAAACCCCACTGGCCTTCAAAAATTCATGGAAATCCCATAAAGCCTGTCTCACACACACCCACCCTTTGACATTTCCAAACACACTCATCACCTCCGAGCCCAGATACCAGGATGAAGGTGTGTTATTAGAAATAAAGGTAAAATGAGCAAAGCACCTCAGTCAGACAGGCTGTGTGAGCATCAAAGAGAGGTTACAACACAGGGGTGTTCCAGCCCTGGACACTGAGCCAGCCAAGCACAAGGACTCATTCTAGGAACACCACAAACTGCTCTGCACAAAGACAAACTGGTTTTAGAGGAAGTAGGTTAAAAAAAAGAGAGTCTGTCAAATCAGGGACTTTGCAAGGGTGGTACAATGAGAATAACTGAGATGGTTTGAGCGAGGCTGAGCCGGGCAATCCGAGGTGCACAGGTGGCTCAGGGGAACACTGGCATTGAGACAAAGCACCAGAAAAGCAAGGATTTCCAGCTGTTTGTCTCTCCATCACTTCAGAGAGAGCACAGCAGGGAGCCAGGGTGATGGACAGGCCTTTGCTCTGCAGTGCCTGAGCTTCCACAGCTTGCCAAGCTTCCTGCTTTTCCCAGAAGTAGGACACAAAAGTTCTGCCTCTGGTTTTCTCTTTCTACCTTATCATCCCCATCAAACAACACCGAGCACACATCCCAGCCCACACGACTCAGCTGTCAGACAACTTTTCAGGTATTTCGTTCTTACTTTCAGGCACTGAGTTCTCACAAGAAGCTCTTGATCACCAATAAGGAAATTGCAAAGGGCAGATCTAAAAAAGTGGGAATTAGAGGGTGAATTTGGGTGATGGAAAAGATTTGTACCTGGAATGCCTTTTCCTTCAAGAGCTCTTGGAAGCGTGCTTGCTTCCACAAGCACAGGCTGGCTCTCCTGTAGTTCAGAGAGAGGCAGGACAGGGAACTCCAGCTTAGGGAAGCTTTGGCCTCCTCACACAGGACTCCCCGAGCTTCCAAGCTCAGCCGTGGCACGAGGTACTGCAGCTGGAATAGAAACACCCCAACCTGCATGTGGCAGGACCAGAGCCACCTCTGCTTGTGTGGAACTGCCACAAAAGATGTATTTCTACATTGTTTTCTTGGTGTAAGTGATATTTGCACAGGGACCTGCAGCAGGAAATTGGGCTGAGACTGAACCTTTTCATAGATAATAGCAGAACTTTTCCCCTTTTACCTTTTTAATCAGGCCAGGAGGAATCAAGGCACAAAAATCTGCATGAGAACAGGATGAAAACTTGCACATCAGATAAGCGGCTGCTGCAGTGCAAAACCTGAGAGAGAAAAGGAAAGAACTCCATTGTCTGGTTGGTTCAAACACCTCCACGAGCTCTGGAAATCCTGCACGGGAGCCTTCCCAGCATCCCGAAACCCTGGGGGAGCAAGGAGGTGGTGGGTGCCCCATCTCACCTCAGGCAGAAGGCAAACGACTCTTCTGTCCTGCACACGAGCAAGGAGCTCCAGTACTCTGAAACAGAAAGGGCCTTTCCAGGAACAGGCTGAGAAACCCCAAAATTGGCTTCCACTCCAGGAATTAAAGCTCTGCATTCGCTTAAGTGGATCACAAAAGCTGCTAGTCCTAAAATATGAGCAGCACTGAGGGAAGGACCCTGAAAGGTAAAATAAGTAAAGAACAGGAGAGATATTTTTGGTAACTTTGTAACATTTCATTTGTCATATTTTTTACATTTTCTTTGTCTCATTGTAACATTTTAATATTTCATTTTTAATACTGTAATACTTCACTTGTATTATTGTAACATTTTGTACCAAAACAACAGTTTCTCAAAGGAAAAACTCAGACTTAGTGAAGGAGCAGAGCACTGTTTCTGCCCACCGGTAGTGCAGCAACAACTGAGCAGATGAGAGACAACCCACAGCAGAACTGGAGGTTCCTGTAATACAGCAACCTGAAATAACTCACTGTAAATTCAGATTTTGGGATTCTCAAGGCTTTTTAGCTTCTCTGGCAGCTAATTTAGTCTATCAGCCTGTTATTTTCACCCTTGCAATATCACAGGGTAGAGGAAATAAACCAAGCAAATCTTTAATAACAAAACCATGCACTGCTGCAGCCCAGACAGGAGTATCTTAATTTTATTTTTAAATTTTTACAACTGAGTTATTCAATGTGGAAGCTTAGGAATGAAGCATTCTGCCATTTTTCTTTTGTCTCTTTCCTAAACTTGCCTATTTTAGCTTCTGTTAAAATGTCTCAGAATGCATTGACCTTCCACAGGTAGTATTTCTGTAGGGAAAAATTCTCCTCACATTCCTGAGGGCAACTTCATACTCTTTGACCAAAACAGGGTATTTTTTGGAAGCCTGGAGGCTGGTGAATTCCCTCCACAGGGCAGCCCAGACAGGTCCATGCCCCCCAGCTCAGGAAATGGAGTAGGATGGCTTTTAGCACCACAGGATTCCTGGCTGGAAAGCTGACCTGATGATAAATCAGCTGGCAGAGCCTGCCCAGGAGTGCAGGCAGGAGATTCCTGTGTCCGCACATCATCTTCACCACCAAGGAGAGGCACGGGCCCTGCCTGCAGAGGGTGAAACCACAGGCTCATTAAATTTATCCCCAACACAGGAATAGGTAATTAAAAATGCTTAAACACCCCGAAGCTGATCCGTGCCTGTCTGTAAACACAGCACAATTATCATTCCATTCACAGGCTCAAAGGAACGGGCACTTTTGGGGTACCTGAGCACAGAACCCCTACAGACATGCCCCCCACCAGTGCCCTGCCTCACACAATGGATGGCATCTCAAATACTTGTTGTCATCTCAGCAGGCCAAAGTGGACAGGAGGAGCTGCCTGGGGCACAGTCAGAGCACAGGGTAAACAGAGGCAGAGCAATAAATGGGATCAGAAAACAAAGCAGAAGAGAATGGCTACGACAAGGCCCTGCTGCAAAGCAGGGGCAGGGAGGGAGGGAGGGATTTTCCCACCCAGATAACAGAAAAACCCATCCTCAGAGGAGAGATCAGGTGGGAGTTGTGTTTAGACACCATTTCCTGGGACTCTTGTTTGTCACAGCGACTTTTCAATCAGGTTTGTAACAGTGATTCATCTGCTCCGGGGCAAAGCAGTGCAAGAGAGGGAAGGAAGCCCTGGCTGCCAAAGCACGCTGCCCTCGGGAGAGCACGGCGGCAGCCGGGATCCCAGCCAGCTCCTCAGCACGTCCTTGTTGCCCAACAAAGTGATTTTCCACTGACATGTTGCCCATAATGTTTACAGGCTCTGCTACACCAAGGAGGAGCTGACTCCGAGCAGTGCTTCCAGGGGCAGGGGAGCGCTGCCTCTCCCTCCCCGGCCAGGCCAGAACCAACTCGAGTCCTTGCCAGGGGGAAGCGATTCCAGGACAAAAGGGGTTGGATTCACTGCCATCCCCCACCACCAGGCTGAAACACCAGCCCAGGCACTGTTGGTGGGGGGTTTTTAATCCCTGTCACAGCACAAAGCAGAGCCAAAGGCCACTTTGCTGAAGGGATCTGTAACAACAGAGGAGAAATGTGTTTTATTTCCTCATGTACCTCAGAGTGAGGTTCCTGGAGCGCAGAAACTCTGGGGGAAGCAGCCTGCAGCTGGCAGCCTGGCACGAGGGGTATGAACATCCAAAGTCCCTCCTCAGCCCCGCACAAGAGCTGGAATTCTGGTTATCACCCAATTTCGGTTCTCCTTTGACTCCCATCTTACCTGTCAGGAGGGTTAAAAGAGGAAGTAGCCAGTAGGGTTTGGCAGAATGATGTCAGCAGAAGATCAACAACCTGAAATAAAAACCACCAGGAATAAAACTGGAATAAAACCCACACTGCTGATTCCTGCTTGTCAGGCTGGATACCTAAACCTCGTCTTCTGCTTCGTGTATATTACATTTCCTGACATTAAAACACGGAGACACGCTGGTTCATGATATTCGCAGTAAGCTGTACAGGTGCACTGCCACTAAGGATGGAAAATAAAGCCCATAACAGCCCAGGAACGACCCCAGCACACAACAAACACCTAGACAAGGCTGTTGGGGAAAGCCTTGCTCATCACAGGACCGCTCTGGTGGAAAATATCTCCAGATCCCGTGATCCAGCAACTTCCAGGTGGTTAAAACACAGGAATAGTCTGTGCAGGGCAGGATAAAGGAGGCAAAAGGAGAAGTGTATTTCCTGCTGTGGGCAGACAAAGCAGCCTTTCACACCTCCTATCCAGATGCATTTTTCCCTGCCCAGCCCCACTGTTCCTCACCCCAAGCCAGATGGTACTCACACTCTGATGGCAAGGTGCCAGCCTGGGGGCAGGAACGGCCACTCGGACGGGGGAATCCAAAGGAGCAGCTCCGTTCTCCTCGCTGCTGTCGCCCAGGATGCCGCGGAGTCTGTCCGAAATCACGGCAATCCGAGCCGGCACCTCTGCAGGGAGGGGACAGGGGAACAGGGGGACCAGGACAGCAGGCATGAAACATTTACAACCCGCCACAGCAGCAAGAACAAACAAAATATAAACTTCAGTCAGTCAGAGTCAAAAGTATGTTGGGAAAAGCTTTAATAAGCAAAAAATGTTGGCTAGGACACAGTGGATCAGCATCCGCAGCACTATTTTTTTCCTCACACCAGAGAGGAAAATGCTTTCCAAAGGGGGCCCGAGTCACCAGGTGAGCCCCAGGAGTGGGGCAGCAGAGATTGGTGTGATTGTCACGAAGATAAATCCCAAATTAGGCATGGGAATACATCAGACATTAAAATGTACATATTCATAGCTGGAAGGATTATCAGCTCTGAAGGATTACCAGCTTCAGGTGCCAGTGGCAGTAACTGCTGCTGGGCCTTCGGCCAGCACCAGCCACACTTCTCTCAGGCAGCTTTTGGGACAGTCAGTGAGAAGCAGCTCCCTCATACCTTCCCACTGAGCCTGGTCCACAACCAGTGACCTGAGTTCAGCCAGTTCAACCTTCAGCTGCTCAACAGGCTCTTTGGAATGGCTGGGCTCTGCTCTGGAGTCATCTAGATAAGGAAGAGAGGAAATGCATTCAGAAATCTCTGCTTGCACTTTCTGTAGAAGCAGAATTTGCTTTTCCTGAAGCTCTAACAAGACCCCAAACTGTCAGTCTGCCACACACAGAGCTTTGTTTTTACATTCAGAATGTGCTATTTAATTAATAATTTATGGGTTTATGCCTAGTTGCAAAAAGGAATTCAGTTTTTAAAGACAGGAGGCAAAAAAGTTCTGTTTTCAGAGTTTTCTTCCCACTTCCTTTAGCTCTGCCCCTCACAGAAACATTTGCTGTCCTCAAAAGACTGGAGTCAGGCTCAAAATGCAGAGACAGACATTACAGCACGGATACATCATCAGCTTCTCCAAATGTTCCACGTTACTCTGGCTTTTTGTTCAAGAGAAGGAATAAAAGGAAATTCCTTTTACCACTAGAAAGAGATGCCACCAGCGACTGCAACAGCCTCAAACCCCCCCAGAGTTCGTTAGACAGGAACAGCTTCGTGTCTGAGGGCCAGGAATAAATCACCCAGGAGCAAGAGCAGCAACCAGCAAAGGCTGAAATTGATACAGGTTGTAAACACGCCACAAAATAAGGTGTTAGGAGCCCAGTGAGTCACCCGCGTGTGCAAGAGTGAGCACTGACAAAAAGGTTTGGGGCTGCCCAGTGCTCAGTCCTGCCCTAAATCCCGGCTGTGTGCAGAGCCCAGGGATGGGGCAGGGAACAGGGAACAGGATCGGAGCGCAGGGGACAGGAGGGGACACGGCTGAGGCTGCCCAGGAGGGCGGGACGCGGCCCGGGCAGTGCCACTAGAGGTCAGTGGCAGTGCGGGGAGCCCCGGGAGCTGCCGGGATGCTGCGGGTCCCACCCCGGCCCGCAGGGACCCCAGCCCGCGGTTGCCGGGCCAACCCCGCAGCCAGGCCAGCCTGCTGCACATCTGCGGTGCCCGGGGACGGCTCTGTCACGCCTCTCCAGCCACAGCATCTCCAGAGAGCTTCAGAGGCCCCGAGCAGGGCTTGGCTACGGATTTATCTCCATAGTCAGAGCGTGAATCTGTAACTTATCCCCACCACGCTCTGGGAACCGTCTCTGCTCACCAGCCCGACCTTTTCATCGTGTGTAAACCATTGGAAGGTGTGTTTGAAACACCCACTTGCTGACAGAGACAGCAGAGCTCATTAAATACCCGCATTAAATATCCATTATCCTGCCCCAGTAAAGCTGCAGCGATGGGACCCGAAAGCAGCGGGGGCCCTCCCACCCCAACACCTACAAACCACGAGCTGCAATCCCTTTCCCAGCCCCTCCTGCCCCCTTAGATGTCCCTAATCCTCTCTTAAAAGAGCATGCCAGGAGTTCAGACCACGCAAGTGTCATTGCACGAGGGATCAGCACAGCGTTCCCAGCGCAGCAGATTCCCAGCCCGGGCTGAGCAGCTCAGGCTGCAAACGCTGATTCATGGAAAGGTCTCGGAGGTGGAATTCAGCCAGCTCAGGCTCAGGCATCATCTGCAGCCTCAGCACAGCACAGAGCTCCCAGGGACTGCAGAAATCCCACCCAAGCAGGGCTGGCAGAAAAAGTCATTATAGGAGTAAGTATTTAACACCTCAACACAACATAAAGAACATAACACTTATTTATATGGATTAAATACCTATTCAGCCATAAATGTTTGAAAATTTTCAATTCATGAGGGCATCAGTGGAAAAATTAACATTTCATACTGATCCATAAGTAAATGCTGTATTTTTTACCTTGTAACACCTTTTCTTTCATGGCATGGCAGGCTTGCAGGTACGTGGAGTACAGGTTTAAAGGTATTTTATCAGCTCTGTGAAAAAGAAGAGATTTATTATCCTGCATAACCACAAACTGCAGCTTTATTAAATAAGCACAAACAACAGCCCTTCTATGAAATGTAATTAGAGGGACTCTGAAGCATAAAGAGCATCTGAAGCATTTTTTAATCATCTGACATGAGGGGCAGAGATTTTTACCCAAGGCTTTCACAGCAAGTATTGCACACGTGTAGCACACGCAAACCCAATACTATATGTGTTATTAATTAATGTTTTAATGATTATTTCATATCTAGTTCGTGCCTAAGATCTCGTAAGAGTGTGAGCTGTGAGATGCAGCATTCACACATGTAAAACACGAACATGCTGAGACCAAGGTGTGACCTCCTCTCTGCAGGGCAGGCACTCGCTGCTAAAAACACGTCCCATGAGGCTCCCCACAACGCAGCTGCTTCTCTTACAACTTTAATTTCACTAAATGATCCAGTCTTTAATTTTAGAGCCAGACTGGAATGACAAGGCAGGACCAAGCACCTCATTTGCAGGCAGCGTTGCAAACATTCTTCCTTCATGAGAGGTTACAGAGGAACTACTGGATGTAAAATAAAGCTGTGCCTGCAGTGCAGAAAAGCACTTCTAAACATGCACACAGGGCCAGCTCGAGTCCGGAGAGGAGCCATGTCCTCGTGGGACATCATCCTGGTGTTCCTTGAGCATTAGCAAACATTTAAGTCTCATCTTTCACTCCCCCCTTACCCCCTCCCAAAAAGCCTTTCACAGAGAGGGCTGATATTCCTGGGGAAATTTTATATTCAGCTGTATCCGCCAAGATTTGCATAAAAATGTACCTGGCCTGGAGCCAGAGGGACTCCTAAATAATGATTTCACAGTGGCCAGAGGACTGATTACAGGCCTGAAGGCTTCACAGATAAGCTCCTCCATGCACAACCTGCAAGCCACAGACCTGGGCCACCAAGGCCTGCCAAGAGGTTGGTTGTAACCAAGGTGTCAAAGCCTCTGATAATCTGATATCAAATGTCCCAAAGAGAAAGCCCAGCAGCACAGAAAACAACACTGGGACGTCTGAATACCTCCTCAAGGAGTCTATAAAAGCCATGAGTCCGTCTGGGGTTTTAGGGAGCTGCAAGAGAGGTAAAGGCAGGTTAGAGACAAATTATCTGTGTACAAACACACAGCTAATGGGAGTGGCAAAGAAAAAACCAAATACTGACCACGCGGGGCCTGAGCAAAGCTGGAAGGAACCAGGAAGTGTAATATGGTCGTCTGAAAATGCTGAGAAAATAAACAGAGCAAAGTATTAACAACGCCAAAGGTCCAAAGTGCCATCTCCACACCTCAGGAGTTAATCTGGCTCCTGCAACTACAAGATGTTCATGGTAACGTGAACAACCACAGACAAACCAGGTTCAGATTAGCCAACGGTTTTTAATTTCTTTAATTTTGCTTTTTATTGTAATAATCTTGGACTTCTTTTGCACAGGGGAGTGTGCATTTTCACTCTCCCCACAAATACCCTCTATTAAGATGACTCCTCAGGAAGTGGGAAGAACTTCACCAAACCTTCCTTGCTCACATCCTCAATTTTTCTTGTTTCCTTATTTTGATTCAGACTTGGCTTCTACAATTATTGTTATTACTATTATTCTAGCTAAGCCCCGGAGGAGTTGAAAAACACACACTACCTGGCTTCTATCACAGAGGTTGGGATCTTCCTTGTGTTTTCAAATATCTGAAGGGCCTTTTCAACATCACGGAGTGCCTGGGCCTGGGGCTGCCTCACACGAGGAACGAGAGAAAGACGTGAGAAATCAAGGGTGATGATAAACTTACCTTTTCTGTTCTGAATTTGCTTTATTGTGATTCTATTTTAGTTGTACACGTGGAATTAAGACACATCATCTCCACTTCCAGCCTGTGCCTGCAGGCAGAGGCATTGACACCCTGGGTTTCTCTTGTTTGCGTTGTAAGACACCTCAAACTGCAACAAGTTTCTCAACTGACAACCAGATCAGACTTGGAAAAATTAAATTAAGTCTTCGTTTATGCCTGTGAGTTCATCACAGGACTGGGTTTCTCGTCGTATACTCAGCCACCCTGCCTCCAGTCTGTATTTCATGTAATCATGGACTGTGTAAGTGAGGCCTCTTCCTCTGATCAAAATGTAGGAAGGAATAATAAAGCCAAACACTTCCTTATAAATTACTGTTGTTACCCAAAATTTATCATGAACCGCAGTGTGAAACTGCAGAGTGTAGATTCCATCCCCACATCTCCTTTGAAGATCCACACTTTGGTCCCACAACACAGAGATTAAGTGCTCCACCGAAAATAATCAAGATACTGATAAAACATTACTCCAGTTTCCATGAAAACTGGGGAGATCCTGTATTTGTGGCCACTAAAACCCTTTGGCTTAAAGCTGAAGACTTGGCAGCACACCTAGCTTTGGAATGGCAGGGAGGTTGATAACCTAAGTGCTTTTCCAGAGGAAAAGGGACACGGCTGATGAGAAAACTGGGAGACAGAGCAGCAGTACCTGCACGGCCTCATCGGTGGAAGAGAGGTCTTCATAGAGCCCCATGTCTTCTATGGCCACCTGTGTGAGGTTAGAGGTGCAGGTGGTCACACACAGCTGGGTTTGACAGATCCAGAAAGAATTCTTCTCAAAAGAGACAATTTTTCCTAACCTTGAGGTCGGCGAGTCGGGTTTTAGCCAGAGTGATGTACTCCAAGAGCAGGGACCGGTGTTTCGTGGGCACAAAAGGTGGGTACATGATATGCACCTGAAACGTGAAAATCAGTGAGATTTGCCATTTTTACAGGAAATCCATGTAAAATTCCAACTAATTCTGACTAATGTTTACAGTAATTTACCTCAAATATTCCCCAAAGAAGGCATTATTGCTTGGTTAAGGATCAATCATTTTCATGGCAACTGACACAATTTTTCCCAACAACAAACAAACAAAATCAGTGAGGTGCTTAAACTTAACTCCATGAAAGGAATTCTCGTCCGTAAAAGAATCTTGTCCTTCCTTATTTCATGAGGAAAAAGGGTTTGAATAATGAACCAGAAGTAATGCAATTACTATAAGAACATTTACCATGAGCTGAACCTACTGAGAGGCACAAGGACAGTCACTTCGGGGCAGTTCTGGACCTGAAACGTTCCTCTGTCAGCAGCGTCTCACCTTCAGGTACGGCGCGGCTTCAAAGGGCACCAGCTCTGACAGGAACTCGAAGAGGAAGACCAGAGCTTTCTTACTGCTCCCGTGCTGGCCACCAGCACTGCCAAAGGAAGCCTGAAACACAGAAAAATGGCAAGACAGCCTTTCAGCGTGGAGAGAATCCTCATCCAAGCAGTGCCATGGCTGAGCACACAAATCCCAAACATCCCGTTTCTGTCAGGAGAATCTTTCTGGAGAAAAGTCTCCAGAGAAACTTTATAGAATCATGGAATGGTTTGGGTGGGAGGGACCTTAAAGACCATCTAGATCCAATCCCCTGCCATGGGCAGGGACACCTTCCACTAGCTCAGGTTGCTCCAAGCCCTGTCCAACCTGGCCTTGGACACTTCCAAGGATGGGGCAGCCACAGCTGCTCTGGGCACCCTGTGCCAGGGCCTCCCACCCTCACAGGGAAGAATTCCTTCCCAATATCCCATCTATCCCTGCCCTCTGGCAGTGGGAAGCCATTCCCTGTGTCCTGTCCCTCCATCCCTTGTCCCCAGTCCCTCTCCAGCTCTCCTGGAGCCCCTTTAGGCCCTGGAAGAGGCTCTGAGCTCTCCCTGGAGCCTTCCCTTCCCCAGGTGAGCAACCCCAGCTCTCCCAGCCTGGCTCCAGAGCAGAGGGGCTCCCTTGGATCATGGTGACCTACTGAAGTCTCTATGGAAGTTTGCTGGCATGAGAACACTGAAACAAGGCAACTTTGAGATGCACCAAAAGATTGAGATTCATGAGGGAACCACAAATCTGCAGGTTTCTACACAGGTTTATCTGGGCATTCTGAGGAAAATAACCAGTCTGAGACTACAGAGAACACAACCAGTTTACCTTTTGATACCTCCTGGACGCTCTATCAGCCAAAGCTGAGCTTAGATTTGCAAATTCATACAAAGGAATTTCCAGGTTGAATTTACGTGGAGATTTGCATCCCTAAAATACCCACCTGTTTACAGTTAAAAGCAACAACCAATTATCTGTAAGGTCAAACACAGCAATTACAGCTGCATGCAAACCTCCAGGAAACAGGAATGCTTCCTCTGCCAGAACCCCCAACTTGTGCAACAACAACAGTGCTGCTTATCAAGATACTGACATCCACCCAAGATGATGATTACAACAGGAATTACATGTCTGCATTCCTAGCAAATAACTAGAACAGGCAAGGTGGGCTTAAAAGATGAAAGGAGGGAAAACTGGGGAAAGCCAAATAAATTTACTCTTTGCAGACACAAAGGCAGTAACAAATATTCAATCATTCCTAATATCAATACAATCACTTGTAGTCTTCTTTTTTTTTTGTTCTTCCCCTTTCTCACTCCTGGTTACCCTGTCTGGAACAGGGCTTTCTCCACGCGGCGGAACGTTCGTTATGCACAGGTTTCCTCACACAATTAAAACAAAGCTCACCAGTCAGACCTCACTTAGTCTTACCTTAAACCACTCAGAGTAAGGCATGAAGACAGCAGGGCCCTCCAGAGCAGCCTGACGAGCGATCAGGAACGCAGTGATCATATTTTCCATGTCATAATTCCCAAAGGCCTTTAGCAGGAGATGGCTCAGGAGATCTAGGAACATAAAACAATAACCTCACACTTTGCTGCTGACAACAGTGCTGTATTTTCCACAGTAAATGAAGACAAACATCTGTGATAAAACATCAGGCAGGACATGCGTTGCAGCCTGGAGAACCTCTGGGGTCTGGTTTTATTTTTTTATGCACTTTTAACTGTCAAACACACTTGGATTCCCTGCAGGGAGTCCAGCACCGGGATAATTAGTAAGGAATTCTCACAAACAAGCTCTGCTAGCAAAGGTGAACTAGAACTAAGCTTAAGTAATCACTATGCCAATTAATAATGAAGGCAATTATCAAACAACCACCCTGAGCTGTACACAAAGTTTGAGAAGTGGCAGGCACGAGGCCTGGCATTCACATCACCAGGGCCATGGAATGTCTGAGTGGAAAAGCAGGTGTTCTGCTGTTCTTTCCCATGCAGGAATCCCAGACAGCCCCTGTGGATGGCTCCCCTGTTCCCCACCCGAGCAGCACAGGCAAACACCAGGGTGGCAGTGCCCACCTACCCTTGAAGAGCTGCTCAGCCTCAGCCTGGCACACCACCAGCGTGGACACACAGGACAGGACGTGCTGCCAGTTCACCTCGTGGGTCTCCAGGACTTGCTGCAGCTGGCAGATGGATTCCTTCACACTGAATGCCACCAACAGCTGGAGGAGTGATAGCAATTCCTGTTAGCTAGGACATACAGCCACAAGAAAGAGGGGAATGCAGACAAGGTTGACAGGCAGATGGCTTTCCTGTGACTTTTTCAAGCTATCCTGCAGCTTTTGGATCAGCTTCCCAGGCCCAGATATCAGCCTGGATTGGAACCAGCACTGGCTACAATAAATAGTAAAATTCCCATTCTTCCAGAACTCATGTCTTATCCTGTACCAGTGAAAATTCACATCTCCAGTCAGCATCTTTGTTCTCATTAAGAGCTTTGCACTACCAAAAAACACCGTAGTTCTCTTCCTTCACGCTTCCTCCTCCCAGAGTTTCTGGCAATTGGTTTGGGTTCTGCAACTGGATAATGTTGTACTAATTTCCAATAATCTGATTTCAGGTACTTCAGTGGATATAAACCCAACATAATAACATCTCTGTGTGCCACCAGGCAGACATACTTTGCGATACAGAGCCGTGAGCAGCGGAGAAGTCCTGGTAAAGCTCCACTCCTTCTGCATCTGGATGGCATCAGACACTGCACCCAGAAAGAGAGAACTTCAGCAACAGGCTTTAAAATACACCCGAAACGCCTAAGTTTCCCTTGTGCAGCCAGACACATGAAAAGCTGCCCAGTGGCATTCTGTCTCCCATTTGCCTTTGGAACACGGGCTGTGGCACAAGGACTGGGACGTTCCATTATGGCACTGTCATCCCACAGCTGTTTTCCTGATCACACACGCGTAGGCTGACACGGCACACGCACAGAGAATCAGCAAGGAATCAGCTTTTTCCTCATTAACCTCTTTCGTCTGGAAGCCAGCAGTGATACAGCTCTCCTACACAACAAGCAGCTCCAGATCACAGCTCATGGAGATTTTACCAGAGATTTTACAGTTCAAACACATTTCTTCCTAAAAACATCAAGCTTCACAATTACTGACCCAGGATTAGAACCTTCCTGCCCAAAATTTTCTCCTGAACTATGACCCTCAGATGACTTTTTTTGCCTGATTTGGCACCCTGCTTATACAGACCCTGGGAAGGGGCTGAGAAGCCTGGAGGCTGCTCTGGCTCTGGGTCCTCCAGGCTGGGCCCCACTCAGTGTGGGACAGAGCTCTGGACACACCTGGAGACACCTGTCCCTGCCCATTCCCACCTTTCAGCACCGGGTTGTAGGTGAGAACCTCGGTCAGGGTGTGTCTGAAAAACTGCCTCAAGGAATCCGGGTGAGCCACACTTCCATAAAGTGACACGTTGAACACATTCAGCCTGCAAAGGACGAGGAAATGCCAGAAACAATGCCAGCCAGGTGATCAGCCAGGTACTGATTAATTACGATCAGCCACATATTGATAATACATGACCACCAGCTGCTGATGACATATGAACAAGCAGGCGCAGCTCAGGGTGAACGACTTATTTAAATTCTGCATCCATCTTCTCAAATTGCCACAAATAAACACTTTTTTGTACATATTAGAAAAAAAACCAACTAATGGTTACTCAACACTATGTAGCCATCAGATTTACAAATGTGAGTCTAAGGTGTGTATCCCTGCACGGGGCTGAAGGTGGCATGTACAAAGTAGTTAAATAAAACAAGTTTGGAAGCAGGAATTGGAGATGATTGCACCTTCCAGGTGTTTCTGCTCAGAGGCAGTGAGAAAACTTTATGGGGAATTTTTAGCACGACAAGAGGGAGGTCCAGGGTTGGTTCCAGCACTGCCAGAACCCACTTTCCTACCTGGCCCTTATCTTTTTCACAAGCACTTTTGTCTGCACATATTTTATTAGAGGAGAATATCAAGCACAAGTAGCACTGCGAGGGGTGGGGGGGGGTGTGTAAATAAATAAAAAACACCCCACGACATTCCTCCTATTTCAGTAAGAAGTGCAACAGTGGATGAAAACTTCCTCCTGACACTGTTTGGAACGTTTCTTACCAGAACCTCACAGCTTGCACCATGGAAACATCTTCCTGCTTCTCTTTACCAACAGCATCAAGCACCCCTGTACCCCAAAACACACAAAAAACCAATGAGAAAGAGCTGTGACACTAAACCCCACACAGGAACTAACAGGAATGTGCAATTTGTGCCCCTTTACAAAGGTGACCCTGCTAGGGAAACGTGCAGAAGCCACTCAGCAGCGCTAAATTCTGACCAGATTTTCTCCAAAGTGACACAGAGACTCAGAAACTATTACCACTGACCTTGAACCAATTTAAAAGCATTCCCCAAGAACATGCTAATAATGAAGCCATCTAAAAATGCATATAAATTAGTATTTAATTTCCAAACCCAACCCTAACGGTGCCGTGCATCTGTGAGCGTGAGCGCTGTGAAGCCTGTCTGGAGGCAGGGATTTGCACAAGCTGAATTCACCAGCCTGGAAACCACGACACTAGCAAAGAGCAGGCTGGGGGGGGATGGCCACGCATTCGTAATGTGCCATTTGCATAGCAGGAACGCCTTTAAAAGCTCGATCTGCCCCAAAACGACGGGTAGAGATCAAACAGGTTGGCAGCTTGCGCAGCGCGTTGTCTTGACGATCAGCCCACACCACTCCGAGCCCACAGCCTGGGAGACCCTTTGCTTTGCAGTCTGCTGCAGCAGCACTTCTGCTTTGCGCCACCCTGCCTTGAAAACCCTCCTCTTCCAACCGTTAAAGGAGCTTGGTTTGTGTACTAAAAGCATTTAGTTAAGGAAAAAAAACCCTGAAAAGAACATTTACTGAGCAGGGGCAGCAAACCAGAGTCCCTCACATGCCACCACAGCATCAGGATGTAACACTCTGCTCTCCTGCTGAGGAATACTTTGAGGTTAAGTAGGGGAGAATAAAGCAAAGGAGATAAACTCAGCTTATCTTCAGGCACAGCAGTTCAACACTGCCAGATCGTTACAGAGAACACATTGCTCCCGTGCTACTCCCAGCCTGTCCTTCTCCTCCTGTGAAGGTCTTCAGTAACAGGGAATCCTTTTACATTAAAAATCCTAATGTTCTCCAAAGATTAATGAAGTGAGACCCCTCAAAGGTGACCCAAAAGTATTATAGACGAATAAAACACCTTATGTAAACCTCACGTAATGCATTTTGCAGGCACGCAGACTGCGAGTGTGGCAGTGCAGGCTGCGCAAACGGGAAGGGCAAATGAAGAGCAGGATGCAGACTCCTGTCTGCCTGCAAACAGCCTGCTCCTCCTCCTCCAAAATCCCTACTCCTCTCTTGAGAAGGGCTGGTTTTCAACTGTTAAAGGGCCACCTGAGATGGGATTCATACATATTAAACAATAAAGCACTTCTCTCGCAGCTTTCCCTTTTTAGAAGGACTCACAAGGTCTGTGAGGCATCTGCGTACAGACAGGGCTCCCTGCGAGACCTGGGGCAAGGGGTGGGGCTGGCAGAGCCCACAGGGATGGAGGGGAGGTGGCGTGTCCTGGGATGGGGTCACCTTAGAGCAGAGAAAAAGCAGCAGCCTCTGCAGCAGCACCGAGCAGGAAACATGCCAGCAAGGCAAGTGGGGAAGCGCTGTCACTAAGGAGACAGGAGTGACAGCAGCTGCACAGTCAGGTGACACCAGCCAGGGGTGTGGGACACGGCAGAGGTGTAAGGAACGTGACAACAGCAGGTACAGCATCTCCCCGTGAGGATCAGCTGTGACACAGGACAAAAATAAAGCCCCCGTGTGTGTGTTTAGCCTTTCTGCGTCAGGATTTGCTGGTATATCGGGCGCTGCTGCGTTGAGCCCTCAGCAGTGGCACCAGGGCAGCTCGGGCCAAGGCAGGCACGCTGCAGCTCAGGAACACTGGTGTTTAAAGACTGCACACCTACGTTAGATGTCTTTGCTCAGCATAAAAATAGAGGTTTCAGAAAACATTAGCCTGCAAATCCAAACGGTGAGTCAGCACAATCACTCATAATGCTGTAAATTCAAAGTTTAGTTTACTAGGCAGAAAAAATAAATCTAAGCAGCAAAACTGATCCTGGCCTAACCTCTGTGCTCCACCTGCTTCCAAGGAAACCTGTTAAAAATCAGGAAATCAGGTCAGGTATCTATATGAAATTACAGCTGGGAGCAGAAAAAAAAAGTAGCATAAAAGGCAAGAAATTATCTGCAGTGTCTGCAGACGCTTTAGGAGGACGACAGGGAAAGCAAGAGGCAAATAAAACCAGTGACATAAATATTATGCACAACAGCACAGACAGAGCAGCCAGGCAAAGGATTTCTCCTCAGGGATTCAGCAGTGAGCAAGGAATAGAAGTCTTGGAAACAGCAGTGGCTGCACAAAGCTGAGATCACAGCAATACTTACATGCCAGCATTCTCTGTAAGACAGCACGGCAGATCTGTTCAAAATTTACAAATTAAGGGATTTAGAGTTTTAAAGAGCTGCAGTTCAATGCAGAAAAAATAAATTGACTCAAATAAAGAGTTTTGTCCCTCTTAAAGCTTCACTTTGACCTCAGGCTCTGCAGTAGAACAGATAAAATAGACAGAAGGGCAGCGTTTTCCAACCTCACCATGTCTCATATTCAAATGGAACACCCAAGCAATCCAGGTGAAAGGAAGTTGAAAAACCCCTTGATGTGCCACCTTGGAGCAATTCTCCATACAAAAAGTCTCAGTTCTGGTTTCACCATTTCCCCCACTCCAGCACCTGTACCACCACCCTCTCTTTGCTGCTCCCAGCTCTGAATTATTTGTACTCAGCAAGAGCCAGAGATCAGTGGAATTCCTTTATTAAAGCACTATTTGTAACCAGGTTCATTTTGTTCTTACGTAGGCAACCTTCTGGAATTCCACCTTCCTTCCCAGCTCCGAAGCCTGCTCAAAGCCATTCTGAAGAAACACGATGGCAAAGTCTGCAAATGAAGAAGGAATTGGTGTTCCAGCATCCCCCTTGCACACAGGTCACCTGCTCCTTCCCCTCCCACCTGTCCCAACAGTCTCTGAAAAGCCTCCACTCAGCAGGAATCATTTACTGTCTTGGAGTAAAATTACTCCCAGGAAAAAGAATCCAGAACTTCAAGGATTATAAAGTCTAAAGAATTTGCAGTTATGCTCCACAACCTCTGCAGAACTCAGAGGGGCTGCACTGGTCCACAGTCAGACACTGCAGGGATTTTTTCCTAAATAAACTAAGAAAATAAATAACAGAAATTGACAGGAGGGAAGTGGAACTGTGAAATATTTCTGGCCCAAAATCCCCCTGAGACTTTGCAGAGTGTCACAGTGCCAGTGTACCATCACTGAACCGTGCCCCTCACAGCGACACTTTCCTGAGTTACCATTAATGCCAAGGGATGGAAAAATTCAAACCAATTATTTTTTAAAGGAAGAAAATTTGCTAAATTTGCCAAATAGATAAAAAACATATTTCTCAGAGAAATGAGGTAAGGAAACCCAAAGTGAGGCCGGTGCTGTTACACCTCTGAGGTTCTGCCCTGCACCCAGCCCAGGGCCTCGCCTGAGAGAAGTCGCCGTGCCAGCTCCGTGTCCCCACAGGGGATGTCCCCAGCCTGCTCACAGAGGCCACAGAGGCTGCTGCAGAGCCACTCCACTGCTGCTGGGCCTGCGGGGCTCCTGGAACACACAAAAGCACCTTCAGTTCAATCCCCCCTGCTTTCTGTAAGTCTTGGCTGTCTCCACCACCATCCTCTGGGCCCAGGGAAGAGCCACCTGTGCACTCTGCCCTAAATGTGCCGCTTCATTTATTTAATTTGGACCAGCAAGTTTGCTTTACAAACAGTTGCTTTTTATATTATTTGCTTTATAAAAAGATCCCACAACACACACATGCAAAGGAAAAAATGTGTGTGAAATTGTGTGTCCAAGTATTTCCTCATCTCTGACATGAAAGTGTTCCCATCGAGAAACCACTGCTAGAAGAATTTCAGTTCCAATTTCTAAGATACTTGGGTAAAAATGCTTCAAAAGATAAATTAAATTCTTAATCTATGTTTTTGGTTCCCTTAAACTGTAAGCACAGTGGGCACTGAAGGTTTTCATTGTGAACAGATAAGTAAACCAGTATCAAAAGCCTAAAAGATCACTGGGACACTCCTTTGACACAATCAGGAGACAACCTGAACTTCACAAATGGGTGAGTTGTTAGCTCTGTATCATGCAATAATGGAATGGTTTGCGTTGGAAGGGACCTTAACGTTCATCTTGTTTCACTCCCTGCATGGGCAGGGACACCTTTCACTAGACCAGGTTGTTCCAAGCCCCATCCAACCAGGCCTTGGACACTTGCTGGGGGACAAAAAACAAAAAATAAAATTCTTAGACTAACTACTCTCTGGAGATGAACTCTGCCAGACCAAAAAACGTTAAGATTTTGTGAAGATGGAAGCACCCAGCTCCTGCAGAGCAGGACTTCTTCTCGAGTCCAATCGGTGGACACCAAGGAGCCACCGCACCTAAACTGGGCTAATTACCCCAGAGTAACCCCCCAAACCCACAGCAGCTCCTTAATCCTGCTAATCCGATCTCTTGCCAGCACCTGACTATATCCTCAGTCCAGAATACTCATGAATAATCCCTGATTATATTTCAATAGGCTTTAGGAGATTAGCTACATCTGCAAACCCACAGGGCCCGCTCACCTCTCCAGCAGCTCTGCCAGGCCAGCGATGTCACCGCTGTGCAGGTGCCACACGGCCTCCAGCACCGGGGGCTCCTAAGGAGATGTCACCATTAGGCCACAGGCTGCACTGTGCAGTTAACATTTGGCTATTGCAAATGATACATGAAAAATAAAGCTGAATTCTGTTTATTCCAACTATCCACAAGCTGTTAAAATTTAAAATTGACCACACAGGAAATATCTGGTGATGAAAGATTGTATTTCCTACAAATTTGGGGTGGTTTAGGGTTGTAGACGCATCATTTTAAATTTTCATGGACAAGTAATGAATATATCCAGCTTTTCCCTCTGGAATAACGCGGATTCTGCAGATTCAAAGCAGCAGGGATATCCCAGGAAACAGGTAACACAACAGAGTTTCAGGTCTTGTTAATTCAGATCCAGATCCAGATTGGAGAATTGCCTTTTAGTCTATTAACTGTTTATTAGTCTCTGTGGAACAAGGTTGCCACTCTCAAGTCCACATCCCAGTAGAGCTGGGATGGCAGGAGACTACAGGAAGAGACACTGCAATCATCCAGGCAGAAAGGCTGATGAACACAAAGGAAAAATGAACAACCTCTGGCAAAAATCTGCACCAGGCATCACTCCTGTGTGGATCAGATTGCTGCCCTGTAACATCCCTTCCAGCTCCTGACCAGAACAGCAAGTCCAGGAGAGTCCTGAGCCAGCAAAACAGCACTGCAGGGTGCACCTGGCAGGGGAAAGGTGCAGCAGCAGCTTCTGATCATGCCACGCAGAACCAACACCTTTACAAAACCTTCCCACCTTGGGAAGGAAGAGGCTTTTGGGAGCCTCGGGCACAGGGCAAAACCAAAGCCCCAGGAGCTTTCTGCGGTGACCAGCAGCTGTGTCATACCCTAACCCCAAACTCGCCCACATACTTCACAACCTAATTCTTACTGTAACACCCTCAGTTACAGAGTTATCTTTCACTTATCCCCATGTCTGCCCCAGGACCAGGAGATCTTAATCAGCCTGTGAAACACACAGGTTCTATTTTCAGCGCAGGAGCGGATATTTGAGACTAGAGCACGGCCCTTTATCTGGGCAGATCAGCCTTTTCCTCCTTTCCCGTGAGAGCAGTGAGGAATCAGAACCGTCCCACTCACAGCAAGCCCTTAACTCCACTCACAGCACCACTTGTGTCCACAAAACGCATCCAAATGAAATCAAGACATGGCATTTGTGAGGCAGCACAAGCTGTTATCTGCTATCTGGTTTCTTTCTCTGTGACCTCACTTTGTCTTATCACCCTTCCCAGGTAAACAAAGCAGGGAACCAGGATGCCAAAGACACTTGGAATATTGCTGGCAAAGCACAGGAAGGGCTCTGGGACTGCGTCACCCCACAGTCAGCTGGAAGTTTCTGCACTGGACCTGGAGAGGACCCCAAAACCAGCACTCGATCACCACGGCGGAAGTTTCCAATAATTCAAATAACCCCAAACCTCGACTGAGTTGAAAAAGCAAATCCCACTGCAGAGACAGGGAAGTTCCCACTGAACTTGCTCTAAAATAAACAAAATAACCAAAAACCCCCACCATTCATAATTCAGCTCATGCTTTTGGAAGGTCAGGAAGACCAGTCATCCTCAGGAATTCAGAGATGCCACATCCCATGGATGAAATCTCTTGGTCTGTAACACCACAATGTTTCTCCATGAGTTCTCACCTTCATTTTCCACATTTCCTGGCAGAAGAGGGAGCGACAGAACATGTTGTTTGCCAGCAAATCCTTCACAGTCTGGAGCAAGCAGGACAACCTCTTCTGGCATCACCCCAGAAATGAAGCAGAAATAATTCCCTTTGTGAATAACATGTTCCCAGAAAAACAATTTGTTGCTTTGCCCTGTTTGCTACTTTTTAAAGGGTCAAATGGTGGAGAGAATTCAGGGAAAAGGCCTAAACTTCTCTACTTATATATCTTGTACTTCTGCAAGCAAATCAAACACCTCAGCGAATAATTGTCCGCTCGCGTTTGGGGCTTTATCAGAGCAGATAAACTGGGCTTAAAGTCAAACCTAACACTGCTGTTTTGTTTATAAACTAAAGATAAAGCTTTCCCCTTACTCTCTGGTCAGAGTTCAGCAGTGGGACTC
This sequence comes from Rhagologus leucostigma, assembly GCA_013397725.1. Taxonomy (NCBI): domain Eukaryota; kingdom Metazoa; phylum Chordata; class Aves; order Passeriformes; genus Rhagologus; species Rhagologus leucostigma. The sequence continues at coordinate 259,006 of VZTD01003494.1, forward strand.
GTGAGGGGCTGGCAGAATCCAGGCAGATCCGCTCCATGTTGGCAACGGCATTTTTGGCTGCCAAGGTCACTGTGGGCACACCCAGTTTTGAGGCCTGTTCCTGCAGAACAGAGACTAAACAAAACAGCAAAGCAGAAAACTGTAATCACCAGGCAAGTAAGAAACAAGACCAGAACAATGAAAAGAAAGTAAAACTGGGGTTGCATTTAAAGGCAAAAATTCAGTATTGAGGAAGAGTTCTTCCCCACATCTGGCCTGGTAGATGCTCACCTATAAATGACTCTGATGACACTTCCCAGTGCTCTGCCCCATCCTGCACACCTGGCTTGGCTGAATCTCCCACCTGGGAACCAAATAAAACCATAAAACTCTTAGATGTCTGACACACACATTTACAAACCTGTCCCTGCACTGCTGGAGCAACTGAAGTGAAATTAACACAGAGCTCTCACATGGGAATGGAAAAGCACAGATTTCATGGCACCCTACAAGAGATGTATGTTTAGCTATCGTCAGTTTATGCAGAAAAAAGGAGATACAGGTTGAAGTTCCTCATCCCCAGGGGCCAAACAGCTCAGCAGCAGCACCAGGAGCAGAATTTCTATAATCCCTGTCTTTCAAGTCCTTTCTGTGAAGCCACGTGGCCATAAATATTTAATGAAATATGTCCAAATGTTGGATCATTTTCTAGTTAAGTCCCCTTTTTCTTTTTATAAAGGGAAATACTCTCTAGAGAAAGAAAGATCCTGAACTATGGGAGATAATTGCATTATCTGTTGTAGCTGTAAAATCAGTGTGTGAGGAGAGGGAGAATGTGGCCAAATCACAACAGTGGCTCAAGATAAGCTTGTCATGAAGGCAGTCATGTCAGTCAGAAGTGGTTGGTAACTCAGAGAAAAGCCAAATCTCTCCTGGTTTGTTTTCCCTAGATTGACAAGAAGCCAGTTCTGACTCAAAGGAAGATATACTGGATTTCCCTTTGTCCCAAATCCAAACCATGCTTAATCATTTTTAGTCTGGAAAAGTAAAACATTGATGAAAAAAGGGATAACATAATCTCATTTCTGCAACACAGACCTTTCAACTTCATCTTACTCCTACAGTGTTGGTTTTTCTTTCCACGTATCACGGAAAACTCTGTTCCTGGGACACTGACTCCACATCCGGTGGCTCCCACCTCCAGCTGGGATCTCCCACTATCCCACCCTGAACTGCCCCGTTCCTACCTCCAGGAGGAGGTCACTCAGGTTCTGGTGGTGATCCAGCAGCCGCAAAGCCGCTTCCTGGAGCTCCGCTTCGCTCCCAAAGGGGCTTTTCCGCTTCCTGGCTCTCCCTGCTGAGAAGTTTGGGTTTATGACCAGCGTGTTCCCAGGGCACCCCGAGACCACCTCCCGCTCCCTGCTGCTGGTGGATGAGGACAGAGCGAGGGTGTGAGAAAGACATACGGGGGACATGAGGGCAGGGAGAGGGAGGTGCACGAGGGCAGATGGCGTGTACCGAGGCACGGGGGCTTGGAGGAAGGCAGAGGGGGGTGTATGGAGCGGGACACGGGGGCAGAGAGAGGGGTGTGTGTACGCAGAGGGGGTACATTCACGCCCCCCCGTCCCCTCCGCTGTCCCCGCGGGGAGAGCCCGGCGCGGAGCGCGCCCCGGGGCCGCCTCAGCCCGCACGTACCGAGCAGGTCCCGNGCTGGAAGGGACGAGCGGCTGCCGTCGCGCCCTCCCCTTCTCCTCTGCCCATTGGTTGGGAGCGCGGCGTGGTCCCGCCCCCCAACGCCCTCTTGGTAGTGGCGGAGGTGGGAGCGGCCATGTTGGGAAGGGCGGCGGGAGCGGCGGGGGGGGGCGGGCGGGGCGGGGGGA
>VZTD01003494.1:272888-292255 GCA_013397725.1 Rhagologus leucostigma
GGTGACAGCTGGGTGGGCAGTCGAGAACACTGCTGGGGGACACTTACTTGGGGGACAGCTGAGGTGACAGTTTGTGGATGGCGGTGACTTGGGGTCGGTGACTGGGGTGGGAGTGATCAGTTTGGGTGGTGGGTGAGTGGGAAGGATGGGGGGCAGAGATGGGGGGCAGCAACTGGGGCTGAACTGGGAGGGAATGGGAGAGAGGCCTGGGGGGGCTGGGTTTGGATGTTGTCAGAGCTGGAGTGGTGAAACTGTTTTTAGGAACATCCCTGTCACCTTCCCAGCACTGCAGGATCCCAGTGGTGGATGTCAGATGGGCCCTGGTGGCACTGCTGGGTCCTTGGGGTGGCAGAGCCTGGTCCTGCTCTCCAGACATCTCATCCAGCCCCAGCCACTCCCTGTCCTTCCCCGAGGCCTGGCTGTGTGAGCATAGGCGAGGCTGGGTTTGGAAGCTCTCCCCAGGGAAGAGCAGAGTCCCTGGTGTGAGGGGACACATCGTGGTGGTGCTGTGCTCCCCTCCGTGTGTGTGGGACTGTCTGGGCAGCCACTGGGTGACACGCTTGACACGAGGGGTGTCCGGAACTCCATCTGTTTGCAGGTGGAGTGTTGGATCAGATCCCTGGGGAATTCCATCCCTGGGCTGTCCATGCAGCTTGTCTCTCTGTTTGCAGATCCCAGCTGAGGAGTCAGAGGATGAGCTGCCGGCCGGAGAGGAGCGACCGGACACCCGGCTCAGCGAGGGGGACACGGCAGGAGGGAACCAGGAGGGGAGCAAGGACAGGAGCAAGGAAGGGGCTGTGACCGAGGAGACGGACAGAGATGGGCACAGAGAGGGGCAGGAGGCCGAGCAGCCGGACCGAACGGTAACTGCTCCCAGGGATCCAGCGGAGGGACACACACTTAAACGTGGGAACTCGGATCTGGGGGAGGATGAGCAGTTTGGTGCTGAGGGCTGGGTTTGTGTGTAGGATCCAGAGGGATTTTCTGGCCGCAGGGAGGAGGCACCCAAGGAAGGCGTTGTGCTGTGTCCACATGAGCACTGAGGTCGGGCCGGGGGGAATGGTCTCAAGGAGGCATTTGTTTTGGAGCAGGGGATGTGAAGACTTCAAGCAGTGTCAACTGAGCACTGAACCTGTTCTTCCCCGTAGTGGTTTGTTGTCATTTGATATCAGGATTCCTCCTTTGGTCTGTATCAGCCCAGAAGTGTCCCCTTGCAGGATTCTGTAAGGAAAGGGGCATTTCATAACAATTTCCTGTGGCAAGTCCAGCCCAGATCTCACCGGAGGAGAGGGCTGAGGGAGCAAAGGGGGTTGGCCCCTGGTCTCCCCTGTTTGCTGTGCATTTGGGGTGTGTGTCCCTGGGGTTTGAGTGCCAGAGGAGCAAAGTCCACTGTCTGTGTGCATTCCAGCTGTGCCAGTGGCCTCTGCCAGCCCAGGGGCAGTGAGTGCTCTGGATAGTGGGTTCCTGTGTGAGCAGTGGCTCCAGAGGCCCTCACCTGGTGAGTTTGCTGTGCCAGCACTGCAGGACACACCTGTGGCTGCTCCCAGAGCTCCAGGTAGGATGTGGGAGCCCCAGGCAGGCAGCTGCAGCTCTTTGGTAGAGCCAGGACAGGGCTTGGAGCAACCTGGTCTAGTGGCAGGTGTCCCTGCCTAGACAGGGGGTAGGAACTGGATAAACTTTGAGGTCCCTTCTACCCCAAACCGTTCCGTGATGCTGTGATCCCCTGCTGTGTTACCTGCTAGATCCTGGAGATGTGCTTCCCGGCTGTGCACCCCCGGGGAAGAGCCAGCTGTGCCAGTCAGGTTAGGGAATGCCCCCCAGCATCCCGAGCTGAAGCAGTTGCATCTGCAGGGAGAGGCGCTCTGGCGCTGGGACCTTTGTCAGGTGTTGGTTTCTGCAGAAATGGGAGTGAAATTGGGAACTGTCCTGCTCCCCAGAAAAGCAGAAATGCAGCTTATCCTGGAGACTGAAAGAGGCTGAAGCGTTTCCTCCACACCTGGCACCTGAAATTGTTTCTCTCCTGATTTCGTAGCCTCAGACATTAATCCGGAAGTCAGCTGAGGTTTAACCCTTTGTGAGTCTTTGGTGCTTTCCTCCATTTTCTCCTTGTGTCCTGATTTCCACCCACTAAAAAACACTAAAGGGTGAATTTTGGTTTCATTTAAGGACCCCTCAGTGTGCTGATCCCTGTGGGAAATGCTCTTCTTCCCGTGGAGCTGACACCCCTGCAGTTCACGGGAATGCTGACAGTTCTTCCCTTTGTCTTTGCAGCCAGCATCGAGTAACAAGCCGCGGAAGAAAAAAAAGAAAAGGAAAACCAAGAAAAATTCAGCAGGAGAGACTGTGGTATGTCTGTGTGTGCTCTGAGTCAGGGACCAGGCTGGTTCCTCCGGTGGGGTTGGCGAAGTGGGAATTCCGAGGTGACTGTAGGAGAGATTTGAGGCAAAAAAGCCATTTCAAAATTTAAATTTAAAGAAGCCTTTTTAGAATTGTGGAATCCTGGAATGGTTTAGGTTGGAAGGGACCTTAAAGCTCATCTCATTCCATCCCCTGCCATGTGGGCAGGGAGACCTTCCATCAGACCAGGTTGCTCCAAGCCCTGTCAAGCCTGTCCTGTCACTCTATCCCTTGTCCAAAGTCTCTCTTCAGCTCTCTTGGAGTCCCTTTAGGCACTGAAAGGGGCTCTAAGGTGTTTCCAGAGCAGAGGACTCCAGCCCTTGGAGCATCTCCGTGGCCTTCTCTGGACTCATTCCAGCAGCTCCCCATCCTTCCAGTGCTGGGGACCCCAGAGCTGGAAGTAGCAGACGGATAAAGTCATTGGTCTTCTAAATTCAGTAGGAGTGAGGTTCAGGTGGGAGCTGGTTTTCTGGTGAGATTTGAGTCTGAACTGTCCACAGAACTACAGAATCCTTAAGGTTGGAAAAGACCTCCCAGATCACGGAGTCCAACCTCCCTGTTCACTCCAGGGAGATTCTTTGCTTGACATCCTGATCCACAGGATTCTGGAGGGAATGGCTAAGCTGTGACAGCAGTGCCAGTGCCCAGCTGGCCACCAGCTCCCTGGGAATTCCACTCAAGAGTGAGTTCCTGAGGTGGAGAACCCTCTTGAAGAGCCTGTTTCCTTTCCCAATCCAAGAGCATAGAGCAGCAGGGGTATGTGTGCCAGCTGGAGGCTGGGGGGACACCCAGACCCGGGCAGTTTGGTTTGCCAACGAGGGATAATACAACCTCTGTTCCAGCACTTCCATGCGGAGCACGTTATCCCTTCCTTGTGTACACTCCACGCACAGGGGCTAAATTTAGCTGGAAAAGGCGGGCTGGCAGTGCTGCTTGGGTGTCCTGAATGGAATTCTGTGTTCCACCCATGGACATCATGAGGAGGATGTGAAACAGGCACGTAAGAAATGTGTCACTTGTTGTTTGTGGGGGGAAAAGAGAGGGAAATCAGGGTTAAAGTGTTATACAACTCTTAGATGTGAGCAGCTGGATGGATTCCTGGGGTGGTTGGAAGATGGGGAATGGGAGAGTTGGATTAAAGTCATGTGAGTGTTTGAGACCTTGTCATGAGGCTCACAGCAGTAACTTGGTGTTTCCGTGGAAAGTAGAGGGTGAAGGTTGTTATTTAAATATTTAAAATGTCTTTGGACAAGGGCCTGGAGTGCCAGGGCAAGGGGAAATGTCTTCCTACTATCAGAGGGCAGGGTTAGATGGGATATTGGGAGGAAATTCTTCCCCATGAGGAGGGTGGGGAGGCCCTGGCACTGGGTGCCCAGAGAAGCTGTGGCTGCCCCTGGATCCCTGGAAGTGTCCAAGGCCTGGTTGGATGGGGCTTGGAGCAACCTGGGCTAGTGGAAGGTGTCCCTGCCCATGGTGGGGGTGGAACAGGATGAGCTTTAAGGTCCCTTCCAACCCAAACCATTCTGGGATTCTCTGAAGAGACACAGCCCGTCACCCAGGGGATGAGCTGGAGGCGGCTGGGTATGATCTCTGGTGGGTGACCTGCAGGCTGCTGTGACTCAGCCTGTAATAAATGCCTTGGCTTTGCCTCTCTTAAGGAAGACAACGACCTGGAAGACATCGACAGCCTTTTGGAGAGGATCGAGGACCCCGGGCTGGCCCCGCAGAGCCAGGGTGGGATCATCGCCGACAGCCGGCCTCTGCTCTACGTGGAGCACAGGTACTGCTGGCTGCCACCTGGCTCTGGCCTTGGTGTGACAGGATATCTGCTCCCTGGGGAAAGGAGTTGGGAGCCTCCCAATGTGATCTGGCTGGGAGCTCCACACCTCGCATGAAAGGGCTGGGATGGTTGTGCACGTCCCTGTTCCTAACCGCCCCTCTGGAAGCTGTGTTTGGTTCTGGCAGGCATTCTGTGCTGCCAGGCCTGCTTGCAGTGGTGGCAGGACCAGATTAGTCTTCAGAGGGACCTTCCAGCCTCAGATCCTCTGTGGGAGGACCTCTGCAGAGGTGCCAATAGCCCTGGTGTGTAAAGCTTGACATGAGACTCACGTGTGCTCCAGAGCCCAGGCTTCTCCCGGGAACATCCCAGCTAAGGCTCCAGCTGCCCTGGAGAGGGCAGCAGCAGTATTCCCCAGCTCTGGAGCAGAGCAGGAAAAAAGCCTCTCTGATGGAGCAGGGCTTTCCCTTCCAGTTCTGGCTGGTTTTAGTCTCCTTTCTCCGTGCTGTGTCTAATCAGTGGGGAGTGTGTGATGGTTTGGGGGTTGCCAGAGGCACTTTGGGGTGCTGAGGGTTGATGGAGAGACTAGAGTGTGGCACTGTGTTTAACTGATGGAGCTTTTCTTTCTTCTTTCCACCCTCTCAGAAACCTGAATCCAGAGAATGAGTTGAAGAGATACTTTGGGGCTCGTGCTGTGCTTGGGGACCAGAGGTTAGTCCAGAATTTGATATTAAACCTTTTCCAAATCCGAGGAGGTGTGTCTGTCCTGCCCTTGGCAGGGCGCCTGGAGTCCCCAGTGCCACACCCAGGCGGGTAATCCCAGGCTCAGGGTGTGTTACTCATTTAGTAGCTGCTTATCGGGACAGAGGAATATTTCTGTCATATGTACAACGTGGGGAAAGACTTCTCCAGGCTTTTGCTGGCATTTGCTTTTTCTTTTGCTTCTTTCCGCTCTCATTTACTTCCAAAGCACTCTTCAAAGCCCTTTCACTCAAGTTCACAGAGTGCAGACACAGATTTTGTTTTTTTCTCCACCGTTTGTCCCTTGTTGCCATTCTAGAGCCTCTGGACAGAAAGTGGACCCTCAATACTCTCGGGGTGTCTCATGCACTTGCTTCCAGGGGCCCAGGGAACCTGTTGCTCCCTGGGTGTGACATCTGCATTTATGCACTGCACTGTGCTCACTGTCATCCACAAAATCCCCACTTCCATGAGCTGGTTGGAAAACCAAGAACTGTCTGAGCTTGGAGCAGTGCAGGTGGAAGGAGGGAGAGCCTGTGGAAGAGCATTTGGTGCTTGGAGAAGAAACTGCAGTCTCTTGGGATTGTCCTGTGCAGGACCAGGAGTTGGACTTGATAATCCTTGTGGGTCTTTTCCAACTCAGGATAGTCTATGATCCCTTTCTGAGGAAACGTGACTCCCTCAGAGTAGCCTTGATCCTGAACTGCTCCTGAACCAATAAATTGTGAATTTTTGAGTACAGCTTAAACTAATCCAGTTGACATTTGAAGGCCCTGCTGGGAAGAGGGATGAGTCAGAGGGATATGGGGCTCTCCTAATTGGACCTGGGAAGCTGTTTGAAGCACAGAGGCAGCTGAGAGTTTGGCAGGGATAAAAACAGGGAGAGAAGCTCTGGAAGTGGAGATGCTGGAGGCACTGGCTGGCCTAGATGGTGTATGTAAAGCAAAGCCTGAGCACAGGTACGTTGTGTCTTGAAGGCAAACGTAGAGCTCTGGGCACAGCTCTGTGTGGCTCTCTCTGGGGAAGAAATTGGATCTCATTTTTCCCTTTAACAAGGTTTCATCCCTCCCCCTCCTGCTGGTGCAGAGAAGGTGTGACCTGTGTGTTCCCCTCCGCAGGCCGAGGCAGAGGCAGCGGCAGTACATCCGCAGCATGTGGCTGACGGCTCCCAAGAACACCTGGCCACGCTACAGCAAGACAGGTGAGGCTTTCGGGGCTGCCTCCTGCCCCCTCCTGCCCTCCTAATCCTTGGCCCATGTGACATGGATGCTGCTCAGGGCACAGAATCTAAATGGGAACTGCTCCTCAGCTGGTGGAAATACACCTCCTGCCTCAACAAAGACCTCTGGGGGGTTGTACCTGATGATTTGGGTTTGTTTTCCCCTCTTCTGGAGGTAGCAGGACATGGGTGCTTCCCATCTTAGCAGCAGAGTTGCTGGATAATGAGAAGTATCCCTGGGGAGAGCGAGCGGTCTGGGCTTTCTGGGTGGGTTTGGGACTTTGACTCATGAGAGGGGGGAAAAGAGTGCAATTCTCTGGGAGTTTCCAAAAACGCTTGTAGCTCTGGACCCAGTGATGTAAGTGAGCTTTCGATGCCGTGAGAGAGCAGAGGAGGTTCTCTTGGGGTATCCAGGTCTCCCCTGCACCATCCAGGTATCACCATGCAGCTGCTGGACACCCGGAGGGGGGTGCAGCACTTCACCTTCGAGCACCACCGTGAGTACCAGCAGGTCCAGTTCAAGTTCCTGGACGCTGTGGAGTCCATGGACCCCAACAACATCGTGGTACGTTGGGTTGGTTGTGCTGTTCCCTCCTGAGTTCCTGCAGCCCCTTTCCCTGGGAAGTTGGGCCTGTGCTTTCCAGTGGAATCGTTTGGGTTGGAAAAGCCTCTAAGCCAACTGTTCCCCCAGCACTGCCAAGGCCACCCCTCACCCATGTCCCCAAGTGCCACATCCACACGGCTTTTAAATCCCTCCAAGGTTGGGCAATTCACCACTGCCCTGGGCAGACTGGGCCAGGGCTGGACACCGCTTCTGGGGAAGGAATTGTTCCCAATATTCCACCTGAATCTCCTCTGCCACAGCTTGAAGCTGTTTCCTCTTGTCCTGTCCCTGTTCCCTGGGAGCAGAGCCCGATACCCCCCCGGCTGCCCCCTCCTGTCAGGGAGTTGTGCAGAGCCACAAGGTCCCCCCTGAGCCTCCTTTTCTCCAGGTTGAGCCCCCCCAGCTCCTTCAGCTGCTCCTGCTGCTCCAGACTCTTTTCCAGCTCTATTCCCTTCCCTGGACACGCTCTATCCCCTTGATATCTGTGTTGGGATGAGGGGCCCAGAACTGCCCCCAGATCTGGAAGTGCCCCAGCAGTGCCAGCACAGGGGACGAGCACTGCCCTGGTCCTGTGGCCATGCCATTGCTGACACAGGCCAGGTGCATGTGGCCTTCCTGCCCGCCTAGGCTTGTGTCCCTCCACTGTCACCTGCACCCCCAGGTCCTTTTCCAGACACTTTGCCCCCAGCCTGTAGCATTCATGGGGTTGGTGTGACCCACAAGCAGGACCCAGCATGTCACCGTGTTGACCGTCATCCCATTGGCCTTGTCCACTTGATCCATCCTGTCCAGATCCCTCTGCAGAGCCTTGGATGATTTATTTCCAGTCTTGTTTGGACAGTAGAGCCGTGTGTCCCTCTGTGTGGGGCGAGGCAGCCCCACAGTGCTGAGCTGTGCTATCACTTTGTTAATCAGTGACCTCCTTGGTGCAGAGGAGGTCTAGTGGCTGGTGGCTGAGCCTTGGTGGCTCTGCCAAGCATGTGCCAGGTCACCTTCTGAGAGAGGAACCCACAGGAACTGTCCGTTTGGCTGGAAGGGTGGGAATAAAGCTCCCTTGTCTCAGCTCTTAGCTGGGAAAGGAGGAATATTGTATAAACCCGTCATGAACTGGGAATCCAAACTAACAGCTGTTCTATTTATAAACTCCTGCAAGGATGAAAAATGTGTCTTTTCTTGGTATTTCAGCAAAACAGGCTTTTGTGTTGGGAGTCCTTCATGCCTCCAAGCTCATTAAGATGTATGGTAACATTTATAGTTTGGAGTGATAAGCAACAGCAAAATTGCTCTGCACCCAACTAAACCATAACTGAGGGATGTTTCTCTGAAAGGCCTGGCCACATGAGCTGGGATACATGCCCCGGAGATGTTCCTCAAGGAGCCTATTGTCTGCTAAATAAAGTTTACTTCTTTCTGCTTTCCCACCCTCGGCTCAGGGCTGCGGGACTCTCTCCAGCTCAGCAGTTGTGCCTGGATTGAGGGATTTGGATTAAGTGAGCCAAGGTAATTCCTGTGCAGCAGTGAGTGTCCCGGGGACAGCTCAAGCTCGGTCCTGCACAGGACAGGCTTTCCATGGTACTTTAATCTGGACTCTCTGATCCTCTTAGAGGGTCTGGCTAAACTTGAGGACATTCGCACAGCTTGAAGTCTTCCACTTTTCCATTAAGGGTAAAATCTAACAGATGGATTTGCCAGTACCAGACAGTTTGTCCATGGTCACCACAGTCATGCCATAGCTTGAGCCCAGCTCTGCCTTGTTGCTGTGGTTTCAGCTCATAAAACATCACTTTTGGGGAGTCTCTTGTTCAGTGAGTGTTTTTTCTGCGCTTCCTGGTAGGCTAAAAGGGTCTTGGTGACCTTTTCTTGGTTTTTTCCCGTCACGGTGACCCTGAGTGCTCGATGTCCCCCCCAAAAAGTGGACTAGAAAGGAACTTAAGAGTCTTACCCCTTAAGGCAGATGTTAAGCATCAGGCAAGTGGCTCCAGGCTGGGCTGGGCCAACCTGGAACATCCAGTCTTTGTGCTGTAGGTGGTCCCGTGGGTCCCTACCCTGCAGATGGAAACTTCTGTGGAGCTTTGGAAGCTTTGTTTTTTCAGTTTTAGGAGAAAAAAAATAATCCCCACACTAAACTGTGAGAAGACTTGTAGTAGCTTTAGTATTTTTTACTGAACTGAAGTTTCAGGTATTTAGGAAAAGTAGCGTATTTATAATATAATTAGTGAATGGAGAAAGTTTTTAGATTAAACTTCTCTTCTGAAGGCTGGAAGTAAATATTTATTTATTGTTACTATCCATTACCATTGCTGATTCCTGGATTTGTAATAGATGTGTCCAAATGTCCTCTCAGTATCCAGAGGATGCAAAACCCTGATCAAATGCTCAGAACTGTTGAGGAATAGGTAAAAAACCCCGAACTGTAACAGTGCCTGCATCTTGTTCTCTCCTTTCCAAGGAAATGGAGGAGCTGGGAGAGATCTGGAGCAGGCCTGGCATGGCCTCTGCTGGAAAATCTGGGAGGGAGCTGCCTAAGGGAGGCTGCCATTGAGGGCTCCCATCCTGCACGTGATGGGCACAGAGCTCCCTGTACCCTTCCAGCTTGGGGAATGGATCTGGCAGGGCAGGATTAAGGAAGCTCTTGGTGTTGTGTGCTAGAGTTGGTTCTGGGAGGTTCCTGGGTCAGTGATCAAATTCCTGAGACACCGGTAGTGACACAGAATCTTTGCAATGCTCTTGTGCAGCTGCTGCTCCAGATGAACCCCTACCACGTGGATTCCCTCCTGCAGCTGAGCGACGTGTGCCGGATGCAGGAGGACCAGGAGATGGCCCGGGATCTCATAGGTAAGAGTGGGGTGAGGAGCAGATGTGTCGGTGTGAAATCCTTCCCTGGCAGGGTGTGGGCAGGCCCTGGCACAGGGCAGTGGAGGGCAGGAGCTTGGCTTTCCTGCATGCATAGAGTTGTGGCAAAGGCAGCTGGACCAGCCTCAGTCCCAGAATGGTTCCTTTTCCCATCCAGAGTGAGATCTAATGTGGAAGTGCTCACTGCCCTGGTACCTGTTGCCACCACCTTGTGTGAAGTAGCTTTGTGCCTCACTGGGCTGGGAATGAGCTGATTTCCTGTCTTGTGGGCTAAACTGAGTGCTGGGCAGTGCTGTGCTGGGGTGGTGTCCCTGTCCTGTCCCTGACACTGCCCTTGCTGTCCCCAGAGCGAGCGCTGTACAGCCTGGAATGCGCCTTCCACCCCGTGTTCAGCCTCACCAGCGGGGCCTGCAGGCTGGACTACCGGCGGCCAGAGAACAGGTGAGCAGGGCTGGGGACAGGGAGGCTCAGCTGGAGCTCCTGGTGGCCCACTTTGGCCACGGCCACCCAGATTCACCACTGCGGCTCATCCAGGGAGACCCTGAGTGCCCCTTTCTGTCGGGGGTCCTGGGATGCTGCTGGAGCACAGGCAGCTCTTGCGTGGAAGCTTCTGCACAAAGCAGCCCTTTTCCCTGGGGATATCTTCCTGGAGAAGGAACTGTCCCTCCCTGTCGTATCCTTCTCATGCCGTTAGTACCCCTTAGTCCAAAGTGGTCACAAAAATCCTTGCTGTGTGTTTCCAGCCATCATCCCCAGCACTCACACTCCTCCCAGCCTGGGTCTTTATGTAACTCCAGCTCTGCAGCTGCTGGGAAAGGTGACTTTATTCTGGGAATTTTCCAGTCAGCTGACCCAAGCCATCTCTCCCAAACTGCTGTACCTGGAGGGTGCTCACATTTCAGTCCCTCTGGCTGACACGCTTTGTGCCATCAGTGACCTGTGTCACCAGTTCAGGTGTTGGGCCTCCCCGCTCCGTGTCACCGTCCCCACACCAGTGGGACAAGGCGGGATGTGGACTTGGGGGATTTACTTGTCTTGGTCCCAGTCTCCAGAGCAGGTCAAGAGTTTGCTGTCCCTGCTCTTGCACAAAAAGATAACAAAAACAAGAGATTGGGAGCATGAGGGGTCTGTGGCATCCTGTGCCACACCAGGATGTGATGCTTGGGGGTGAGGAGCTGGTGGTGACTGTGTCCCCTTTTTTGAGTGGCACAAAAAGCTTCTTTCCACATCTGGCCTCTAAGTCCTGCCGCTGCTCCCCATGCAGGGCTTTCTTCCTGGCTCTCTTCAAGCACCTGATGTTCCTGGAGAAGAGAGGCTGTCCTCGCACAGCCCTGGAGTTCTGCAAGCTCATCCTGAGGTAGGTGCCTCCACCGAGGCTGGAGTGTCCGGGTTTTGGGGGGATGGTCACCCCAGAGGGGTCTTCCTGCTCCTGGGCTTGGTGCGGGCTCATTCCCACCCCTTAGAACTGCACGGGTCTGTGCTGGTGCCCTTGGAGAGGTGTTGGGTGAGGAGGGGCCCTGGCTGGCCTGTGACCACTGAAGTGTGGCCTGAGCTTGGAGGCTCAGCAGAGCAAAGTGTGACAGTGGCTTCAGCCCACTCAGTTTGTGGCCACTGATCCTCCCCCTGGGTGGTGGCAGGGGACTGTCCTCTCTACAGGGACACACAGCACCACTCCGTCATCCCGCTGGCCGTGCGGGAGCAACCGTGTTCCCGTTCTCTCCGCTTGCTGAGTCACTGGATGTCACTGGGAGAGGCTGTTTGTCCCAGAAATCAGGGCAGCTCTCTCAGCTGTTGTGAAACCGAGTTTGTTTTCTCCCTCTGCTCCCAAGCCTTGATCCTGAGAACGACCCACTCTGTGTGCTGCTGCTGATCGACTTCCTGTCCCTCCGGGCCAGGGAATACACCTTCCTGACCCGCCTCTTCCAGGACTGGGAGGTGAGTGGCCAGCAGGTGAGGGGATGGCTGCCTGGGGTGCTCCCCACCAGGTGAGCCCTTTGGAGGGGATCTCATAGCCCAGCTGGCGTCCCAGCAGCAGTGGAATGATCCGTAAAGGCTGGGCTGTTGGTTCCTGTAATCCTTGCATCCTGCAAACAGTTGTAAGAACTCAAAATTGCTCGCTCAGCCACGGGGGCACCGAGCCAGTGGCTGGGAACTCAAACTCCAGCAGGCAGAGCCCCGACCCCGCGCAGCCCAGCTCTGCTGCACACCGTCATTTCTCGGTAATGCTCTCTCTGATCCTGCAGAGTCACCGGAATCTGTCCCAGCTGCCCAATTTTGCCTTCTCGGTGCCACTGGCCTATTTCTTCCTGAGCCAGCAGGAAGAGCGCCCAGAGCTGGAGCGGAGCCAGGCCCGGGAGCGAGCGGCCCGGCTCATCCAGCTCGCGCTCATCATGTTCCCAAGCGGTGAGTCTGTCCCCACCGGTAAGGCCATCCCCGCGGGCTTTGTCACTGTCCTCTGAGAGAGCCGGGGCTGGATTCCCGGCAGGCGGATGCGGAGGCAGGAATGTGCAAAGGGCCTTTGAGGAGGGAGCCCTGAGTCAGAGCAGACGCGGCCGGGCAGAACGGCGGTGCCTGTGCCCACTGTGGTGGGGGGTCCACCCTGGGGGCAGTTCTGGGCCCCTCATCCTGACACAGATACCAAGGGGATGGAGCATGTCCAGGGAAGGGAATGGAGCTGGGGAAGGGGCTGGAGCAGCAGGAGCAGCTGAAGGAGCTGGAGGGGCTCAACCTGGAGAAAAGGAGGCTCAGGGGAGACCTTGTGGCTCTGCACAACTCCCTGACAGGAGGGGGCAGCCGGGGGGGTATCGGGCTCTGCTCCCAGGTAACAGGGACAGGACAAGAGGAAGCGGCCTCAAGGCTGGATATTGGGAACAATTCCTTCCCCAGAAGCGGTGTCCAGCCCTGGCCCAGTCTGCCCAGGGCAGTGGTGGAGACCCCAACCCTGGGGGGATTTAAAAGCCGTGTGGATGTGGCACTTGGGGACATGGGTTAGGGATGGCCTTGGCAGTGCTGGGGGAATGGTTGGGCTCAGTGGTCTGAGAGGCTTTTCCAGTGTTACAGTTCTGTGATTCCATTATTCTGTCCTCCCTCCCCAGAGCAGCCAATGCTCCTCCACCAGCCATGGTCAGGGGCGAGCAGGCTGGGGGAGGGTGAGAGCTGGAATCTCAGAGCAGGGAGATGTCTCACCTCCTCGGGGCTGCCTGGAGCAAGTACAAGCCAGTCTCCTTGGTTCTCCCTCCGAGGCACAGCTCTGTTTTGGATGTGCTCTCCCCATGGGTGCCCATCACTCTCCCTTTCATCCTGTGGGTGCTGCTGTCCATGAAAGGAGCGCACAGCCCTCGGGCCCACAGGAGGGTGTGTGCAGCAGGAAGAACCAGCTCTCCAGCAGGGAATCAGTTTGTGGGGGCTGGAAACATCTTTTAGGCTTCTCGTCGGGGTGACTGAAGTAATGCCTGTGTGAGCACGGGGACCAGCAGTGTCCTCACCCCCTCCTTGTGTCCTTGTTGGTGGCCCTGAGGAGGGGGGTGACTCTCTGCAGGGGTGACCCCACCCGACGCTGCCCCTCACCAACAGGTCCAGACGAGTTCTCTGCCTTTGCCTTGCAGTTCTGATGCCGCTGTTGGATCACTGCAGCGTGCAGCCCGATGCCAGGGTCACCTCCCACCCCTTCTTCGGGCTGAATGCCCAGGTCAGGTAAGGCCTGGAGATGTTCTCAGCAAAGGAAAGGGATCGATTTTGCTGGTGGCGGGGATCTTGCGTGCTCAGACAGCTAATGGAGGAGCTTGTTTGGGTTCCCTGAGTAGGCTCATTTGATAATGCCTCATTTGATAATCCCTTTGATAATGGATTTCCGTAATGGTTTCTGGATCAGGCTGACAAACCCACCTCACCTCAAGGTGGACAGGTCAGAAGTTCACCCCAAAGCCTGTTGGTGTGTGCAGGGAGGGAGGGCGACACATGTGTCCTCCCAGGGCAGCCTGTCTCCAAGCAGTCTGCGTTCCCTCGACATGTGGCCTTCCTCAGCATGCGAAGGCTCTCCCTCGGGCCAGGGCAGTGTTCCCTCTTTTCATGGCTCTGCTTAGCCTAAAAATAGATGGAGGCAGAAGATCTGGTGAAGGTGGATGGCAATAGCCAGGCAGGAGCCTACGAGTCCTCTCGTGTTCCCACGCCAAAGCCCAGCGCAGAGCTGAGCCCTCGCCATCCCGTGAGGAGCAGGAGGAGGAGGAGGAGGAGGAGGGTGCCGTGAGTAACAGCCATCTCCCATAGCCAGTCACCCGCCCTGAACCAGCTGACATCCCTGTACGTGGGCAGGACACACGCCCTGTGGAAGGACCCGGCTGTCATGGCCTGGCTGGAGCCCCACGTCCACGAGGTTCTGCGCATGGTGGAGGCCGGGGACACGCTGGTGCAGGAGGCCGAGCACAAGTGAGCATGGAAGATGGAGGGCAGGGCTCCTGTGCCAGGGACAGGGGACAGAGTGGGACAGAGGGTCTGTGCTGGGCAGCAGCAGTTCCAGTGTCTGCGACAGGACTCAGAGCCCCGCAGCTGCTGGTCTGGTGCCAAGGGTCGTGGCATGGGGCTAGGAAGGCAGAGGCTCTTCCATGCTTTTCACAAACGGGAGTGTAGAGCTGAACCTGCACTGCATATCCTGCACTGCCTTCCCCAGGCTTGGCTGTCACCTGTACCCTGGAAACATCCTGGAGAGGGTGGAGGGGTCGCCTGGAAGGGCAGGGATGGCCACACAGGGCAGGTGAGAGCTTAGAAACACTTGCCAGTGCTGAGAAGCAGGAGAGAGCCATCAGGTGTCCTAAACCAAGGTCAATTCGCTCGTCCCCGAGCTCTCTGCTCTTTCTCTGGAGCTCAGCAGCTGCCACTCGCCTTTGGCTCGCCCTAAGCCAGCTCCATCCAATATGGCCTGTCCCCTGGAGCCAGGGAAGCTGCTGACACTGCGCCTGGAGCAGCAGAAACGGGAATGTGCCTGCTCAGGGCGCGCTGCTCTGTCCCCTCCCACCTCAGGAGAAAGATCCGGTACCAGAGCGCTCCCAGGAACATCTACCGGCACATCATCCTCTCGGAGATGAAGGAGGCCACGGCAGCCCTGCCTCTGGTGAGGGACCTGATGGGGCACAGGGGCTGCGGCCGCATGTGGTGTGGTGGCACTTGTGTCCCTCCTGGGCCCATCCTAACCCCTGTGACTCACGGCTTCTCTAGGCCCCCACGCTTGCTGCTGCTGGATGCGCAGCCTTCATCTCTTCTTTTTGCCTTCATTCCTTCCTTTCTCCTTCATCCTTCCTTTCTCCTGCAGGAGGTGACCTCACAGCCAGTGATGGGGTTCGACCCCCTCCCTCCTCTGGATTCCATTGTTTCCTACACCCGACCGGAAAGGTACAACCTCCACCGCTGGTGCCTGCGCTGGCACAACCGGCCGTGTTCCCGGCGTGTTCCTGGCACGCCCTCAGCCCCAGGCCAGGCTGCATGCGGGCACTCAGTGCTGACATCCTCCTCCATGGCAGAGGAAGAGCTGTGGTGCTCCTGGCGGGCAGAGCTACAGGCTGGGCTGGTCCTGCTGCTTCACGTGGTGGTCACCACTGGCCATTCCCAGGCACAGGGCAAGAGCCAGGGAAAACTCAGACCACGGCTGACTGGGAGGGTTTGGGGTGAATGGAAGTTTAAGTACAGCCAGTCCTGGTGTTGGGGTGATGCCGTGTGTGTGTTCCACACCAACCCACTCAGAGCAGAGCTGGTAGAACCGAGGAATCCTGGAATGGTTTGGATTGGAAGGACCTTAAATCTCATCTCATTCCACCCCCTGCTATGGGCAGGGACACCTTCCACTAGACCAGGTTGCTCCAAGCCCCTTCCAACCTGGCCTTGGTCATGCTTGTAGTGGCTGGTTTGCTCAGAGCTGCTGCTCAGAGCTGCCTGAATTCAGAATCCCTTTGGAACCCCCCAGTTCCCTCCCTCAGGGCTGGTTCCAGCAGTGCCGTGGTTCTCCCAGCACCGTCACATCCCACTGAGCTGTCCCTTCACCATGGTGCCACTTGTGTCTTCCAGGACGAGCCATCCCTCCAACGAAAGCACTTTATCCCTCTTCTTCCGCTCGCTGTTGCCAAATTTTAACTTGCAGGTGAGTGCACGCTGGGATGTGGGTGCACCGTTCCCCCCGTGGTGTTCCCGCTCCAGGAGCCGCAGCTGGCAACAGCCCGGTGCTGATTTGGCACCAGCGTTGTGCCTGTGCCTGCCACCACAGCGCTGCTCTCTTGCAGGGGGACATCCGGCACGACGGGGACGACGAGGCCGGAGCAGCGCAGGACCTCAACCAGGGGGTGAACAGGCTAATGGCGGCCATGCGGGACATGCTGGCCAACATCCAGTTCCAGGAGCCCCCCCGCGATGACAATCCCGAGGGCGACGGGGACTGGGACTGAGCCCGGGGTGTCTCTCCCCAAACCCTCTGGCATCACCCCCTCCCCCGATTCGGGTTGCACTCCAATAAAGTCACACATGGACTCGCTGTGGGAATGGGCTGTTCTGAGGAGGGGGGGCTGCATCCGTGGGCTGGTCTCCGTCCTGGGAGGGGGGCTGAATCCACAGCGATGGGCCCTGTCCAGGGCCCCTCTCTTTAACGGGGGACAAGGACTGTCTGAGCATGTCCGAGCTAATCGACAGCAGCTGTCCCTTGTCCCCATGGCAGCTTAGTCCCCTTCTGGCCTCTACACACAATTCCCATCCCATTCCCCTCCCTGTTCTTCTGGCTCTTGTCCTTAATTCCCAGAGGGGTTTTACTGCCCTCTTCTTCAGCTCCTTTGTGCTTCCCGTGGCCTGGAGCTTCCTTCCCTCCACAAAATACTCTGCACCCTCACTACACTGAACCTTCCGAAGGTCTCAGAGTCCCCTGTGCCACTAGAACTGTGCATGGAGCAGCTTTCTCAGCCTTTTAATTATGTTTGGAGAAGAAATCTTTCCCCCCCCTCTTTGTTTCTCCATCCTTTATTCCCTCACCTTCACCTTCTAGAGCCAGGATTGAGGTAAGCCACAGTCAAACCTTAACTCATCCTTGTTCCTGTAAAGCTTTTTTTTTTTTTTTTGCTGAGTAATGGTGAATACGTGGAATAAATCCCTGTTTCTGCTGTGTTGTCTCCCTCGGGGATGTAGCTGGGGTGGGTTGGCTGGGTGTGCAGACCCTGAGTCTCAAGCCAGCCCACCCTGGCTCCATTCCCCACTGGCATGTCCAAATCCCGTGGGATCCCATCCCTGTAATTTGGCACTGTGGCAGCCTGGGACCCCATTCCCAGTGTGTGCAGCTGAGCCATTTTCATCCATGCCAGAGGGATGGGCTTCCCAACGGAAGTGGATAACCGTGGGATCGGCCCTTTCATGGAGCTGTGAATGGCTCTTTGGCAGCCGCGCGGCTCCAGGCATCAACATGGACCTAAGGCACATGATGGTCAGATGGGTCCTGTCCCCCCCAGCCCGCCTGGGATCCCTCCGGCGCCGGGCTCTGCAGCATCCCATTTAATCACGTCTTTGACTATTCCTATCGCATTCCACGCCTGCCCCATGGTAAAACATCTTCTCCGGGGTCGTGGGGATGGGACCCCTCTCAGTCCCAGTGTCCGGGACAGCTTGGATCGGGCAGTGCGAAGGGTCCTACAGGGGTCCCCAAGGTGCATGGATACCTAAGGGTGTGTGGATGACCCTCACAGCAGATGGGACCCCCCAAGACACAAGTCCCACAGGGCACATGGGACCTTTCAAGATATGCAGGGGCCCCAGGGTTCAGGGGTTCCCCCAGCAGACACAGGACCTCAGGACACGTGGGGACGCTAGGGTGCACAGTTCCCCAAGGGCACAAGGACCCCTATGGCAGCGCCCCCAAGGTGCGTGACCCAGGGGTCCACGGACCACCCCAGGGCATTTGAGACCCCATGGCTGATGGTGATCCCGAGCAATCGGGTTCCCCAGGGCCATCCTGGGGGTCTGTCAGCCCTGGCCTTGGGGCAGCGGCCCCCTTCACTGCCAGGGTGCCTCCCTCACGCAGGTGCCCACCCTCCTCGGAGGAGGAGCTGTGGGAGCCAGCTTTAAAGTGGGGCAGAGAAAGGGCCCTTTCTTCCCCAGCACCCTGGGCCGGCGGGCACGGAACTCTGCGCAGCGCTGGTGTGGAGAGCGGCCGCCACACCGGAGGGTCCCAGCGGGCACGTGACACCCCCCAGCACATCCCACGCCTCCCGTCCCCAATTCCTGGGCATCCCCTCGGCCTCGCCGCCAGGCGCCGCGGGAGAACTGGCGGGGCGCAACGGGGGCTCGGGGGCTGTGCGGGCGCCACGGGGGGCCCCGGGGCTGAGGAGGGGGCCATGTCAACGCTGGCCCCCCTGCGTCTGCTGCGCGAGCCCTGGAATGCCAGCGAGGGCAATCAGAGCAATGCCACGGTGGGGGCCAGCGGCGGCTGGTGCCAGGGGCTGGACATTCCCAACGAGCTGTTCCTGGCGCTGGGGCTGGTGAGCCTGGTGGAGAACCTGCTGGTGGTGGCCGCCATCCTGAAGAACAGGAACCTGCACTCGCCCACCTACTACTTCATCTGCTGCCTGGCGGTGTCCGACATGCTGGTGAACATCAGCAACCTGGCGGAGATGCTCTTCATGCTGCTGCTGGAGCACGGGGTGCTGGTGATGTGCCCCAGCATCGTCCGCCACATGGACAGCATCATCGACATGCTCATCTGCAGCTCTTTCGTGTCTTCCCTCTCCTTCCTGGGGGTCATCGCCGTTGACCGCTACATCACCATCTTCTATGCCCTGCGCTACCACAGCATCATGACGCTGCAGCGGGCTGTGGTCACCATGGCCAGCATCTGGCTGGCCAGCACTGTCTCCAGCACCGTCTTGATCACCTACTACCGCAGCAACACCATCCTCCTCTGCCTCATCGGCTTCTTCCTCTTTATGCTGGTCCTCATGCTGGTGCTCTATATCCACATGTTCGCCCTGGCCCGCCACCACCTCCACAGCATCTCCAGCCAGCAGAAGCCACCCATCACCCACCGTGGTGGCAGCCTGAAGGGTGCCGTCACCCTCACCATCCTCCTGGGCGTCTTCTTTATCTGCTGGGGGCCCTTCTTCTTCCACCTCATCCTCATCGTCACCTGTCCCACCAACCCCTTCTGCACCTGTTTCTTCAGCTACTTCAACCTCTTCCTCATCCTCATCATCTGTAACTCGGTGATTGACCCTCTCATCTACGCCTTCCGGAGCCAGGAGCTCCGGCGGACGCTGCGGGAGGTGGTGACGTGCTCCTGGTAGGCAGCAGGACACGGTACCGGCACGGCCACCCCCGCCCCGAAATGGACAGATGGATGGACTGACGGATGGACGGGACGAGCCGTGGGGTGCCCAGTGCTGGCGAGGGGCTCATGGTTCCCAATAAAGGATCTTTGCAGTGACGCTGTGGCTCGCATCGGGCGGCCCCGGGGAGCCCCGTGGGGAGAGGTCCCTCCCGGTCCCGCCGGTTGGTCGAGGGTCACTTGCTCCCAGTGGCTACCGGCGGGAACCGGGAGGAACCGGCGGGGCGGCGGGAGGCTGGACCCCACGCGGGGGGCGGCCCCGGGCGCCCCCGGACAAAGGGCCCATCACCGTCGCCTTTGTTCTCGGGCGGCGCCCGCCGCCGCCCACCCCGGCACCGGCAACGGCACAGTCCCCGGTCCCGGGAGGGCGACCGGCGACCGGGAACCCCAGAGTGGCCCTTCCGTACCCTGTTCCTACCCCTCCCCGTTACGGGAC
>VZTD01003494.1:304976-321246 GCA_013397725.1 Rhagologus leucostigma
CCCGGTCCCCGCCCCCGTCCCCTCCCGGTCCCCTCCCCGTCCCCCGCCGCTCTCGCTGGCCCCGCCTCCGTTGCCAGGGCGGAGCGTGGCGTCGCTAGGGGGCGTGTCTCCCCGCAGCGCCACTCTCGCGAGATTTTGCTATCCTCTCGCGGGATCTGCCCGTCCGTTGCCCGGAGACGGTGGTGCCGCCGGCCGCCGCCATGGTGAGAGCGGAACCGGGCCGGGATCGGCAGGAGAACCGGGGCCGGGGGGAGAACCAGGGCGGCTGCTGAAGGGTTCCCTACAGCCGGGGTGTGCAGGCAGGGGAGGGCGGTGGAGCCCCGCGCCCCGATGTCTGCGAGCCCCGTCCTGTGCCGGTCCGCTCCCGGGGAGGGTACGGAGCCCCTCGGCGCCGTTCCCGGCAGTGCGGTGATGCTTCTGAGGCGTTATTTTGGGTACAGCTGTTTTGTGCCTAGGGGTTCACCACGGAGCTCAGTCGGCAGTGGCAGAGCATGAGCCGCTTTCAGGCTTCTCCCGGGGCCCCCGGCTCCGTGTCGCCGTTGTCGCCCCGTCCCTGCCGTGAGAGCAGGGATGCTCCGGGGCCGGCACGGCGGCCCTGAGCAGCACAGTTTCCTCCTCACCCATTCACCTCCTGTGTCTGGCTTTCTGTCCTCAGGCACCCAAAAAGAAAGGGAATAAAGGGAAAGGGGGCAAAGGCCCTGCGGTGGTGGATGCCTCGGCCCCGGAGAACATGAACAAGGAGCAGGTGAGAGGTCCCGCAGGCCACCCCTGGGGAGGAGGACATTGCTCGTGTAAGAAGAGCTCTGGGGACCCCTGCGAGGCGCCTGGCCCCAGCTCCGGGGACAACAGGTGCAGAGGGTGGCAGGGACGAGCAGCCGGGGTTTGTGTCACTGACGCCTGTCTGGGGCTGGGGAGGGGCGTTCCTGCTGTTCCTGGAAGGAGCAGCCTCCTCATCCCATCCTCTGCTCTCCAGCCCTGTGTTCTGGGCACTGCTGAGGCCACACCTGGAATCCTGAGGCCACTCACAACAAGAAAGACACTGAGGGGCTGGAGCACGTCCAGAGAAGGGAACAAAGCTGGAGAAGGGTCCAGAGCACCAGGAGTGGCTGAGGGAGCTGGAGGAGCTCAGCCTGGAGAAAAGGAGGCTCAGGAGGAACCTTCTTGCTCTCCACAACTCCCTGACAGGAGGGGGCAGCTGGGGGGTTCGGGCTCTGCTCCCAAGGCACAAGGGACAGGACAAGAGGAAGCGGCTTTAAGCTGTGCCAGGGGAGGTTCAAGTTGGATTGATTTCCAGGAGCCCCTGGAAAGGGCTGTCCAGCCCTGGACAGGCTGCTCAGGGCGGTGATGTAGTCCCCATCCCTGGAGGGACTGAAGAGTCATGTGGATGTGGCACCTGGGGACACGGGTTAGAGGTGGCATTGGCAGTGCTGGAGGAACAGTTAACTTGGAGGCTTTTCCAACCCAAACAATTCCATGAACCAGAAGTATCTAAGCACCTGAGAATGGTGTTACTGGACACTGCGAGCCACAACCCCATCCCAGGCTGTGGGCAGTCAGATGAGGTTTTGTGACTCCTTTTCCAGAAGCTGCTGGGTTCAGTCAGGGACGTCCCCAGCTCCACACCAGTGACAACCACCATGTCCTGCCACGTCTGGCACATGGAGGCTCCAAAGGCACCTGTCCAAGGCCTCCCTCCCCCCTTACCCGTCTCTGCCTCATGGCTTTGCAGCTGCTGGAGCACACGGTGCGTCTCCGGGAGGAGCTGGACCGGGAGCGGCAGGAGCGGAACTCTTTCCAGCTGGAGTGTAACAGGATTCAGAGCTACTGGGAAATCACCCGCCGGGAGCTGGAGGAGAAGAAAGCAGAGCTGCGGAACCGGGACCGGGAGATGGAGGAGGCGGAGGAGCGGCACCAAGTGGAGATCAAGGTGGGGCTGAAGGGCTCCGGGTGAGCCTTGGGCAGCTCTGAGGAGGAGAGGAAGGGAAGAGGAGGAGGAGCTGGGCAGGATGCAGTCCAGGAGTGTCTCACCAGCATCCCAGTTCCGGGTGTGTCCTGCTGAGCCCCTCACCCGGTCTCTGGCCTGTCCTTAGGTGTACAAGCAGAAGGTGAAGCACCTGTTGCACGAGCAGCAGGAGAACCTGACGGAGCTGAAGGCAGAGGGAGTCCTGTCCCTGAGGCGGGCCCAGAAGGATCACTGGGACCAGGAGCAGGAGTTGTGGAAAGAGAAGCGCTCGTTGAATGTCAAGCTGAAGGAGCAGGAGTTGGCCAACGAGGCAGCCATTACAAACCTCTGCCTGGTACGTCCCTGTCTGGGCTGGAGCCACCTGTGAGGTGCCTCATCCCCAGGGTGGGAGCGGGAGTGGGATCTTGCCTCCCTGACTCTCTCTCTGTGGAGTGGGATGGGATTTCTGGTGCAGGAATGGGGAGAAAAGATTCCTGGGTGACCCCTCTCCCACAGTGGGGAGCTGTGAGAGCAGCTGGAGAACCTCCGAGCCACTGTTTGCATCAACATGGGATCAGAATCCTTTCCCAAAGAGCAGGAGGGAATCCCTGGGGATGGGCTGGCTTGGGATTTGGTTGTTTCCTCCAACACGGAGTTTCTTCCTCACAGAAACATGAGGAGGACATGGCCCGGCTACGCAGCGACTTCGAGATGCAGACCAAAGGTCAGGGCATGAGGCAGATCCCATGGGACCATGACAGGGAGAGCTGCTCCTGGCTCCTGAGCAGCACCTTGAGCAGATGGCAGCAGGTTCCCTTCCCAGTTCTGGCCATTTTTCCTTTCCCAATTCTGGCCATTTTTTCCTCCCACTTCTGGTCAGTTTCCCACCCCAGTTCTGGCTCATCTTCCCCACCCGAGGTTGTGGCCAGTTTTCCCCACAAGTTCCAGCTGGTTTTGCTCCCTGGATCTGTCCAGTTTGCCCTCCAGTTCTGGCTGTTTTTCCCTCCCAATTCCAGCTGGTCCCACCCCGCACAGTTTTGGCCAGTTTTCCCTCAGTTCTGGCTGGTTTTTCTCCTTTCCCCATTCTGGTTGCTTTTCCTCCCCAGTTTCAGCCAGTTTTTCCCCAGCTCTGACCATTTTCCCCCCAGAGATGGAGGCCAAGTACACCAGGAAGATGCAGGCGCTGCGGGATGAGATGGACCTGCGGAGGAAGACGGAGCTCCATGAGCTGGAGGAGAGGAAGAACACCCAGATCAGCGAGCTGATGGGGAATCACGAGGGGGCTTTTGGTGCCATCAAGAACTACTACAACGATATCACCGCCAAAAACCTGACACTCATCAACCTCCTGAAGGTATTGCCCGTCCCTGTCACCCCTCCACCCAGGAATTGCTCCTGCCAGGGTGTCAGCTGGATCTGGCAGTTCCCAGGTGTCGGTGCTGCTGGTGGCCTGTACACCAGCACATGAGTGGGGAGGGTGTCCTGAGTGGGTGGGGGACTCTTGAGGGGCTGGGCAGCTCCCAGGAGCCAGCACTTGTGTTCCCAAGAACAGGAGCAGGTGGAAGACCTGAAGAAGAAGGAGGCTGTTTTGGAAAAGGAGAAGGCGGAAGTGCTGCTCCAGAACAAGGAGCTGACAGGGCCGCTGCAGGAGAGCCAGGAGCTGGTGGCTGAGCTGCAAAAAAAGTTGGTTCACTATTACAGGGACAAGGAGGCCCTGATGGTGAGTGGCCAGCCCTGTCCTTTCATGGGCTCGTTCCTGGAGGGAAAACACTGACCTCTGCCACTTGGTGTGCTGTGATTGCTGGGCAAAGCAAGTCCTGTTCTGCCTACTGTGTGTTTGTGGGATCTCAGATGGGGATCCAAAGAGAGACTGGAAGGGAGACCAACCCCACTGCAGGGGGGTTGCTGTGGGTGCTGCCTGGTTTTCTCTCTGCTGCTCACTCTCCTCCCTTCCCAGAACACATCTCCAACACTTCCCAGACAATCCTGTGCTCTTTAACCCTCCCTTCCCATTCACAGAACTCCAAAGCCCATCTGAAAATCACCCAGAAGGAACTGAAGGACCTTCAGTGGGAACACGAGGTGCTGGAGCAGCAGTTCAGTAAGGTGAGACCTGCAGGCAGGGCTGGGCATCCCATTCCCTCTCTAAACCTTCTCCAAACCCTCTGCAGAGGACAGGGCGTGGGGCTTAGCAGAGCCCGTGCTTAGCCCGGGGCTTTCCAAAGCTAATCCAGAGCCGGGTGATAACCGCTGCTCCCAGCAAAGCAGCTCCCAGCTCCAGCCTCTCCCACGGTCAGCAGACAGGCCTGGCCTTGTCCTGTGCTAAGCAATAATGCACGCTCCAGCGGGGCCCCCGGGCTGCCGGGGCTGCACGGGGCAGAGCTGGGGGGGGAATGCCACGGGCCCCTCCTTCTGCCAGTGTTCCAGGGTCGCTCCCTCTCCTTGTTCTGGGGTGGCTTGGGAAGAGCCCTGCAGAGCGAGTTCTCCCCCCACACTAACCCAGATAAATCTGTTGAGGCAGGAGAGAGCTCATTTGCAATTCGTAGAAATCCCCAGGAATATGAACATTGATCCGAGGCCTCATTAACAATCCATCATTAAGACAGCGCCAGATTCGGAGCGTTCAGAAATAGGCTTTGGAGGAGAGACTGTGTCCTAATTAGGACACTTATTAACTAGCTGTGAGCCAGGGACTGCTGCCAGCTGTGGGGATGAGAGGAGAGACCCCCGTGTGCCAGGGGGCCCTCTCTGGGGTCTGAATTAGTGCTGCAGGGAGCTCGTTGGGGCATTCCGTGCCTGGAGGGGAGGAGGAGGAGGAGGGAGAGGCGCAGGTGCTGCGCCATGGAGGGAGGGAGAGAGGGAGGGAGGAAGGGAGGGAGGGAAGCTGTGCCGCAGCACCTGCCTTCCCTGTGGGCTGCAGGTGCCGTGGGGAATGGCCGGGCTGAGCTGCTGGACCAGTTTTCTGCCCTGTTTGTGCTCCACACCATTACGCAGACACCAGTCAGCCTTGTGCAGGCCCCCATGTCCCCCGGGGTCCTGAGGGTGGTGTGACACTGTGCTGTGTCCCGGAGCAGGTCCAGGCGGAGCGAGACGAGCTCTATCAGAAGTTCACCAGAGCCATTAACGAGGTGCAGCAAAAAACGGGGTTCAAGAACCTGCTCCTGGAGCGGAAGTTGCATGGACTCCTCAGCCTCCTGGAGCAGAAGGAGGTGGAGCTCAGCGAGGTCGTCACAGCCTCCAACCTCAGTCCCAGCGCTCTCTCCTTGGTCTCGCACAAGCTGGAGGTACTGGGGCCCAGCGAGGGCTGGATTTGGGGGGCAGAGCCCACTGTGGGTAGCCTGCTGCCCCTGAATACGCCAGTCCCCATCCTGCATGGCTGTAGGTGGCACGTCGCTCGTTCCCGGCACTCCCGGGGCCACGTGCGGTGCCGCGGGGCACTCGGCTCTGCCTCGAGAGTGGAGCGTGTGGGTGTCGGAGTTTGGCACTGATCCGTCCCTCAGGTGGGGCCTGTTTTGAGGAGCATGGCCGCAGGCTCCATGGCACTGCCAGCACCTTGTGCTGCCACACAGCCGGCTGCCAGCGGGTCCAGTGGCACCCAGGGCCTCTGTGCAGGGGGGGGTCGCACCTGGTGAGCCTCGCCTGGCCATGGGGACAGTGCAGACAGGATCCTGGGGCCCTGCAGTGTCTGCCGTGCTAAAAATAACCTCTGCAGAGAGCCTGGAGACCCACATTCCTGCAGCCTGCCGCAGCTGGAGCCAGGGAGCAGTGCTCGCTGCGGGTTGGGCACAGACACAGGGAACGAGGGCTCCACCGCCCGGTGCCCTCCTGCTTGTCCCCACACAGATCCCTGCTGCAGGGGGCGTCAGGGAAGCTCTGGGATGCGTACCAGGCCTATGGGACAGGCAGCGGATGTGTCACCTCCCAACAGGTGGAAGGAAAACACATTCCTGGGATGGCGTCACTGGCGTCGGGCTCTCTTGCAGCTGCTGGAGTTCCTGAATTCCTCCTCTCAGCTGCCTCGGGGAGCCTGGCTCCCTGTAATTCCCGCGGTGCCGCGGCGGCAGGGCAGTGCTGCTGGAGCAGGTGCTGCCAGCACTCCCCGCGCAGCGGGGCAGACCGGGATGGCTGTGGTGTTCATCCGGGAGCTCCCTGTCCCTGCCCGGGGCTGGCTGTCCCTGGCAGTGCCACTCGGAGGGGGCAGGGTGGTGGCCACCTGCCAGGCCGTGCTGCCGGCCGCTCGCTCGCACTGCAGCTCCTCCGTGCGCTCTGCCATGCCACACCCGCCCGCGGCACGGCCACTGTGTCCCCAGGGCTGGGCAGCGCGGCCTCATCCCAATCTCCTCTTGCAGGACGTGCTCAATTCCAAGAATGCCACCATCCAGGACCTGCAGCTCCAGCTGGCCCGAGTCTGCAAGGTAAGGGTGGGGAGAAATCCTGGAGGGGTTTAAGAGCTGTGTGGATGTGGCACTTGGGGACGTGGGTTAGTGCTGACCTTGGCACTGCTGAGGGAACTGGACTCGATGATCCTAGAGGCGTTTCCGACCCAAACGATTCTGTGATTCCATGGCTGTGGCTTGGGGGTTGGAAATGGGACTGGGGGGTGCAGGGAGCCCTCCTCTGCTGACAGAGGGACTGACAGGGACCCTTCCCTCGCAGGCACACAACGACATGCTGCAGACCTTCGAGGCAAAGCTGACAGCTTTTGGCATCCCCTTGGACAACCTGGGTTTCCAGCCACTGTCCTTCCCCTTCCCGGGGCAGGAGCTGGGGCAGGGCCCTGCTGGACTCGTTGCGGTGCCCACCTGATGCCGGCAGCACTGAGGGTCCCACTGGCACACTGGAAGTGCGGCTGTGCCCTGTTCCTGCTCCATGCCATTGAACAGACCCCAGTGAGCATCTTTAGGAACCTCTCCTCCCAAGGGGGACCGCAGCACAGCTGGAGGGCTCCAGGCATCCCACCCACCCCACCAGGCTCCCCCTGGGGCTCTCTCTGTCCCTCCCCAAGCAGAAGGCGATTTTTTGAGACAAACGTTGCTGTTTGGAGCTTTTAATGGCGTCGGTGGCGTCATTCCTGCATCCCCAGGGGAAGGCTGTGCCCCTCTAACTGCCCCGGTACGTTGTGTAAGAGTAGGGGCTGATCAGCAGCGGGACATGGAGCTTCTGTGCCGGGTCGGTGATGATGAAGATAACCTGAGGGAGAGCGAGGAGACAGCGGCGTTGGGAGTCCCCCTCCCGTGGTGGGGCCCTGGGGGGTGCAGCTCCTTGAGCCTGGCCCCAGCCCCCAGACTTGCTGTGTCACCTGTCCCCATCTCCCCACACTCCATACCTCCACAAAGGGGTAGAAGCTGGTGTGCCCCAGCCCCTGCCAGTACTCAGCTGTCTCAAAGTGCAGCTTGTAGGTGCCGGCCTTGGCCTGTCCTGGTGCCAGGAGGGGCTGGCAGCGCCCGTCCGTGTCCGTGCGCCTGAAACCAGACCAAGCCACTCGTGCTGTACCCCGAAATGCAGCCCTGCCCTACCCCCAGAACCTGCCCTGGCCATACCCCCAAACACCAGCCCTGCCACCAGCAAACCCCAGGTGAAGGCTGGGCAGCCAGTTGTGCCAGGAGCCTTTGGCCAAGCTCACAGAGGACTGGCAGCAGCGTCCCTGCCCCACTGCAGTGCCACCAGCTCCCCTACCTCTGTGCCAGCTCCGTCCACTGCGGCCCCGGCTCCTGCAGCTGGGCCAGACGGACAACAAGGCCGGCTGCCGGCAGCCCTGTGGCCGTGTTCAGCACGTGGGTGGTAAGGGTGCCGTTTCCCACCTCAGACATGCTGTCAGCCTGTGGCAGAGAGGGAAACCAGGCTGGGACCTGTCCTGGCAGCACCATCTGCCTCCACCTTGACTGTGCTGCAGCCAAGCCCCCGCACCTCGCTCTTCCCCAGAGCTGGGATATGGAAACCCACGTCCTTCCCAAGCCACAGTGCTCAGCCCCAGGCACCACAGCCACTGTGCGTGGGTGCCAGCTGGTTCCCACTGGGATGCAGGGCTCTGTGCTTACGGCAGCACCGGCTCCCTGCTCACCTGCCTGTCCTGGTGGCCCTCAGCACGGCGGCAGCAGCTGGTCTGGATCCGACGAGGGACCAGCCCCATCCCAGCAGCCCCATCCCTGCCCACGGTGTCACGTGCGGGCGGACACTGACCCTGCCCAGCTCTCTGGAGCTGTCTGGCGTCAAGGTCAGCATTGCTGGGGGCAGCCAGGCCCCTTTTTCTCCTGGAGCTCCCAGGCTGGGGTGGGAGCACGACTCGGGACTGCATCCCAGCAGCCGGCAGGACCAGGCAGCCTCCCTGGAGCCAGACCAGCTCCCGCTGCCAGCCTGACACCAGCACCGGCTGACACGGGGGTGCCACAGAGGCACCCTGGCGAGCTTACCTGGCTGTCCTCTGTCCCACTCGGCCAGGGACCTGCGGCCGGTGACACCGCACAAAACGCCATCCCCGGCCCCGGCCTCCCTTCCTGGTGCCAGGGCCTCTCCCCGCGGAGCTGGCGCGGCTGGATGCCGCTATCCTGGCACGGGGCTCCCGCAGAACTGGGTGCTCCTCCCCGGCTGGGCCGAGCCGGCACGGGCGGCTTCCCGCTGGGAGCTGCGCCCAGGAGCCCCGCTGGCTCCCACACTCCGGCAGCGCCGTGGCCCTGAGGCTGGTGGCCCAGAGCCCGGTGGGAAGTTGGGGCACCGGGCCAGGAGGAGCCACAGCACAGCTGCCACCCCAGTCTCGCCTCCCACCATGGAAAGCACCTGGAGCGCGTCGGTGCTGCGGCAGCCGGGCATGCGGGGCTGTCAGGAGCCGGCACCGGCTTCACCACAGCCTTGCCCTGCCCTTCTGCGCTGCCGGGGCACCGGGGGGCTCTACGTCTCACCTGCACCGTGATGCGGGCGGTGGTGATGGCTCGCAGCCCGACTCCCCCCAAGTCGGCAGCCTGGATCTCCAGTGTGTATTCAGGGACCGCCTGTGGCAAGAGGCTGCGTCACCCATGAGTGGGGGATGAGCTCGGTGGGGGCTGAGCCGGGGGCTCACCTCTGCCACCAGCCCCAGCTTGGCCACGGAAACCAGCCCAGAGCTGCTGTCGATGGTGAACATCCCAGGCTGGGGCTGCTCCGGCACCTGGCTCAGGATGGAATAGCTCACAACGCCATTGTTGGAGCTCACGGCGTCGTCTGCATCGGTGGCCAGCACCCGCAGCACCGATGTGCCTGGAGCAGGTGGTTATTGGTGACCTGTCACACACAACCCAGTGCTGCCTGCCAGGTGGTGGCAGTGGTCCCACCTGGCTCAGCTCCCTCCAGCACAGAACCGTGGAAAACTGTCTGGGTGAAGATGGGCCGGTTGTCGTTCTGGTCAGTGACGGTGATGATGATCTCCATGGGATCCTCCACGGGCTGCCCATTGGCTGACACGGCGTGGGAGTAGAGCTGCAAGGGCACAGTCAGTGTGTGTGCAGCCCCCGGGACCGTCCCTGTCCCACCACAGCCCCCCTCCACTCACCACATATTTATCCTTCTCCTCCCGGTCCAGGGGTTTCGTCACCTTCAGCCACCCCGTCTCTCGCTCGATGATGAAGACACCCACGGGGATGGTGTCTGCTCCCTGCCCTGTGATGCTGTAGAAAACCTTGGTCTCCTTGTCCTTGTTGGATTTGATCTGGCAGTGAGGCAGGAAGAGGGGGGTGAGAGGTGTCCCAGTGCTCCAGGGATCCCCCTGGACCCTGCCTGGTCCCCACGGGCACACGTACCTGCACCAGATTCTTGGGGAAGGGCCCCCGCTCATTCTCGGGGCAGTTGATGGGGGGGATGACCCAGTCCCTCTTCTGCCGCCGGAGGCCGTGTCCATGCTCCGGGAAGGTCAGCATGTCCTGTGGGATGGAGGGCGGGGCTGCAGGGCCATGGAGGGACACGGCTCTGCCTGGAACCTTTGGGGGGGTGGCCATGCAACACTCCCGGCCCCACTGCGATGGTCCCACCAGCAGGAGTAGGAGGAGGGTGAAGGTGCAGGCTGCCATGGCTGCGGCTGCACTGGCTGTTCCCCCAGGTGCTGGCTGGGAACCTTCCCTGTTGCGTCAGTGACCTTGGCCTGGAAAGCAGTACCCGCCTTCCAGCGCTGCCAGCCCCGGGGGGGTCTGGGGGGGGCCGTATGTGGGGACCCAGCACACGAGATGCTGCTCCAGGCTGGGGGGGACGACGGAGCCCAAGAACCACCCGGGGCACTGTCCCTCGGCGGCCAGGGGAGCCCCCACTCCAGTGGGGCTGGGGGGCACACACAGGCACCCCCCGAGAGTTCCAGTGCACCCACAGTCGGCAGAGGGAAAGGAGGCACCCGGGGGTGGCACGGAGGAATGGGGAGGGGGGGCTGTTCCTGCAGGGCGATGGTGGGAGGTGCCAGGGTTCATGGGGACACCGAGAGAGACGCATGGCAGGACCACGGAGGTGCCCGGAGATACCGGGATGCCCGGGCGTGTCCACGGGGCTGCGCTGAGGGGCCGGGGGGCACCGGGCAGTGGGAGACCGGGGCGCCCGGCGGGGAGCGGGCGGTGCCCGAGGATTGCCGGGCCATACCGGGGAGTGCCAGGGGGTTCCAAGGTGATACCGATGGGTACGTACCGGGGAGGTGCCCGACGGGCAACTGGGGGTGACCAGGGGTTAACGGGGGTATCGCGGATTGCCGAGGGTTGCCAGGGGGTTCCAAGAGGTTACCAGGAGGTGCCCCAGGGCTCCCGGGAGGTATTGCGGATTGACGGGAGGATTTCAGAAGGGTGCCGGGTGTGCCCGGAGGGTATTGAAGGTTCCAGTACCGGGCGGTGCCCGAGGGGTACCGGGCTGTGCCTGGATCCTGACGGGTGGATGCCTGGGAGGTAACACGGGGTACTGGGGTTTGCCGTGGGGTTCCAGGGGAATAGCGGGGGTGCCGTGTTGTATCGGGGGTTGCGGGAGGTTTCCAGAGGAGTACCGCGGTGTAACGGGGATTGCCGGGGGGCTGTAGGGGGTAAACCCCNCTCCATCTTCGTCCTCCTCCTCCTCTCCCCGCTCCTGCCGGCGGCCCCCCCCTCCCCGGCCCCGCCGTGCGTCCTCCCGGGGCTGCGCCGCGGGCCGCTCCCCGCACCAGGTAACTCGCACCGTCGGGGCGCGGCGGCACCGGGACCCCCGGAACATCTCGGGGACGGGCTGGGGCCGCGATCGGGGCCGGGATCGGGGCTCCGGGCACTGGGGGGGGTGGCAGGGCCCCCCCTCACTGCCGGGATCGGGATCGCTTTGCCCCCGGTGGTGGGGCCGCTGCTTTTCGGGAGGACCTGGCAGTGCCCCGGCTGTGGGGCTGGCGGGGGTACCCGGGTGTGGGGATGCGCCATGGGGCTGGCTGGGCTCCTGTGGTGTAGGGCTGTGCCTGCCCCCCGGACTGTGGGGGTTGTTGTAGGGCTGTGCTTCCCCCCCGGGCTGTGGGGCTTGCCCATGGGACTGGCGGTGCCCCGTGGGGCTGGCGGTGCCCGTCTGGTCTCACTGGGCTGGTGGCGGCTGATGCCAGTGCCTTTGGCCCAGCCGTGAGGAGCCCGCTGCGAGCAGGGCTGGGTCCCCGCAGGGTGGGTGGCCGGCGCCGGGCTGGCAATGGAGCTGGGTGCCCCAGGGCCACCCTTCTCCGGCCGGGGGGTGCGGGGTCCAGCTTGCCTGAGGCTGGGCAGGGTCTTGCTGCTGCCAGGTCTTGGCCCGGTGCCGGCGCTCGGCCCGGGCCCGTTGCCCTCTTCGCTCGGCGGCTCCCGGGAGATCGGGGCTGCCCGGGAACGCGGCCGGAGCCAGCGCTCGTCTAATGGCCGCGGGAGCTCTAAAAGCTCTCCTTGGCGGTAAGTGCCAGGGAGGGGCCTCGACCTCCGCCTGCTTTGGACACCGCATCCCGTTTCCATCAGCTGAGCCTGCCAGGACTGGAGCTGGGCGCTGCCAGGCCCCTGCTGTGGGCACAGATGGGGTCTGGCCGTGCCACTGCGACCCCCCTCCGTGGGCAGCACGTGGCCCCGGCACCGGCCGTGCGGCTCCGCCTTGGCACCCAGCGGGCACGGTGCCCTGTGGGCCCTCCATGGAGGGACCCCCGAGGACATGGTGGGGTACCCCCTGTGCCGCCCGGCCCTCCGGTGGGAACAGCAACCCGTGCCACAGCTGGGGAGCGGGGCTGGGGGCTCCTCATGACGGGGGTAGGGGGCTTCCCCGGGCTCCTCGTGCCCCGATTGCCAGGGTGACCGATGATCCATCAGCCCCATTCAGGTCCCTTATCGCGGCCATCGCGACTGGGAGGGGCCCCGGTACTGCCCTCGGGGCACGGTTGCTGCTCCCCACATGGCCCCACCGTCGCCCCTGGGCTCGCTCCCTCCGGTGCGGAGCAGCCGCGGGGCACAGCTCTCCCTGCCCCATTCCACGCCTCCCGCAGCCCCCCCAGCCCCGCTCCGCGTCCCGCCCTGGCCCGCTTGGGAGCTGGCTCAGCTCCGCTAATCCCCTAATCCTTCCCCCGGGGGGGCGCGGAGCCGGGGCTGTGTCCAGCACGAGGGATGCAGCGTGGGAGGCGGGGGAGGGAGATTCAGTGCCCAGTGTTCTGGCCACGGGGGGTTGGGAGCCCCGAGGGGGGTGACACACCGGGAGGGGGCTGGGGCAGGGCTCTGCCCGCCCAGGAATTTCCCATCATCTGTGAAACAAAGCCGAAACTTCCACCGAAACCTCCACTGCGCTCCCGCACGGCGCCCGGTGTTCCCTGCCCCGCTCCCGGTGTCCCGTACCCCTCTTCTACCGTCCCCTGCCCCACTCCGCCTCGGGACTCTGGGGGATTGCGGAGTCCTGGAGCTGGTGGTTGCGGCTCGGGGGTGTCGGGGGAGAGGTCCCCCCCATCCTCCTGACTCCTCACCCTCGCAGAGAGCTCCGGAGGCTGCGCGGGGCCGTACAGGACGGAGGAGCCCGATGTCGGGGTGCGGGAGGATGGGCGGCTATCGGGGCTGGGCAGGGTGCTCGCCGTACCCCCCCGAGGTGCCGCTTCTCCCCGGGATGCCGCTGGCCAGCCAGGCCCTGCCCCAGTTCCAGCAGAGAGCAGGCGCTCCCCCCAGGTAACGCTGCCCCGCATATCCCCCACCCCCTGCTCCCCCAGCCGGCTGTGCCCTCACTCACCCCCATCCCACAGGAGCTGCCCAGGGCTCACGCTGCTCTCAGGAGGCAGAAGAGGGACTGGGTGATCCCCCCCATCAAGGTTCCTGAAAATGAGAGGGGCCCCTTCCCCAAAAAGCTGGTTCAGGTATGAGGCTGAGGGGTCTGGGCACGGAGATGGGTGCTGGGGGTGCATCCCCACTGCATCGGGGCAGGGTGTGATGGGGTGGGGGATACTGACCCCATCCCCTTGGTCTGTGTCTCCTCCCAGATCAAATCCAACCGGGACAGAGACACCAAGATCTTCTACAGCATCACGGGGCAGGGAGCGGATGCCCCCCCCGAGGGCGTCTTCACCATTGAGAAGGAGTCAGGCTGGATGAAGGTGACGCAGCCGCTGGACCGCGAGCACATCGACAAATACCACGTAGGTCCTTGCCAGGGGACACCGGGGGGATGTCAGGGTGCTCTGCCAGGCCCCCCGTTCACACCCCACCTCGCAGCTCTTCTCCCACGCCGTGTCCGAGAACGGGAAACCAGTGGAGGAGCCGATGGAGATCATCGTGACAGTGACAGACCAGAATGACAACAAGCCCCAGTTCATGCAGGAGGTGTTCAGGGGCTCTGTGCCAGAGGGAGCTCTGCCAGGTAGGACCCCGTGCCACGGGGAAGCTCTGCATCCCACCTGCCATCTTCCTTGGGCACAGCCCTGGCACCGTGCCCCCCAACATCCCACTTACCTGGACATCCACATCCCCAGGCACCTCCGTCATGCAGGTGACAGCAACGGATGCGGATGATGCAGTGGAGACCTACAACGGTGTCATCGCCTACTCCATCCTCAGCCAGGAGCCACGGGAGCCCCATCCCCAAATGTTCACTGTCAACCGGGCCACTGGCACCCTCAGCGTGATTGCCAGTGGCCTCGACCGGGAGGTGGGCTCCGCAGCACCCTGGGGCAGGGGTCCCAGCCCCAAGCAGGGGCTGACGGTGTCTGTCTGTCTGTCCACCACAGCGTGTGCGGGAGTACACACTGACCGTGCAGGCAGCTGACCTGGACGGTGAGGGACTGACCACCACGGCGCTGGCCGTCATTGAGATCGCTGATGTCAATGACAATGCCCCCGAGTTTGACCCCAAAACGGTAACGTGGGCCCCCCCACTGTGTGTGACCCTCCCTGGTGCCCGCTGGGCCGTGGTGCTGATGGTGCCCCTGACCCGCAGTACGAGGCAGCCGTGCCGGAGAACGTGGCCGGGCGGGAGGTGGCCCGGCTGGCTGTCACTGACCTGGACGAGCCCGGCACGCCGGCGTGGCGAGCTGTCTACTCCATCCTGCGCGGCAACGACGGGGGTGCCTTTGCCGTCACCACCGACCCTGCCACCAACGAGGGCATCCTCCGCACCGCCAAGGTCTGTGTCACCCCCGTGTCCCCCATCGCTGCCCACAGGGGGGTCCTGCCCGTCCCCTCTCACTGCCCGTGTGTCCCCCTCTCCCAGGGTCTGGACTACGAGGCCAAGCAGCAGTTCGTGCTCCACGTGGCAGTGGCCAACGAGGTCCCCTTCGTCGTGAAGCTGCCGATGGCCACCGCTACAGTGACAGTCATTGTGGAGGATGTCAATGAGGCCCCGGTGTTCGTGCCGCCGGTGCAGCTGGCCACGGTGTCAGAGGATGTGCCCCCGGGGCAGACCCTCACCGCCTGCACGGCCCAGGACCCTGACAAGGCGCAGGGCCAGAGGATCAAGTGAGCGGGGCCAGGGTTGGAGTGGAGGATTGGGGGCTCTCCGCTGCCCCTCGCCGCAGCACCAGCTCCCCTGTGCCCCCCAGGTACCTGGTGGGGCACGACCCGGCGGGCTGGCTGGCTGTGCACCCCGACAATGGGCTGGTGACCGCCCGGGACCACCTGGACCGCGAGTCCCCCTTCGTCAAGAACAGCACCTACGTGGCCATGCTGCTGGCCGTGGATGATGGTGAGGGACATGAAAGGGCCCTTGTTCCCCCTCCCGCATGAGGGGCACGTGCTGCCATCACCAGGAAACACGTCCCAGCTCCAGCACGGAGCAGTGTGGGGGCTGTCTGGCCCCACCCCTGCCCAGGGCACCCCTGCCCGGTGAGGATCCTGGGTTTGGGAATCCCCCCTCCACCATCACTCCTCTCTATCCACCCTTGCCCAGAGAGTCTCGGTCCCTGGGAAAGTCTTGGTTTTGAGGCTCCTGCTGTCCCCATGCCTGCTCAGTCACCCATGTCCCCATAAGAGTCTTGGGTTTGGGGTCCCCCCTCCAGAATTGTCCCCACCAGGCTCACCGCCGGGCACGGGCACGGGCACGCTGCTCCTCACCCTGCTTGATGTGAACGACAATGGCCCTGAGGCCGAGCCACGGGACGTCACTGTCTGCCAGCGCAGTCCCCAGCCCCAGCTCCTCACCATCACCGACCGGGACCTGCCCCCCAACACCGGCCCCTTCCGCGCTGAGCTCGCCCACGGCTCAGGGGACAGCTGGGCTGTGGAGGTGGGGGACACAGGTATTGCAGTGGGGCTGAAGATAATGTGGGGGGTTCTCGGTGGAGGCAGCTGTGCCGTGGCTGCATTCCTGGTGCATCCCCCGTGAGCCCCTCATCTCCCACAGGTGACACAGTGACACTGCAGCTGGTGGCACCGCTGGAGCCGGACACCTACAGCGTGTACCTGCGGCTGCTGGACCAGCCGGGCAGAGCCCAAGTGACCATTGTCACCGCACGGGTCTGCGCCTGCGAGGGGCTGGCACAGGGCTGTCCCCAGAGACCCCAGCCTGTCACTGCCCTGCCCTTCGTCCTCGCCACCCTGGGCGCGCTGCTGGCCGTGCTGCGTGAGTGGGGATCCTGAGGGTCCTGAGGCTGTGGGGACACCTCTTCCCTGGGTACATTGGGAGACACGTCCCCGCTGATGGCACTCTTCCCCCCAGTCATCCTGCTGCTGCTGCTGCTCTTCATGAGGAGGAGGAAGGTGACGAAGGAGCCGCTGCTGCTGCCCGAGGATGACACAAGGGACAACATCTTCTACTACGGGGAGGAGGGTGGCGGCGAGGAGGACCAGGTGGGTGTGGGGCTCAGGGGGCTGGTGACAGCGTGGGCAACCTGACTCTGCCCCTCTCCATGTGTGTGTGTCCCCAGAACTATGACCTGCGGCAGCTGCACCGGGGGCTGGACGC
>VZTD01003495.1:0-78234 GCA_013397725.1 Rhagologus leucostigma
TCATACCTGTGCTGCCAGGGCAGGGGTGGGTTTTCCATTCCACTTCCTCATGTCCTCTTTGTGGCCATGCAGGAAAAACCACAGGTTACCTGGTGGTGTGTCCCTTCTGTCTCAAGCAGGTGGCACTTGCTCCCCATAGCAGAGACTCTGGTCCATGCTGGTGGGGCATGGGACATTTCCTCTTTAATTTATTCGACTCTTTCAAATCTGTCCACAGTCTTGGACAGTTTTTCCACAGGCAAGGCACAGGTAAATAGGGACAAAATAAGATGATCTTCATAGTGTCAGAGCTGGGCAGTCACCTGAAGCAGTGCTTGTTCTCCTTCTTTCGTTGACATCAATGCCAATGAGTTGGCGCATGATGATGGTGTGCTACATACAAACTTCTGCCCCATGGATTGTGTGCACTGTGAAAAAGGGAATTTAAATGGGAATCCAAAGGGAATTCAAATTTATAGCAGGCCTAAAGAAGGAAAAGGGGATGAAAAGCTGGGGAAAACCATCCTCTGCTGTTTCCCCTCCAGACTGGGTACGATTACTAATAGACTCCCAAAGGTAGTGCCCGAGGCAAGGGCAGGAGATCAACACTGAACACACATCCCAAATTGCCCTTGATATTATCATGTCATAAACTGATAACCCACAGTATCATAAACTGATATCCCACAGTACAGCAACAAAGCAATCTCGACCACCTCCTATTGCGGTTTGCAGTTTCCTGCAGTGGCATGGCCTGCCACAGCCTTCCCAGAGAGCGCTGTGGGGGTCTCTTGGGGATAGCAGCTATGCCACATCCTGTAGCCCTTCCAGGCTGCCCCTCACTTGCTCCGGCTAGCTATAGGCCCACAACACGGTGACGATAGAGGAGACGAGAAGGCTCCTCACATGCGGACCGTAGAGGATCTTTATTCCATGGTGACAGGCTGAGCCCCAGAGGCAGAGAGCCAGCACATGGCTGGCCCTCCAAGACAGAGATAGGCAGAGAGAAGACTGGTGGCATGGCGCTTTGGGTTTATCTGGGGAAGGGGGGAATGGAGAGAGCACATGGACAAATGGTCTCAGGGCATAGGGGTGGTACATGGGCAGAGTTGGGGTAAAGGAACAAATAGGAAAAACCCATGGGAGTGGTTAGGACAAGGGGCGGGGAAGGGAGAGCCATGTGGAAAGGGCAGGCAATTTGGTAAGGAAAGGAATGGGGAAATACAACACCACAC
Source organism: Rhagologus leucostigma (assembly GCA_013397725.1). NCBI lineage: Eukaryota > Metazoa > Chordata > Aves > Passeriformes > Rhagologus > Rhagologus leucostigma. Next base: position 1,215 of record VZTD01003495.1, read on the forward strand.
CCTCCCTGCTCTGAAAAAGAGCACCACAAGAAGCACATAAGGGAATATGTACAGGGTGAGGTACCACACCCCCATGAACAGACCAAGCAACACTGTGACCAGTGGCTCAGGACCTAATATTTAGGTATTAATGATAATGCTTAGATCTAACGCTTAGATCAAATTTGTTTCCAACTCACTCTGGGCAGATCTTTTGTTATCTCAACCCTTTGAGCCCTACACTGGATGCCAAATAAGGCTGTTGTGATTTAGGAATGGTACTTACCAATTCAGTGCCTCTACCGAGACTCTGAACCATGCTCCTCTCTTGCTCCCCTGCTTTCACCTCCGTCTCCCCGCCACAGCAGGATGGAGAGGAGAACTGGAGGCACAACAGGCAAAAATCATGGGTTAGGAGGTAGGAACAATTTACTGGAAACAGCCATGAGATAAGAAACAATAAGTATGATGAGATAAGTAACAGCAACAATATTAATAACAAAACTGTACAAAAGAGTGTGATTGACACGCCAAAATGCTTACCGCAGAACTCACAACCTGACTGCAGCCACGCTGCCTCACAACAGAGCCCTTTCTTCTGGATAAAGATTCTCTTCCCCTACCCCTGGCAATTCTGTGAGGTGGTACAGAATAAACTCCATGTCCCAGCCATGCCCCCTCAGGCTACTGCCAAAACTAACCCTGTCCTGCCCAGAACCAGGACACTGGGGTGCAGATGGGCTGAACAACCTGAAGTGGCAGCAGATTGTTTGTGCTTTGGAGACCACTGCAGTGTTCAAAGGACTCATCCTATACTCTTATCATCAGGGACTGCAAAGAGAGAGCACGCTGCTCACAGCTGTGCATTACCTGATAACACAAGTTCTGACACCTTTCCCAGTACTCCTGCACTGGAAGTGCTGAGTGTCGTTGAATGGGGAACATTTTGTAGCTATCCACATAACGAGAAACAGCAAGGCAGAGCTCAATCAGGCATGGACGGGGAATGTTTTCCAGCTGGTACCGTTCATGCTCATCGCTGGGTGATTGTGTTACATTTCTCTGCCCTTTGTTGCTCTTTGTTCAGAGATGGTGGGATGGAATTCACCATATCTTTAAACTGTCACTTAGTGACACAGCTGCACTACTCATGTGCTTATCTTCTGGTTTGCAGCTTTTTTTTTCCTGCTTTGTTTCTCCTACAATGTACATGTATTAGCAGCTTTCTCATGAATTGGCTTTTTTTTAATGTGTGCATTAATTCCTAAATTACAATGTGTCATATCCTTTCAACTGCTCATGAATGTCTTTGTAACTATGGTATTTTATGGCAATTTAACTCTGGAGATTACAAATAAAATTATCAGCTAAAAACAGAATGATTAGTAAGCCAAGATAAATGCAGTAAATTAATCATCATTTCATACATTGTACCAAGGTTTTAAATTTTCATGTTAACATAGCAGATGCAAATTTTTGAGGTGAAAATAGTTGTAGCAATTGTAACTCTACAAACTATCAACCCTTAAAAACAAACAAACCGCAGATGGTAAATTTCCAGCTAGCCTTTCAGTCCCAGGCACCTTCACAGAACCACAGCCATTTTTGAGCAGATACTTGCCAAATGGCCACACTCTGACAGTTACTGTTCTTTGATTTTTCTGGCTGCAGTGTCAAGACAGGTGCTGGTGACCCAGCACACGCTGCAGCCACGGCTTCCCTTGGTGAGATGTGAAAGAATGAAACTTACTTGTCTGCAGACCTCTTTTGGGACAGGACATGCTGTACCTTCTGAGTCCTGCAGCACTTGTCCCAAAGGACACTTAATCCTCATTTAGGAAAAGGACCTTTATGGATGCTGAAAAAGCTTCAGCAGAGAATTTCTTTAGCTCTCTGCAGCACTTTTGTGAAAGTTCTGTCTTTCCCATGCAAGTAACTCAAAACAATGTTACCATTTTATAAACTTCTTGCAGCTGCATGTTGTTTTGCAGAATTGTTACAGTTCTAACTAGAAAAACATCCACAGATGGGTGTCTTAGAACTTGACCAATCCCCTTAAGGGGTGGATGGCAAAAACCAATTACCTTATGCCATTTCATACACTTTCGCGAACTAACATATAAAAAGCCTTCAGATAAATCATTAAAGGGGGGGGGGCTTTTTCCTTGTTTCCTTGTAACCCTGGACTGGACTCTGTGTCGTTTCTCTACTCGTCAGTGGGGAAAACAGCGACAGACCTTAGATGTGAAGAAAACATTTTCTTCTGCAAAATAATAGGAGGAAATATTTTAATATTAAGAGTAACAGAGGTGTACCCTGACACCCCCTAACACACATACAAACATATTCCTCCCATGTCCACGTACAGACTTGCCTCACATTTTAAATTATATTGCATTGACTCAACTAGACAGAAAATGTGCAGGGTTACTCCCAGACAAAGATTAATCTTTCTTTTATATATTCAGTACTTCACATGCTCCACATTATCTGGTGAGTATATATGCCTTGCCTTCAAGAATGTGATGTACTGTGCCATACATCATTGTCTAATTTATTGAGTGCACTTCTGCAGCATGCACTGTACATCCCCACCCAGGGTCAGGATCACATGCCAATCTGCAGTCTTGCTTTCCCCAGCCCTGGGACTCCTCCCAGTGCCACGACTGCTGTGGTCTGTATAGCCAGCCCTGTCCACACCACTCACCTGCACAGTCCAATCTGAGTTTTTTCAGAACACATGTACAGTCAGCATAAGGCTAAACCAGAAACAATCCATGACACTCATTTAAGGCAATAGCTTGGGAAAAACATTAAGTAAGAGGAAAGATTGCATGCCAGCAGAAGCACTGGAACAAGCAAAGCAGCTGGATCTATGCATTCAGACACTAGCATCCAGATAGACTCTCTTGGCTTTATTTAACAGAACAAAAACTCACTTAGGGCAGTTGAGTGTTCCTTTTGACACTGTTCCCCACTTGTATGACAGCTGTCTTTTAAAGATGAGGAATTGAGACAGATGACCCTGACTCACTCAAATGAGCTTCATCTTCCGAGAGATTTCCATAGAAATGGAGCAGAACATGTTTCTTGTTCCTGCCCAGATCCTCTCAAACACCCACTGTGCCCCAGTGCTCTTCAAGTCACAGGCCAAGAGGTGCTAACAGCCAGTATGGTTAGAAATGGGAGGAGGGAATAATGAAGAGATAAATATACGTGCTCTGTGTGCAGTTCAGTTTGCTATTGAAGACGTGGGGGCTTCTGCAGAGAAGCAGCCTGGAGTAACATCCCATCCTCTTTGCTCTAAGCACAGAGCAATTGTCAAGGAATGGACATAACATGTCATGGTGTGACTGAAAGGACTGACCCCTCTTATGCCTCTCTTCAGTGTATGTACAAGTGTTGTTGTCTACAGCTGCACTTAAACAGAAGCATGCTGCATAAATACTGATACTTGCTGTGATTAATATTGCTATTTATATTACCAATGAATTGAGTTCACATAAAAATAATTAGCACAGCATGCATGGGTACTATTTGCTACTAATTATATCACAGTTCATTTCACCAGCAGCAATGTGTCACCAAGTCAATAACAACCAATGATTAATACAGAGAATGTATAATTTTAAAATAATCCCTGTGTAACTACCTGTGTTATTATTAAATACTATTAGGAAGTCTCTGCATAATTGCTTCAGGTGAGTTCTTGACCGGAGTTACTAATGCTAACATAACTTGTAAATACAAAGATAAAAAAAGTGTTGCTCAGTGGTTTTGTTTGTTCATTTTCTGGCTTTTATTCTTTTTTCCATTATTTCCCTTCACACATTCAGACTCAGGGGTGACTGGGCAGATCTAAGCACCAGTTCTACTGTTCTGCAACTCCTCACTACCAGCAGTCTGATCATTCATTCCTGGAGCAAGGTGGTGTCATTCAAATCCCCCCATTAGGGATTTGACCTGCAGCCCCTTCACCTTCCCCTGGAGCTCTGGATGCACTTTTAGAAAACACCTCACAGAACAGACTGACTCAGGCAATTGCGGCCCAATCATACCACCCAGGCAGCAGCACGAATATAACAAACATGTAATAAAGCCAGCCAGCAAAATCCTCCCCAGAGCCCGCCTCCTGCATCTGCCCAGCCTCACTCATCTACCAGCTCCCCTGAGCAAGCCATTTAACCACACTCATTGCCATCTGGAAAGCCAGGACAGTGCCACTGCTCCAGGACTCACAGGCTATCAGGAGACTTTGTTTACTGGAGTTTGTGAAGAAAACTGAGATTTTTGGAATGAAATGAGTTGTCATCGGCTCTATTCTGCAAGATGCTAGCTCTGGCCTGGATCCAGCAAAGCACTTAAGCACATGGTTATCCCTTAAAAAACTAGAGCAACTTTTCCACTAACTCTATCACAGAAAATATATTCAAAAGAGCTTAAAAAGGAGCAGAGACAAAACAGGACAATGTAATAAAAGTGCTGGTTCCAAACACAAGAAGAATGCTTTTATGTTGCTCTCAAGAGCAGTCTTCCCACTTTTGGCTTCTGGTGGCACCTGCAATATTTAAAAAGATGAAAGGGGCCACATGTCAAAGCTGGAAAAAAAAAAACTTCACAGGATAAAGATTCATGAATTGTTTTAAGACAGCAAATACAAACTTCTCTTTGCTCATCACTTATTAGTTAAGACAAACTTGGATGTAAGTTAATATTTCTTGCCAGTATCTGTCAAACCCACCGCCAGGTAAGGAACACTAAATATCCCCGAGTATGGCACGCAGCCATCCATCAGCCCAGCCAGTGTTCACACATGGAGCAGCTCTGTGGTGTGCTACTGCCCCCGTGTGCAATAAATATTCCTAACAGCAATCCCAGAGCTGGGAAATGCTACCCTGGTCTTCGTCATCACAGAGCTGGTGAAGTGTCAGAGAGGAAATATCCTGGTACCCTGCAGCTGAAAAATCAAAGGAATATTTCAGCTCAGGTATGTCTGACTGTTAACCTGTGAATGACAGGACATTGTCCCTTCTCGATTATTGTGTAAGAACTTCATAGATCTGGGACAGACATTTGTAACAATCTTGTTGCAGCACAGAAAATAACAGATCTTGAGACAGTTGGGGTGAGATTTTCTCAGAACAGTTCAACTCTTATTTAGGTACAAAAATACTCAAAATTTGAAAGTTTTCAGTGCATTACCTGAAGTGCTTTTGAAAAATGTATTTGGCAGTGTTACTTCATGAAGAGCAGGCCTCTTTGGAAAAAAAGAAAAAAACAGAAAAGCTTTTAAACATGATGCTGAGGGTGCTCCAGGGCCTGGAAGAGCTCTAGAAATGCCTTAATGGTTGGTACAAACACCAGCAGGAGAGAACCCAGACAATTCATCACAGAAGCAGCAGAAACTATCTGCTCTGATCAGCCACTCTGTAGCTAAGGTTTCTCTCCAAGCAGAAAGCAAAATCAGTTTCCTGTCCTGTCAGACTTTTCAGCTGCTGCTCACCCAGTGATCTCCATCTGCAGACACAGTTTAAAGTCAAAATCCTGACAAGGAATCAAAAAATTCTCAAGGGAAAAAAATTCAGGTTTGTTATTTCATTTTTATTTCAAGCAAAACCAACACTTCTAGTTTTAAATGTTGATAACAATGTTAAATAATAACAAAGCCCACATTGTCATTTTTTAAATGTTAAAACAGGGCATATTGAAATTAATCCAGAAAGGAAATTGCTGCAGAAAATCCACTTCCTTCTCATGCCTCCAAATTCAATTCTATAATCAGCGGGCTTTGATTAAAAACAACATAAGGGCAAAAATTCTCAACAGCTGTATTTGGTACCTTGAGAAATGAGCTATTCAGCAAGCACTTCGTTTAATTTATGAAAAAGATGAACTGGCTAAAATTTTCTTCTCTTACTTTCTAAACAGCTCTTTTTCCCATCCAACATAAATGCAAGCAGAGCCCATGCTTCCATGCCTGCCCCAGCTCTGCTGCCAACACTGGTCTCAGTGAGCTTGTCCCCAGCACTGGCCTTGCAAGCCAAAGGGCCAAGGGGACAGGGACACTTCCCACCATTAGAGCATCTCTTGGCTCTCTGTCCTGGAGATTGGCACAAGCCATGTGCTAGACATGCCAAACATGGTTTGTGCCAATCTCCCAGGTGCCATCCCATTTTTAACATGTTTTTAAGGAGCTGGGAAGCAGCAGAGCAGAGGACAGCACCTGTCCTTCTCTGCCCTCAGACCCCAGGATTTAACAGCACACGGTGCCATCCCTGGAGCAGGAGTTCTGCTGTCACAGTTATTACTGCACAAACAAGATCAGACAAGGCAGCCTCAGTGGGCAAGGGCAAGTGTCTGACAAGACCAGGTGTCCCTGATTTTTCTCAGAACACAGGATGACCCATCTCTCATTCTCAAATCATAGCAACTTGCCTTTTTTCCAGCAGAAGATGGGGACTGAGGAATCCCCTGTTTGCATTTGAGATCCTTTCCAAAGGAGAGTTGGACTACTTGCACTATCTTTCAATCCAATCCACAGAGCCCTAGGCATCCTTTATTCTAAGGGAGCCAGCAAAACAACTAAGAAAATGACAGGTGATTTGATTCACCCACAGGCTGTAGAGTAACTTACACTGAAAAAGGGAAGCTTTTAGGAGTTGCAGTGGAAGAAAAAAAAAAAGCATTATTTTACTGAAATGGCCTCATGTTCAGGTTCAGGCCATGGGAAGGGTCTTTCACAGTGTCAGCACTGGCGAGTGAGCCCCGGAGCTGGGCTTCTGGCACACTGCAGGAACTGTTCCATTTGGAGCTAATACTGTCCCAATTCAGGCTGCAGGTCCTCTGCAGGAGAGCACAGAGTGCGATCCCCAGGCAGGTGACAGCAAGAGTGACGGTGTCTCACTGGGCCTACAACAACCATGGAAGAGAAGGTTTGTCCCAGTCTCACACCTCCTACTGCCTATGCCAAAGGCATAAAAGACGTGGAAAACAGCTACATTTTAAAGTTCCAAAACAGTATCTCATCTTCTGGCCAGCCCTAACCTTAGCAATGTAGTAATTCAAATGGCATTGGGTTTTTCTGTGCCCTTTCCAACTAGCAGAAATATTCCTCTATATTCCCATTTCACTCATAGACTCTGTCTTTCAAGACAAATTAAGCCTTTGAGTGCAAGATTAAATTCCCAATGAAAAGTACACACATAGAGTCCAAGTGATAATGAAGAGCAACATACCCACCAGGTAGAAGCAGCTGCACGGGGAAGCCCAATGGATTGCTGCAGAACATTCCGAGTTGTGCAGCCCATCACTCACATGCACGTATGGCAGGAAAGACAGATGATGTATGGTTCCCCACAGAACTTTATTAACACATTGAGGTTTGTGAAAATATGCAGCCTAAGCATTTTCAGTTTTGTTTGTTTGTTTTGGTTTGGTTTTTTTAAATAAGATATTTTCCATTAACAAAACTGATTTTTAAGTATGGAACAGTCATTTGCCAGGTTTTCAAAGCCATCTGTTTTCAAAGCCTACCTTCCTTGTTGTTTACCACAGGCTGTCTATCTGTTTTAACAACCTCCACTGGGATTTCACATATCTCATTATGCAAAATCACTACTTATGCATTCACTCCAGCACTTGTCTAACTAATCTGCACTCACAACACCTCCCACAGAAGATGCACCATCCCTCTTCAGAGGCTGCAGATCAAAAACAATAGTAGCTGGTGTCATAGCAAGACAAAACACAGCCTCCTGTGAATTACTGTTGTGATACAGGTCTAATCCACAACTCCTCAGAGCTGCTGAAGTATAATAGAAAAATACCATATCACAAGACATTTTGTATCATATGCAAGATAAAAAGCATCTATTTTTAATGTTGAGACTTATGCTTTCTTCGTCAAGAGGATTCTAAGTATTTTGATCTCCCTGGCAATCTGATGAGCACCCTCAACCTCCCCTGGGGCTTCTCATGCTCCATTGTTTAGTTCGTCCCAGGCACCCTTTTCTTGCCAGATTTCCATCTCTAACAGTAGCCTTAACCTTGGACAGAGCAGCTTCAAGCTGCTGATCACAGCCCACCTCTGCCTCCCTGTCCACCCTTCCTCCAGAGGTATCCAGAAAATCACCAAAAATCCAGAAATCACATCATTGACAACAAGAGACTTCCCAAACTGCTCTGGTCTACTGTGTCCAGGCCCATGTGGGGACCCTTTTACCACACAGCACTGATAAAACCCATCACATTAAGAGCTTGCTGGGGGATGCTTTAATCCACGCATTATTAACACAAGACTATAATGTCTGATGCCATTATGGCTGTGTCACACAATATCCTCAGATAGGTTAAAACACAGAGAGAAAAAGAGAGGAATATAAATATCTCTACTGGCATATTAGATCCACCATATATACTATTTTCCAAATAATTAAGAAAAAATAAAGCAGAATTTATTAACATTATTTTCTTTAAAATAATTCTATAGCTCATCCTTCTCAGAAAACACAGCGACTATCTCTATTTGTCTATATACTGCAAAATTTGAGAGCTAAGTGTAAATGCAAAACTTGCCATTCTTACATCTTTAAACACATCTCTGAATCACAGCTGCAATGACACTGCTATGGTGAGATGTAACTCTAAAATTCAGAAAGACAAAGTGACTTTAAATTATGCTTATTTTACATGGGGAGCAAGGGGAATTCCTGTTGAGCAAAGCACAAGAGACTGAGGCTTGCAACAGAGAAAAAGTGAAATTTCATGGTTTAGTTAGGATTTCCCAGGAAAAAATCTAATACATCAGTTATATAAAAGGCTTTTCATCTACAAAACCCAGAAAACATTTTCTGGGTGAGGTAGGCATCATGTCACTATCCCATTTCATATCTAAGCAGACAAGAGATTGGAAATAAAACAAGGAGGGGACCTTTCCAAAATATGGACCTGAACCACATGTAAGCATCAAAACCCTCCACCCTGCCGCTCTCAGCTGCATTTCCTACCCGGGGTGCTATTGCCTCAGAGCCTCAGAGCACTCCTTGGGGCCACTCCTGTGGCCTGACACACCTAAAAATTCCATGATCAGGGGCTGCCACGCCAGGGCCTCGCTGCTCAGGGTGGCAGAGGGGATGAGAGCAGACACTGGCCATTTAGACAGTCTCTGCTGGAAGACGTTTTAAGAGCCAATGAGGGATCTGGCTCTGATTTTAGCTCAAACTGCAACCCACAGGGCCCAGACAGCATTGCCACAGTCTGTCAATATCTTGTAGGAGCATTGGTCTTACCAAAATCAAAATGGGCTTTTGTTGAGTGATTGGTCATGGAGTGGGACTCCAGAAGAGAAATCCCTGTGATGGCCACGCTCATGTCTAGCAGCATGACAGAACAAACTCCTAATCAGTGTGTGTATTTCTTTGTGTCTTTGCTTTCCTATGACACAAAAGGGAAATTGCCCTAAACACTCACTGTTGCAAATCATTTTATGGTTAAATATGCTTTTATTTATAAACTCCCTTATATTGGAAAAGAGTGAATTTATATAGCTGCATTATCATTTTTCTATGTAAGAAAGAAAAAAGATTCATTCAAACCTATTATTTTGAAACACTAATGAAGTTTGTATACACCTGTATGATACATCTTCACTACAGCATGAACTACTGTTTCTTTTCCCTGCATTTGTTTTACTTGGCTGGTTTGTTGTTCTCCACAGTGCAGTTTCAGCAAGTACCTGCATTTTGCCAGGGGAACACCTCATTTACTGTCAGCTGATACAACTGTGCCAACACAGATGTTCACTGGAACAGCTCTCAATGCTTGATCTGCCTTGTATACTTATGAAATGTATCAGGGCCATCACTTGGATTAAACACTGTCAGGCACTAACATAGGAGATGGCAGGTATGGATCAGGATTATGTTGGGGTAGGCACTGGGTAAATGCAGACTAAAGAGCAGGCCTTGCACAAAGTTGTCCAAATTATTTATATGAATGCTGACTACAAAAAGGATCAGATTAACTTTCAGCTTTGTTAAATACTAGTTTCACTGGAACCAAATCCTCTGTTTCTACACACTCTGCTAGAAACAGCAGCCTAGCTATCCAAGAGGCATTGTGATTCTAACAGTTAAGAACAGAGGTTGGATGGTCCTGGCGCAAAACCCCATTCATTTGGATTACAGCTTGGATAATTAGCACAGACACATGAAATGTTTGTATTTAAACTAATACACTCTCATCAGCAGCAGTTCTATTCATCATTGCACAGCTACTTTTCTAAACGCCACAAAGTAGCAGAAACCATCTTATCACTGTTCTTAAATATTCCTTGTTAGCTCACTCCTGACACAATTTGGAAAACTGCTAGAATGGGAATCGAAACTACATTAAACAAATCAAATGGAAACCAAGCTGATGGAGACAAACACTACAGAAAAAAACATCCTCTAAAAAATGAACTGTGTTGTCAGGGCCCCCAACCCTGCACTGTCAGAAGCGTTAAAGCAGCAGCTCTGGGACACCGTGGAGGCGGATCGAGCCCCCCAAACCCAGAGCCACGGCAGAGCAGCCGGCTCTGCGCTGGACAAGCTCTCTGAGTGGATTTATCCAAGAGGCATCATCTCTCCTTCAGGCTGCCGGTTCAATGGCATCAACAGCTGCGCCGCCTGCCCTATCACTCCCATTCCCTCGGACCAGACCCTTCTTCTCCCCTGCTCCATCCACGCTCGTGCTTGGGGCAGCAGCAGGAAGAACCATATAAGATGCCCATCAGTATAACGGGGTTGCCAGAACCTACACATTTTGATCATACAGTGGCCAGAGGAGGGAGGAGCACCCCTCGAGTGCACTGTTGGCACTACAGCGATAGAACTTTTTTTTCCTAAGAGTTTAATGTGGGATTCCTGTCAACATTTATTTAAGAAGACCTCACTCCCCATTTTCTCTTTGACCTCAAAAGCACTCTTCATTCCAATATTTAAGCACCACACTAAAAATATCAAAGGGTCCAAAGTACAGCACAGAGGATGGATATAAATATCAGTCCTTTTATCTTCTAATGGAGCTTGAAATTAACACCACTTTTCTCTTTCAGCACAATTTTTCAGAGAGTTTAAATTCTTTGGGACAAGGGCCACTTCCTCCAAGGTCTGCACAGTGTGAGGCTAAAAGATGGTTCTTGGCTACTGCAGAGGTGATCAGAGAAGCCACAAAATCCTGCCATAGCAGAAAGCACAGAGAGTATGCAGGAAATATTTAGTATATACTTATAAATGAAAGATAGTTCTCGGCAGTTCTTAGCCATTTTCAAGCAGAGTAATCTTCAGTACACTAGATGAAAAATCTTCATTAAATAATCAAGTGTAAAGATTAAGCTATAAAATGCAGTTACTGAACAAACTCCAAGAGTTGGGATTACAGATCAGTTTTAGAATTAACTCTGACAGCAACCACTGGGGAGAAACCATACTAAAGATTTTGGTCATTTATGGGTTTATCTTTGGGGCTCCTTTGACTCCCAAGACCTCAGGGTCTAACAGGTTCCAATCCTACTCTGTATATAGAATATATAGAATACCTGCTTATATTCTGTATATAGAATCATAGTATCATAGAGTTGTTTAGGTTGAAAAAGGCCTTTAAGATCACTGAGTCCAACCAGTAACCCAGCATTGCCAGGCCCACCACTAACCCATGCCCCAAGTGCCACACCTACTAGTGTTTTTTTAAAACTTCCAGGGACTGTGACTCCACCACTGTCCTGGGCAGCCTGTGCCAGGGCTGGACAACTCTTTCAGTGAAGAAATTTTCCCTAATATCCAATCAAAGCCTCCCCTGTTGCAACTTGAGGCCATTTCCTCTAATATCTATCACTTGTTCCCAGAGAGCAGAGCGCAACAACCCCCAGCTGCCCTCTCCTGTCAGGGAGTTGTGCAGAGCCAGAAGGTCCCCCCTGAGCCTCCGTTTCTCCAGGCTGAGCCCCTTTCCCAGCTCCCTCAGCCGCTCCTCATCAGACTTGCGCTCCAGACCTTCCCCCAGCTCCATTCCCTTCTCTGGACACACTCCAGCCCGTCAATGTCTTATATCCTTGAACTCAGCTAGAAGAGCTTCTACTACCATCTTGCAAATGGAAACACTAATAAGATTATCCTCTGCTCTGCTGATCCAACCTACAGCAACATTATGACACCTCTCCTATGGGTATCTGCAAAAATGGGAGATGGGGAAATTCTCAAAAAACTGAAGAATATAGGGAGCTCAAGTCCCATTGAACATCAGGACTCATGCTCCCAGGTTAGATAACTTTTTTTAATCACAGCCCTGAAGGACTCCTCTGCCCCAAAAGGGTTACCAAAGCTTTCTCTGGTCCTATACATCTCTTGCAGCCAACCTAATCAATATGAGTTAATCAACTATATGAAGTTCAACAACGGAAAGTGCCAGATTCTGCACCTGGGATGGGGCAGCCCTGGATGTCGTACAGAGTGGGGAAGGAGATGCTGGAAAGCAGCACCACAGAAAGGGACCTGGGGGTCCTGGCTGATGGCCAGTAGGATCTGAGTCAGCAGTGCCGTGGAGCCAGGAGGGACATCCCTGTCCTGGGGGCACCAGATCCAACAGCACCAGTCGGGCCAGGGAGGGGATTGTCCTGCTCTTCTCTGGGCTGGGGCAGCCTCACCTTGAGTATTGTTGGCAGGTTTGCGCACCACAGTTTAAGAAAGATATTAGAGAGCGTCCAAAGGAGGCCATGAGGACAGTGAAGGGCCTTGAGGGGAAGCCGTGCGAGGAGCTGCTGAGGGCACTTTATCTGCTCAGCTGGGGAAGAGGAGACTGAAGGGAGACTCATTGCAGTCTGCAACTCCCTCGTGAGGGGAAGAGCAGGGGCAGACTGATCTCTGCTCTGTGTGACCAGTGACAGGACCCAAGGGAATGGCCTGAAGTTGTGTCAGGGCGGGTTTAGGTTGGATGTTAGAAACAGGTTCTTCCCCCAGGGAGTGGTAGGGTACTGGAACAGGCTCCCCCTGGCAGAGGTTGCAGCACCAAGCCTTGTGGACACTGAAAAGCTTCAGCAGAGAAGTTTTCCAGTGTTCTGCAGCATTCTGTGAGAGCTCTGTGTTTCTCATGAAAGCTATGAAAAACACTGATACGGGTTTTCGTAAATAATTCCTTTATCTTGCAGCTGTACAATGTTTTGCAATATTGTTATGTTTAGTTGCAGAATTGTTTTGAAATGGGTGTTGTAGGATTTAGCCAATCATCCATTGGTCAAGGGACCAATCACCTGATGCTGTTCCAGCGAGTTACAGGATAAAAATCCATCTGGATATTAATAAATAATCCTGCTTTCCCTGGATCCTGCCTGCCTCGTTTCTCTCTGTCCCCAGTACAACAGCAACAAAGCCTGACAGAGTTCAAGAAGCGTTAGGCCAGTACTCGGGCACATGGTGTGACTCTTGAGGATGGTGCTGTGCTGGGTCAGGAGCTGGACTCAATGATCCTTGTGGGTCCCTTCCAACTCAGCATGTTCTGTGATTCTGAAGTGAGAGAAGACCTGCTGCTCACCCTGTTCCACTTCCTGTGTGTCTGCGGCTGGCTTTGCAAGATCAAAATATCAAGTAAATATGGTTAGGTAAACATAAAAATCCACAGTATTCAGCAATCATTCTTACCTGAAAAAGTCTAAAACCAGGGAAAGTGCTTCCTGATTTCTCTGGTCAACCAAACCTGAAGGTTTCTGGATACATGGGGGCAGGTTAGTTGACAGAAATACCAGCACTAGTAGGAAGCATTTGTGATGCACTGCAGAAAACCTGCAGCAAAAGGTACAGCAAACTTGATGTGCTCCTTTTTAATACCAATAAACATTCCAGCTTCCCAATAGCCCTTCAGAGTCCTCTGGTGTCAGAAACCTGGCAACAAGACTGAACCTGTGATGTGTTCGTCTTTAAATCTTGACATCACAGGAATTTATTACTCAAATGTGGGTTTGGAGTAATATTTTTGCTCAGTCTAATTCTAGAAATGAGTCGTCTGAAACTGTCAGCATTAGTATGACTGACTCTTTTTATACCTTAACTCTCAGCTACATCAATATTAGAAGAAATGTCATTTCTAATTTAACTTAATTTTTATAGACCATGTTTCTATAACCTTTGGTATATAATATCTTTTTCAGATATCTTTCTAATATCTTTTCAGATATTAGAATATCTTTTTTCAGATATTCAGATATCTTTTCTAATATCTTTCACTTCAAAAACATCTATTTTAAGTAATAAAGTAGGCTAATATGAAAGCCTAAACTATGATATTTAGTTTATCCATATTTTTTTCAAAGCAAAAAAGCCCTTTTTGCATAAATGGAGGCCAGCAGCCAGCTTTGGTCTACTTCCTTTGAACTCAAAATAAAAATCACCCCAGAAAAAAAAATAACCAGAATACATTCTATGCGGATGAGAACAGGGGCTTTGTTTAGGCCAGTGGCTGTCACCACAAACCATACTACCAGTGTATGGAGTTTTCTCGAATTTAGAGTCTGTGAGCATATTTTTAATTTTTGAAAAGCCAACATTCTGCCCTGGGATGGGAAGCTATATGTTAGCTGACTTCAATTAAAATATTTAAGCTTGGGTTATAATGCACCATGAAAAAGAACAGGGAAGCAAAATCAGAACATATATGATTTCAGAGACACACTGCAACCATTTTAAAACCAATTATCTCTTATCAAAATACTAAAGGGAGAAAACCTCTCACACTAAACCTTAACTGGACTCCATCCGGACCCCTTAGCCCAGGAATTCAAAACATGAATGCTGTCCTTTTTAAAATCTTCTTTAAATATTTTAAAACTGCTTGTTAAGTTTGGTTTCTCCTAGCTATACCCTTTAAGGTGGTGTCCTTAAAACAAATATTTAATGAACAAAATATGAAGTTCAAGTTTTGATGAAAAATATTAGTCTAACCTTTTCAATGCTTTTGCAGTTACTGCTTCACTGAGTTCCAGTTTTCTCCCCTTTATTAATAATTGTCTTTAAACCAGGTAACCATAGTGATCCCTTTCAAGCTGGATGTCTTTTGTTTGGTTTGCTTGAAGACAAAGTCACAACAAAATTTTCCTCAACATCCCTTATGACAAACAATATCAAGACTACAACATTATTACAAGTAAGGTATGAGAGAGAGGGGCTTTCCATGGAAAATAATAATTTGCCTTTAGCTTTAAATAAAAAAAAAAAAGTAAAGTGTCTGTTAGTACAATATTCTTATCTCAATTTGGAGCAGATTTGAGTTCTCCTAACTTTTTTCATTCTGTTGACATATCCAGACAGTGAGCCAGAGTGAGAATCTGAATTCTGTTTTTGTAAGCAGTTTCTTATCATCTCTGTATTGGTTTGGCACAGCCTGGTTTTAGGTAGCAGGGGGGCCACAAAGATGGCTCCTGTGAGGAAGCTGCTGGAAGCTTCCCACCATCTCCAGCAGAGGCAATGGCTGATGGCTCTAAAGATGGACATGTGCTGGCCAAAACTGGGCCAAGTGAGAGAGGCTGGTAATGCCTCTGTGATGACATATTTAAGAAGAAAATCAAAACAAAGTCACAAGATTTTGGATTCTAGTGAGAGAAGAGGAGGAAGTGAGAACATGTGAGGGAAAACAACATGGAGACACCAAGGTCAGTGAAGAAGGAGGGGCAGGAGGTGCTCCAGGCACCAGAGCTGAGGTTCCTCTGCAGGCTGGGGTGAAGACCATGGTGAAGCAGGCTGTCCCCCTGCAGCCCATGGGTCCACGTGGGATGCAGAGATCCACCCGCAGCCCGTGGGGGAGGTGCCCGTGCCGGAGCAGGTGGATGCCTGGAGGAGGCTGTGATCCAGTGGGAGACTCGGTAGAGAGAGGGGGCCCTGCTTCCAGGCTGGAGCAGCCTGTCCTTTGAGGACTGCACTCCATGGAAGGAGAGAGCCACAGTGCAGCAGTTTTGGGAGGACTGTGTGCCCATGGGAGGGACTCACGCTGCAGCAGGTATGGCTGCTGTTTGTGAGAGTGGACCCATGCCGGGGAAGTTCATGGAGAACTGTCTCCCGTGGGAGGGACCCCACGGCCTCACAGGGGAAGGATTCCTCTCCCAGAGCAGCGGAAGGAAATCTTGGTGATGAACTGACCAAAGCCCCATGCACTGTCTCTGCTGTCGGTGGGGAGGAGCAAGGGGCTGGGGGGTGGAAGGTGTTCTAAGGGCTTATTTTACTTCTCATTATCCTCCTCTGATTCTGTTAGTAATAAATTCACTTCACAACTTAAGTTGAGCCCGTTTCGCCCTTGAAGTATTTCTCCCAGTCTTTATCTTACTCATGAAGCCTTCGTTAATTTTTTTTTTCCTTTTCCCTCCTCTGCCCAGCTGTGGCAGGGGAGGGGGAGTGAGCAGCTCTGGTGGGTGCCTGGCATTGGGCCAGCATCAAACCACGACAATCTGTGACAGGACAGAGCTCACAGGGTCACAAAACACTGTGCCCATGTGCTTCCCACATACCGATGGCAGCAAGCTAGCAAAAACAAGCCTGAAAATCAGGACATGCTGGCACAAAGACTGCAGGGGTCAAGGGATTTCATTAGCCATTTAATTTGCTTTGATAAAAGTGCAAAGACCTCTAGCAGTAACTACATTAAATTTTAAAAATTTAAGATTTATCATTCAGCCTAATTTTTTCAGGAGGGTTATGGGGGGGATCACATCTTAACTCTCCTTCTCCATGGCTCCATGTGTCACACAGAATCTGAGACGGGTGAGGGAGTCTTGCTTTGACTTGGTCCTGGCTACATATATGCACTCTTTACAAATCCAGTATGTATCACACATTATCTACAATCTCAATCTTACTTTAAAACAGCACTGTCAACATAAATTTTGACCAAAAATAAGCTTAACCTTCTACACTACAGAGTACACTGCACGGCTCAAATGTGCCAGATATGTCCATCAAGAATATTTTGGATTAAACTATAGGAGTGGAAATGCCATCTGGGGGAAAAAAAAAATTGTAACAAAATAGTTTTTCTAAAATTTGAAACCACTTTACTGGTTACCTTCAAACTAAAGGTTACAATAGGAATGCATGAAAATTCTTCAGCCTTCTTTTTATTCTTCTAAGGCGTATCAGTCCCACTACAGAGACCTTCTGGGTCTCAGGCATGGCCCTACACAAACTGAGCCATCACTTCAATTCTGGATCAGTTCATGAACTGGACTCCAGCCCAGTTCTATGGACCATGATGCAGAAATGCCTTGTCTTGGACAGCAGCAGAAATGTTACTTCAAATTCTTCCCCTCCCACAGGTGGTATGTCCTTAGCTTTAACTTACACCATTATCTTTGTGAACTGCTCACATACATAAATTAACTGTGATTAAATGTATGCAGACCAGGGTCTAAGAATCATTTATAATATTGCTTTACCCAAGAAACATTAATTTTAAGTTAAAGAGGCACTATGTCCAACATTAATACTGGAAAGATGGGCTCACTGCATGGTTTAATACTCTTTTCACCTGAAATTATTAATACTATCACATTATCATTCTGATCTGATCTTTCTACAAAGATTCTTTACTGACCTCTAGAAGATCCCTATTCAGCTGTACTCTTTATGCTTCAGACGAGTCACTTCCTTCAGCCACAAGATTCTGCTCCAGACGTAGCGGCTTCTTCACTAGTCAGGTTGCTCATCACAATAAACTGAAATCCACCAGAAGTGGACCCACTTTGTATGGGTTTTGGATCAGACCACCACATTGGCCGCAAAACCTAAATACCATATCTGACAGTCAGGACAAAATTTTCCTGTAGTTTTTCCAAGGGAAGAGAGATCCAATGAGTCTTTCCAAAGGGATTTGTTTCTCACTCCTCCTTTTAAGATGCTTACTATTGTGTAGGCTAAGGCAACTTGCTCTTGCCAGCCAAGACCTCAGTGTTTAATCACAAGATAGAACCAGCCCCATTACACACAGGCTGCTACTACAGTTTGTAACTGCAGGCAAAACACCAAGCCCAGTGACTGCAGTGCTGTGTTCAGTGTGCCTTTTTCCTCCAGTGTCCCTCCTTCTCTCTCATACGTCCCATTTTTACCTTCAAGCAAAAGTGGTAAGTATATTTAATAATGGCAATTCCCCAGTATTCTATTTTTAAAATAAATCCGATTTTTTGCTGTTATAGTCCTTTTCTCTCATCTCCCTTCCTCTGGCAACAGCCAATGGAAAGCTGGTACCCCAGAGCAGGTTTCCTAGGGTAGAGCTTTGTTCTGGCAGCATGTCCCTGCAGCCCACACCTGCTCAGCAGTGTACACTCAGAACTTCACGATGTTTTCCTTCCCTCCACAATGAACAACATCACTCTGAACAACCACCCCCTTACCATACTCACTAAATCCCGCAAGAGCATCCTGCTACTGCCACAGCAGTTTAATCAGCAAGTCAAAGACACAAGCTCCCAGCAAACCACTGAACCTTACATGCCAGCCGTCCCAGTGTGGAGCTCTTCCCACCTTCTCTTTTCCTCTTTAACTTCTGTTGAAAAATCCGGTTTCCTATAAAGAACTGTCAGATGAAAGAAAAATAACAGTCTGAAAAATCTAGCTCTGCTCTTTTCCTGCCCTTCTGGAGAGCCTCAAAAGCATGGATCCTTCTGTGCAGTGGGGATTAGAGCCTGCATGAATCCTCTAGGTTTTTGTACAGTGGAGCAAACATTCTCCCACTCTGGGTCTCTTGCAAGGCTCATTCCTACATCATGGCCTGCAACTTGCTTCAGACTAAGGGAAAACAAAACAAAGCAAACAAAAATGCCTTGACCCCAAGAATAACATGGATGGCAGAGAGCTCTGTCCTGCAAGAGGCATTGCCAACTGAGCTGAGGTGGCCTGAAGCCACAGTCCGATGCTGCATTTGGTCTTTTGCCAGATCTGCCACAAAGATGACTGAACACTGCGTCTTTACTGGGGATAGTGGGACAGAAGCTTCCCAGTTTGCTGACTCTGACAGTATCAGGCATTTCTCTCAAACCACCTGCACTTAAAGGTTCAGAAATGAAGCTGCAGGAAACCGAGGGGTTAAAACTTCCACAGGCAATGATGGATTTGACCTTAACCCTTGGAGAGAATTCTTGGGTTGATGTGATGACAGGATAGGGATTCTAAGCAAGAGAATTACAAACCTATGTTTTTGTAGCTATAAATAAGAAAGTGTATTGAGTGATTTGGTGGAGGGGTTTAAGTATAGTGGTGTGATTTTGTAGTTTAAGCTAAGAATTTAGATATTACAATAGAAGTATATGGGTGTACATGACTTAGCAGGTAATTGGTAGAAAATTGATGCACTGCAGTAAAAGTGACCAAAGGTGATAGGTTATCAAGTCAAAACAAAGTTTCGTGTTAATGGCTTATTGGACCAGAAAGTTATAAATTGCCGTGTAACCCTGAAACTCGTGACTATCTGCCATTATGGCGATTTGTTACTAAGCTCCACAGACTCTGAGACTGACACCTTGTTTGTTATTTTAAGTAATAAATCGTGTATAACCGTGATAGTCCCATCTCTTTGATGAAAGGTCCGACCAGAAAGAAGCAGAAACAGAAAAAACCTTACAAGTGGGCTCCCTACAAGTAGTGACCCTTACAGGCAGCACCCAACAGAAGCAAAGGAAAAGAATACCTGATCTGCACTATCACTTACAGTAAATAATCTCAAGATAAAATTTTTTTCAAAATGCGATGAGTTGACCCTGGCTGGGGCCAAGCGTCCACCAAATCTGCTCTGTCACTCCTCCTCATCTGGGCAGGAGAAATAAAATATAACAAAAGGCTCATCAGTGGAGACAAGGACATGTAGAAATCACTCACCCAGTACTGTCACAGGCAAACAGACTCGACATGGGGAAATTAATTTATTACAAATCGAATTATAGTAGGACAATGAGAAATAAAATCCAACCTTAAAACACCTTCCCCCCATATCTCCCTTCTTCCCAGGCTTAACTTTAGTCCCAATTTTCTCTTCCTCCTCCCCTCTGTGGCATAGGGGAATGGGGGCTGTGGTCAGTTCATCACACGTTGTCTCTGCTGCAACCTCCTCCTCCGTGGGAGGATTCCTCACACTCTGCCCCAGTTCCATCGTGGGCTGCAGGTGGGTCTCTGCTCCCCTGTGGCAGGTCCATCCTGGAGCTGGCTGGAGTTGGCTCTGCTGAACATGAGGGAAGCTTCCAGCAGCTTCTCAGAGAAAGTCACCTCTGTAGCCCCCCACTACCAAAACCATGCCACACAAACCCAATACAAAATTTAAAACCCAGACTCCTACACAACCTAAGTTAAGCCTGGGTTGAACACAAGGAAGGAATGCAAATCCTGACTCACATTTTTGATCAGAAGGAAACCAAACCACAATGCCTAACACTCACAGCACCACCAGAAGAAACTCAGAAGGGTGTTTTGTGTTCAAGAAGAAGGATTTGTAGGGTATTTTTCTCATAGCTCCCACCAAACAAGGCTGTGGCAGAAAACAAAGGCACTTAACATCACACTCAAACCACTCACTGGGCAGAGACCACTGAGCATCTCCTTGCTGGCCTAAACCAAGGCATCTTCTTCACCTAAAACCCAGAGTATTTCACCTAACACCACACTGAAAGCCTTTCATGATTTATGTGCTTCAAATGATTTTATAAAATTTTCTCTAATTTATCCCATTTTCAAATGGGGGGGAAAAAATCCTCATTTCCATGATGCTGTTGGGGGCTGCCCGGGGCCGCACAGTGTCCAGCTGCAGTCATCCCTGGTGTCAGCTGCAGCGAGCAGGGAGAAGCTGGCTCCTTCGCAAGGAGCAAGTCCCACGGAGGAATAACGAAAAGCATCGGTGGAGGAAAAGGACGAGAGAGGGACCTTTGTATAGGTTCCAGCTGGTTTATTACAGGTAGAGGGTCCAGAGATAAGACCGAGCTGAAGGCTCTAGTGACAAAAGGCAAGGGAATCGGAGAGAACACGGGATTTTATACGGGGGTGAAACAAAGGGAAGTAACCAATGGGGCTTGACTGAGGAGGAGGAGACAACAGGGGAATAACCAATGGGGATAACTTAGGGGAGGGAATTACATGAACCAACCAATGGGGCATCGAAGAAAAGTGAACTTTCTAAAGTCAATACATAAGCAATTAGGGGAATGCATAAACATGAACTTATACATAAAACTGGGTGGAGAATTCCTAAGCCAAGAACTTTGAAACCTATGAATTAAAAACCACTGAGAACATATGAACCTGCCGTAACTGAGGGGGGAGAGTTAAGCCTCTGCATTCTTGAGGCCTGTCCACCAGTCCTCGGACTGCGCGGCCGCAGTGGCCACTGCCACATGCACCGCAACATTTCCATAATAAAATATAAGCCTATTCATACATTTTTATAGGATAACAACCAAAAAATTATTTAAGACCAAGCTTCCATCAATTTACTCTTTCATCTGTGTAGATGCACTTTTAAGCTCATTACCTGCCTTATAACTTCTTGTTTTCATTATGTCTTTCTTCTTCCCTACAGATTCCCTAAAGATTGTATCCTCTTTAGGATATCCGAGAAGAAATGCAGATGATGTACCACACATGGTGACTAACAGCACAGTGAGATCAAAACTGAAACATGGATGTGGGGACCAACATTTTGACTTCGCAGTTAAGCTCACCTTAATTACCATGCAACAAGCATCAGGATTTATACTACTGGGATTTAAACCAGGAGAGATTCATGTTGTGTCTCAAGTTGATTTACATGTAAGTAATATTTTATTTACTTTAGAAAATGGGTATTTTGCTCTGTTTCAGCACTGGAGGAGGTGATGCAGTTTTTAATTAGTTTAGTGTTTTGATTTTTTCAATGTCAAGAAAACAAATGGAGCAATATAAAAATAATAGCAAAACAGCTAACATGGGGGTCTATAATGTAACCATAAAAGGAGCACTTTCAAAGCACTTGCAAAGTTCCAGCCACATGATTCCCATTAACTGTAATGAGCACTGGACAGATAAATTCACACATGTTGCTTTGAAGATTTATACTAAATTGGCCTCATCTTTGTTAGCACTAAAGGAATACTGACACTATACAATATAAAAGAGAAGTCTTTCAATTTGCCCCCTGCAATCTTCTTCATTATCCACGGAATTCTCCTGTAGCTAGTCATACTACAGATTCATAATCTCTCTAATTTTACAGACAGTTAAAAATATTAACTATAGCACAACACTCTCTGCAGAATCAAGTGCTAAAATTTTTTAAGCACAGGCCCAGCTAGTTGTGCTCTGAAGCACATCAAAGGCCTGAACAAGTGAAACAGCACAGGGAGAAAGCTGCTGCTGTAGAAGCCAATCCGTATTATCTTGCCAAGTCTTTAATTGCTATGCATGTACATTTGGCTTGATCTTGTGCTGCTTTGAAGTGAAGACATTAGCTTCAATTAATCCCAAAATGACCTCAAGTTATGGGCTTTGGAAAAAAAAACAAATTTTTATTTCCTTCTTTTCTCCCTTTCTCTTCTTGTCTGTTTAAGGACAGGATTTAGTATTCACGGACAATGCTAAACAGACCCTGCAAATGAAGCCTCTTCTCTACTCCCCAAGCCAGAAGAGCCACAGGGTGTGCGAGCCAGGGACTCCCCAGAAGCCATCCTGCTGGCCCAGCATGTGAGACACAGCACAAACAACCTTCATCTGATGCCGCAATCCAACATAAACAACTGTAAATTATGAAGACAAAACCCCAGAATACATGGATCCAAAATTGTTCTTCAACTAAAGGACTTTGTAAATGGAGATTTACACAAGTAAGCCACCTACCAAAGGGAGCCAAGGGCTGCACTGCTACTAGTGCTGACAAAATCCCTTACCACCATCTCCCTACCTACCATTTTCATTCCAATGAGTTCAATACTTCTAAAATTAGTAATTTCAGGGGCTTATGAAGGGCGAGCATCAACACTCTTAGTACCCAGAAACTCATACTGAAAAATCTATATACTACTTTTCTGAAAACCTGAGGAGGAACTCCCAATCCACCAGGAATTCTAAGGTCTCAAATAACATTCCTATACCAAACAGAGTCAGAAATCAAAACTGCGAGGATGTGCTCCATGACAACTTGCAAATGTTACACCTTTCATATGATAAACAAAAAAACCTCAAAAAAACCTCAAAACACCTCAAAAAAACCTCAAAAAAAACTCAAAAAAAACCTCAAAAAACAAAGAACAAGAAAGAAACAATCCTTGAATGCTTTTGCTTCTGCTAGCACAATAAGCTCAGCTCTAGCTCCTGGTTCTGCCCCAATTGTAACCCCTCCTGCACTGGAGAGTGCCTTCGGGAAGCAGCAGGGGCTCTCTTTCCTCTGGATGGCACTTTCAGAAGGAAAATGCGTTTGGTATTTTAAAGCAAGCAGTGAAACTGAGGGTGACTGAGGCTTCCCCTTGCTGCATGCCCCATCCAGGATGGACAGGTGCACTCCTGGTTGGCTGCTGCGAACAGTTCCGCCCTCATGCACTACAGCTGAGGCAAGCACCAGCAAGAACCCTTTGCCCAGGCTTTCTTCTGGTTTTCTTGTGTGCATTTTTCTTTGCTGGATTTTTTGTTGTTGTTTTCTAAGGGGATGACTTTTTTGTGTTATTCCTTCTGACACACCAGATGCAAATGTTACTGAGCCAAACTCATATTTCAGAGTTTCCTCCAAATCAAAAGACTACTGAACTATTCAGTGTTACCTCTGTGTCAGCACATTCCTTCAAGGACAATATTGTCTTTTTTCCTTAACAGTTAATTTGTTCATTGCAACATAAGTTTATTGCAAGCACTCTCAGTCTTTACTATTGTTCTTTAGTTGCTGTTTCCTATAGCTGCTGTGTCTCAGTATCAAATGCTGTGGAGTAGAATTAAGAAGAAATTTTATTATAGCCATGGCTTAAACATGAAATATTCCAAATACCTATAGGAGCATACTTGCAACTAACTTTAAGCCCTGAAATTAAAATATTTATACCTGGAAAAAAAAAAAAACAAACCACAACATCCTTGCAGTTGTACATGCACAGACATGCCCATTCAGAGCAAATCTCCACAAGACCAGGCACACTTCAATTTGTTAATACAGAAGGGGGAAGAGTGTTCTCCTGGGTCACTGAGATCCATCCGCCATGGAAAAACATAACTGTACCTTACAGTTTCCTAAACATCACACATATGTTAAAAGCACATATATGTGGATGCTGAAAGCTTGGTCGCAGGGAGATTTTCCAGCTTTCGGCCAGCGTCCGTGTGAAAGTCCTTGCCACTGACTCTACCAGCAAACTGTTCCAAAAATTCTACTACAAACTGTCTTAAAGGCTAGAAACTTCTTCCTAAATTAAGCATTTCCTAAGTGCTCTGTCGTGATCCGGGGGGTGTTCTGGTAGGGTACTGCGACCTCCGGATCCGACTTTAACAGAAAGTCGCTCGGCAGCCACTGCATTCACACAGACACACACACACGCACCGGATAGCTTCTTCGACAAGCTGACAGCAAAGAGGCAGGAAGGGTCTTTGTGTGGAATTCCACGGCACAGGTTTATTCGAGCCCCACGCGTGAACTGGACCAAGCACCAAAGACCTTGGGGGATGGAAATTTTTGGTTTATATACGGGGGTGGGGAAAGTATCGGGGCAGGGGTGGTACATAGGCGGGATTAGGGTACAGGAACCAATGGGAAAATCTGAGGGAGTGGCAGGGAACAAGGTCCAATGGGAGAGTGGGGAAGGGAGAACTTTCCAAAGGAGCAGACAAGGTACAAGGGGGCGGAGAGGCCAACTGAGGAAGCAGAACTGGGATACATTTCCATAACAGAACAGGGCATCCTGGGGGAGGCTTTTTTAGTCACTTTACCCTGGGGAGCTCTCTCGGGGTCTGTCCCTTTCACTGGCTCCCACAACTCCCCCCTTCTTCAGCCCTTTCTCTAGGTACATCACAGACACAACCGTACAGTGCTCATTCTGCAGAGCAGAACAAACGCAGCCTTCCAGCTTCAACTCGGAACTCCTCTGTATTTCCTGGAGTTGCTCCTATATTAATTCATTTGTTTTGAATACAGGTGACCGGACATGGGCCCAGGATTCCAGACACACTCTCATTCCTGCTTCACACAACAGCAGAATAAACACCACAACTATATCATCAATGTTTTGCTGTATGGTAGAATTGCTCTGATGTTCCTCTTCAGATACTTCCAAATTACAAAACCCACCTTAAAAATTAAATCCTTTATGATTCATGTGAGTTTTATACTAATATATTTAACAGTCTGTTATTTCAGCCTGTAAGACCAACCTCTGCTCCCAGTGTAATGTTCTGGTCTTTTGCCCTATTTGACAAAGCTCCCAACCACTGCATTGCCAGTAAGTAATGCTAGTGACTTCCAAGCCATTCCTGCTGGGATTAGTTAGCCACACACTGCTTTGGAGGGCATTCCAACTTAATGGCCCCCCAGCCCAACACCATCACAAAACGGGAGTGTTTTCCAGCTTGTTCCTTGTTCCAATTTCTAGTTTAAGTAATAATTTCTCTCATGGTTTGTAGCTAACATCTTCATGAAATACAACCAGATTAGATCTTAGATACTCCAAAATCCCTTCACGGCTTCAAAAACAATACCAGCAAGACCTTATGGTTAATGTTATTTATTTATTTTAATTATGTGCTTTGTTGCATATTAGAAGAAAGCAGCCTTTCATGTTTCTCTCCTCTTGTGATAAGACTGATTGTTCTCTCCTTAATGAATCCTGGGTCTGCAGGTGAGGGGGCCCAAGCATAGGAATCAAGCCCTTTTTCCACTATGAAAAATGTTCTGCTTTCAAAGCTCTGCTACTCTTGGTCAAAAGCTCCAAAGATGCAGGGACTGTCAGTGAAAGGTTTTAGAAAAACAGGGCACTTGTTCATCCCAATGAAATACAACAGATGGATAGAATGGAAGCAACTGTTACCCATTTTCTCAAATCCTGGCAGTTGCAGGATTCCTTGAAGCTGCAAGCAAAAAGCCTCTACTGGATAACAGTAACTGATGTAATCTTAAAAACTTGACTCTGACCATTCCCATCTTCTTCCTCCTACTCACAAACACTGAATTCCTAAATAACTGCATCCATGAAAGAGAAATACCCAACATCTTGGGCTTGCACAAAACACTGGTCTAACTTGCCAACCTTTAGACAGCCAAACAACAATGTCAGAGCAAAGACTTCTCATGTTGGGCTGCACAAATGCACTTTTGCATGGTATGACGTGGATTTTTTTGATGTCTCACACATTAGTTTCCATCTCATGAAGCAGCAGTGCTGCCATATCCATGCTGGCTCAACGCTGTGAGCCACACACAGTTCAGACAGACAGAGCAGGGGAAAGACAGAGAAGATCTTGAACCAAGAGTTCTGACTCTGCAGCACAGGAACTTGTATCCCATAGTTCCTCGTTTCCCTGCATCCATGTGAAATAGCAACAGCTGTATTACTTCTCTTTCCAAACTCTGCTGTAGTGCGTTGTTTGTATGCAAATGCATCTTGGAACCCAAAATGTGGTTAAGGATCCCACTAGGCCAAATTCACCAACAAAGAACAAGAAGGTATTACAAATATAATTTCAAGCAATTTTGAAAGAAATGTAAAAGCAATTTAAATTAGCCTAATAAAAATTTTAAAAAATATTTCATTGGAAAAAAAGATTTCAAGTTGTTCTACATTTAAGTGCTTTAAAACAATCATATAAAATTATCATACCCAATCAGACAAAGGAGCTGACACCACAGCTCCTCTGACTACATCCTCCTTAACAGCAGAAGAAAGTTCAGTCTGAGCAGAGTGGGGGCCAGCTTTAACTTTCCCCTTGGGTTTACTTCAGTAAGGAAGTTACTGACACAGATTTTTGGTTCTGTGGCTTAGTTTAAGAGACAACTTATTTCCTAAGATTTGTGAAGTATTTTGCATTTCCCATTTTGCTATTCCCATTAACTTTAATATGTTGCTGAGGAAATGTGTAGTTTACCAATCACATCATCATCAAAATCCTTCTTTCCCCAAGCACAAATTTAGTAAATCATACCTGTAATTTAATTCTTAATCAAGAGGTCCTTGAGCCTGACTCCTGAGACTCACTTAATGAATTCTGTTATGCATAGTATCAAAATGAAGCTGCTCTGGTTTCATGCCCCTGTCTTCTGCCTTGCCACCATTATGAACCTAAAATAAAACACTATCTGGTATTTGTTTTCCAGTTGGTTAAAAAATAATTTCCAATCAAAATATTGGTTACAATAAGAATGCAAACAGCATAAATTGTTCCAAGCCTCAGTAAGCTCTGTGTTTCTAATGTTCTGTGCCCAGAATTGAAAACAAGATTTGGAAACAAATTTTGCTTTGTCATTGAAAGCAAGAGATGGCAATTATACCTATGCAAATTAAGTGTGGGAGGCTTATTAGGAACACTCGCCCCCCCAAAAAAAAACTCCAACCAAGCAACCAACCAACAAAATTTAGATTGGAGTCTGTGAACCCTACTCACCTATTTTTAAAAGGATATTTAGTTCTGTTGGTCACTGCATAAGTGAAATGCTTTCATTTCTTAATTCAAATTGTATTGCACTGAAAAAACATGCACGTGCACTTACGTAAGCTTAGAGACTGAGGTGAGAAATCAGTTGAAAATAAACCAAATTATTTATTTCCTCCCCAAGATTTCTTTCAGCAGTGTTGGAGAAGAAACACCCCAAAGTTTTAAGCTAACTTAAAACTGAGGGTTGAAATGAAGCCGTTTTCATTTCCCATTGTTGCAGTTCCCCCTCCCTGCAACACAGCAATAGCAGCTGACCAGCAGCCACCAGGCACTGCCACACCTGATGCCCAGGAGCAACACCAACCTGCCTGCCCAGCGACTGGTGCCACCCCATGTGCACCAGCTGCTGTAGGAGCGAGTAAAAGAGCTCTTACTAGTGCTAACCAGGATCTCACTATAGAAGCTTCTCCAAGAGCTGTAAAGGCAGAACTTCACAATACTTGTATTTACAGCGAGCACTCCTCAATCTGAGGTGCCCTGTGGTATGTGATAACAGGCAGCGTTCCCAAACTGGTCCCTATGGAACGTGGGTGGAGGAAACTCCAGTAAGCCCTGTTTAATGAAACAGCTTGGTGTGAAGGAAAAAGACTTTGAGTATGAATGCCAAAGCCTTGTGTAAAGTGATACAACAGGATATTCCTAGGTCTGATACGGCAATTCAAAAATCAGAATCCTGGTGGTATAATTACATAGTGAAGTCCATGTTTTACTGACAGTCCAAAGAGGGGAATAACCTCCATGGTAAGGGAGCTTGTTTCTGTGATTTGAAAACACAAAAGGAAAGTTTAAAGTAATAAGCATGGAATGTGTTTTGTATACATAAAATTACATCCACACCTACATATGTGACAGCACAACACTGCAAACACATTTAGTATGACTAAAAATGTTCTGCCACAAATATAGACTGGGTGATCTCTTACTAGGAACACAAGATTTTGCGTAACTAGCAAAAGATTAAATCCATTTAATATTTATGTTTTCTTAATTTGAAGATGATGCACCAAAATAAATGAAGTAAATAAAGAGAGCAAGGTGTTTCTTTGAATTAGTACTTTCTCTCAGTAAGCAACTTACTTTTATAAAGATTTTCAATAAATAAAGATAAAACATCCTGCTTTCCAGACTGGCACTAATGTTGGAAATGGTCCCACATAAATAACATTTCCAAGTGGCAACATGGACAGAAGTAATCAGTACCCTATGTCTGTGTGTAGTACAAAGTGAACATTTTAATGCCATCAATTATCCCAAGGTAAAGAGATGATGGCTACACAGCAAGACTCGGTAGGATATAGATTTCAGGTTGCAAGCCACCAAAGATGTAATAACTCAGCCCAGCTGCAGCTCATTCGCCACCCAGGGATGTTCTCAGGAGCAGATCAAACCACTGAAGGATGACTCTCTCCATGTGCCATGGGATAAATAGCAGAAAATACCATCACTGGAGCCCAAGTCACATGGACTCTGAGCCACAAGAGCTGTAGAAATATGAGCAAGCAAAGTGACACATCTACACTGCCTGAGGCTCTGAGCACAAGGAACTCAGCCACAGAGCAGTAAGGTCTGCTCCTCCCACCCAGCAGTGATCGTCACTAATCTGTGACCACACTAACGTAAGTCCTCCTTATACACCCATCCCCAGTGAATAGCACCCAAAACATCAAGCAGCACCTGACACATAACTTGCATGTGAAATTCCACCAGCATCTGAAACCAAACTTTGTGAAGTGTTGGTCTGGCATGTTTGATTTCACATAGTAAAATTCCATCAAGTCGTACTAAAACCTTTGCCAAAATTTGTGAGAAGTTTCCAGAGCTCTATGGCAATTGCAGTTCTCACTACACAGGTACAAAGCTGTTGTATTTAAGACTCTACAGGGCTGGTTGCTCCAGAACAGAGTAACTGTCCCTGAAGACATGTGAAAACACTCCTTCTGACTGAACACATGTAAGCACAGTGGGTACTCAGCAACACATCCCTATGATAAAAAATTTTACGGCGTTTTTTGTATGTTGATCCTCTCCAGAGTCTAGACAGGGCTGGAATCCTGGCTGGTTTGTACAGCACTGGTGAAATTGTTAACTGACTTTCTCAAGGCAAAATTCTTTCAACTCCACACACCTGCATGTTTTGTGTTCCATTTTCTCCCCAGGCAACATTTTCTGCAGCTGCTGCTGCTGTCTCAGAGCCATTTCAGACTCCAGTCCCAGCAGCTCTGACCAAAATGTCTGCCTAGGCATGAATCCAAGGACCTCAATTCCTCTTTTTGTGCCCTTACTAGATGTGGCAGGCCTGTGCACAGCAGACAGCCACTGTTCATGTCTGGAGCTTTGCTCTCGCTCTCCTTCTCTTCCCCAAATCCCTTCCAATAATCTTTCCCTACTCAAGACAAACATAACTGGTAGGCATCATTTAAACTGCACAGTTAGTGCTTCTGTACCTGCAAGCAAGAAATAGGTGATTTGTATAAACACCAGAACATGAATAACAAAAAATATTTTTAATATAAATTTCCTGTCCATTACTGGGAAACCAGGACTCCTACTAAGGCAAGAACAGACAACCTTCATTGTAGCAAAGTTTCATGAACCTTATGAATTTGTACAGGTTTTTGTAATCTCCTTACATTTATGAACCTAACAAAGAATCAATACTAATAAATCACTTGCACATATGAGACAGACTATAACAGCTTACAGCATGTGTCTTCTTATTGGCAGTAACAGGTCACTGCATAAACTACATTACAGATTTTTGTAAAAGATTTTTCTCTTGTGTTTGAGGATGGCAGGCATGACATCTGCATTATCCAGATCATCTCAAGCAAAGAAATTGAAACAACTGGCAACCACCACTGAAGCTGTAACAAGATACACAGGTCTTTGTGGTCACTCAAAAACTTTTCAATGGAATATTTTCCACTAGAAAAAAAAATTTAAAATCAAGTTCATCAAAATAGTTTATTAATTTGGATAAAATTCTGATGAAAACCAGGCAGGTTTCCATTGGAAAGTTACTTCATTTCCTCATAGCTCTACTGCAGTCATCCCAGCAGGCTGTGGAAACCTGGGGATGAAGAAATCCCAAATCCTAAACTCACCATTAGCAAACTCACAAGCCAAGTCTACAAGGCTCCCTGCCAGCTTGGTAAATAACCAGGCAAGCTGCCTTTAATTTACAGAAACTTCACTGCTTCTAAAGTCTCCAGCTCTTCAGAAGCTTTGTAGTAATAGGCGAGCCTGACTTCAGGACTTCCCAGCCTTCGGGGTTTTAAGCACTCCAGAAATTTGGTGAAAGGCTGTATACATTTATTAAAAGAATACATTGTAATAGGTTGAACCTGAGTTATTGCCGGGCTTTTGGGCCAATTGCGCTTTTGCAATTTTGTATATAAAATGCCCGTGCAAGCGCGGGAGATTCCTGTTTGTTTCTTGCCTCAAAGGCCGAGGGGTGGGCGAAGGCGGAGGGCCCCGGGCCCGGGCCGGGCCTTTCTCGACCCCTCAGCGCGGCGGCAGCTCGGGGCCGGCCCTCCCCTCCCCGGGAGAGCTGTCCCGGCTCCGCCGGCAGCGTGTAACCGAGGCCACCGGGGCCTCGCACGGATCCGGCGGGGCCGGTGGGGCACCCTTGCGTCCAATACAGCTCTCGTCAAAGCCGAAGAAACGCCACACACCGCAGCCAACAAAGACACTTTTTCTGTCAAGTCAGCGAGGAAGGAAGAGAAAAGTAAAGTCACATGGGACGAAGCTGAACATGACGACCCCAAGGTCAGAAACAGAAAGGAAGAGGCTGAGACCACGTGGGAAAGCAGCTAGATGGCGACGGGAAAAGAGGGCTATCCCGCTTTTGGCTCAGAGCTTAAAAATGCTTCTTGCAAAGCCGTAGAAAGGATTTTAATCCATTTGGAAAAACTTGGGGGGATGTAGAATTCTTGTGCAGCCTGTGACTTTAAAGAAAGGCCTGTTATAAATGAAATTAACGTTTTTAAAGAATTGTAACAATGTGGGAGTTAATTAACTAATGAGTTAATTAACTGGGTTGGGGGTTGCGAAGTTGTACGGTTGCAATATTTGGATGTGATCACTAGGTGGGGTGGTGAATGGGGGAAAGATGAAGAATCTTCGAGAAAGCTCTGTGGACTGATGTAATGGGAGAGATGTCAACGCCTTAAAGAAGCTATTGGACAAAGGATGGACCTATCATTCGACGTCCCTGAGAAGGACAGGACTAACAACCAATAAGACCCTTAGAAACGAGCCATCGGAGGAAGGTTTTACACCAGACCAATCACGAACTAGCAGAGGGTATAAGAACTGTCTCGGGGCTCCGCCCTGGGTTCTCCTGAGGAGCTCGGTATCCGAGGGAGCACCCAGAGTGTCACTCTGTTATATTGTTTCTCTGGCTTGTCGAGTGGGGCCTGGGCTACTCCTGGGTCTCCGTTCCCAGTTACCCTCTAAAATAAACGAGTTGACTTTTTCTTTTTTAAAAGTCCTGACCTCATTTATAACAGGCCGATGCCNTAGCAGAGGGTATAAGAACTGTCTCGGGGCTCCGCCCTGGGTTCTCCTGAGGAGCTCGGTATCCGAGGGAGCACCCAGAGTGTCACTCTGTTATATTGTTTCTCTGGCTTGTCGAGTGGGGCCTGGGCTACTCCTGGGTCTCCGTTCCCAGTTACCCTCTAAAATAAACGAGTTGACTTTTTCTTTTTTAAAAGTCCTGACCTCATTTATAACAGGCCGATGCCAGGCCACCTATAAGTTGTGAGAAGCTGCTATAGAGAGGCCCACGCCAGGCCACATAGAAGTTGTGAGAAGCTGTTAAGAGATTCGAAGCAGAGAACCTTTGCTTTCAGGCTGAGATAACTCATCCTTAAAAGACTAAAACCCCATTTTCTCCTGTGGCCCATAACTTGGCAGTGTGGGAAGACTGCGAAAGATTGATGGGAGAGATACCTTTTTTCACTAAAATAGGACCGGGTGGACTGTAAAGTTATGAAAATTCCATGGCACCACGGAAAAACCTCTTTTCCTTAAGCATAGAAAGACTCTTGAAGTGCAACTCTGACCAAAAATCCCATGTTCTTGTTTTGTTTTCACTTGTAAAAGGTTTGTGGTAAAGAAAGAGGCATTGGGAAAGAAAGGTGTTTAAAGGTTTGCTTTGATTTCTTACCATATTCTTTTTTTTCCACTTTTCATTCTGTTGGTAATAAACTCTTTTCTATATTGCAACTGTTTAAGTGTGGACCTTGTTTTGCCCCAAAGTTTCTTTACATTTTCCTCAATAAATCCATATTCCCTTTATGCATATAATTGGATTTCATGTGTTTGGTGTTTAAACCAGCATCAAACCACAACATCCATGTATTTGAAAAAGTAATTTTCAGGATTCCTACTCTGCAGAAAATTTCAATGCTTCTTGTTTTCATGACATTTGGAATAAGAAACTTCCAGTTAAAAGATCTAGAAAATCAGACTCATGCTTTCCAGGGAGTTATCTGTTGTGCAGAATAAAAAACAAGAGGTCACATTGCTCTAGTTCTTTATTCAGAAGGCAACAAACACGTGCAGATGCAAAGTCAAAGCTTCAGTTGCTGCTGACTCATTCTGACATGGCCAAACACTTTCTAGATCAGGAACAACCTGTTTCATAGTGAGTCTCCTGGTCCCTGTACATCCCAGCCCGAGTCAAGTACAGGTTTCTCTGGGTTGTGTAACAGGTGTGCAAACAGCACAGCAACCAGCAGCAACTTATAGCCCACAGCCAGAACAAACTTGTTATGTGACAGCTTCAAGTTTCTTCAATTCAAATAAAATTAACATCAAAAAGGGCAAGAGTTTTATCATCTTTATTTCAAATCTGGAATAGGAGAGATCCTTCATTTTTCTTTGATTTCGTGACTGTGTTCCCCAAACCTTTGACACTACATAAGCTTGAACTGGCACAGATTGTAGTGTGTATCTCATGGATAAGACATTCCCAGCAAGTGATTATAGAATCTCCATGAGCAAATCATAACCAGACACAGAAAGTGGACTGAAGCAACCTTCATTCACATGCAAACTCATTTCAGACAATTGGCATTTCTGGATGAAAAAACAAAGGGTATCTAGTCAATCACTCTTCTTTCATAAAATAAAAATATGCACTTAAATTATTAACCTTTATCCACTACACTTCAATGAAATTGAGTATTTTTCAATGGAAACTCAATTTCATGGAAAATTTAACTAATTGGACTATATCTGTCTCCTAGCATCTCAATACCTTGAAGATTCAACCCACAGTTTCACACCAGCCCAGCTATACAGGAGTGCAGGCCTGGAACATGCCTATCACTGCATATCACAGAGCTCTGGAGAGATCCCAGAGCCAGCACCAAACACGCTGGTTGTGGAGCCAGTGGAGTGGTAGTAGAGAGCCAATGCTGTGTCTCACCTGGGCTGACTTGCACCATCATTGCCACTAACATGCTGCTCCAGGGATCCAAACTGGCCTTTCCATACCACCCTGCAACACACAGGTAACCCTGAGCTGGTACCAAACACCCAAGAGGAGACAAAGCATTTTACTCACAGTCTACTGATGTTTCTGCTATGTTTTACTGACCCAGACAGGATGACACAAAGCCAAAACACAGGAGAAAAGAGTTAACTTTGCAACTCTAGAATTGACTGACTGCATGTTATTTAACCATAGAGTATCACAGGATAAGAATTTATCCCAGGCTTAGTAATAGAGCAAAGGGCATCTGAGTTCAAATCCTACGTGCACATTGACTATCCTTCAGCACAGTCATCTTTGTGTTAACTCTTCTAATTTCCTACATTATGGCTTGCAAAAGAATCAATATTTATTGACCACTGCCTTATTTGCTAATATCTCCCAGTCTTGTGCTATGGCTATACAGGCATTACATACCTATCATAGACATTCCACATATAACCTCACTGTATTGCCATTGGCCAGACTTGTGTATCTCTGCTTTATCATGCCATTAATTTATCAGGGTTGGGAACTACTCCAGCAACAGGATTCCAGAAGTGCTAAGATTCAGAAGACTATTCAAAAGCAGAATACGCCCAGACTTGCAGCACCTAATCTCATAACTAGAGTTGTTTAAATGTATTTTTTAGTTCTGTGGCCCAGATCTGACAGCTGAAAATTATTTGGTGTAGAGTAATTAAAAACTGTATATAATCACTAATATAATCCATTAATCTGCCTAAATTTGTGAGACCCTATGGGAAACTTCCTAGCCAGTGTGCTGCCTGATGTTGCAAATATGAACAGCTACATGGACTGACCTGCCATCCGGGTTTGTTCGAAGAAGTTACAGGTACAAAAACTACAGGCAGAAACTCTTCTTGATGGCCTCCTTTATGAGCCCTGCATTTTATGATGCCCTGAGTTCAACCTGAGCCTTCAGTTTAGAGCTTGTCCCATAAAGTACAGATCTGGCAGAAAGAATAGCCTGGAGCTTCTGAAGCAATAGTATCTGTTGTAGCTGTAACCTAGGGAATATCCAGGTAACACTATCACATCACACACATTATAGAATCACCCAAACATCTGTTTCAGGCAAGTATGCAGCAGTGCCAGGCTGGTCTGATGAGCAACTAAAACACTGAACTGGCACAGACGAGTCAGTCTCCTTCTCACAAGTTAGGGTGGCATAAAGCACTGTCCCTGAACTGAGAGGAGGCATCTGGCTCTGAGCAGCACCTGCTCCTCCCCTTGAGCATGTCAGTGTGGAGTCCTCAGGCCTCACACACAGAGCTCCAACTCCCCTACCCCAGTGGGCCCCAAACCACTCCACAAGCACCTTTCTCGCAGATACACCCAGCCACCATGTATTTTCAAATGTTTCACTTCCAGTCAAGGGCTGAAATGCGTGCATGTTACTGTGCTGGAGAATTGGATCTTGCATTGCAGAGATGTTAACATCCAGAGCTTGTCTACACAGTGAAGGGAGGTCAGAGTGAGTTGTGGGATGTTTTACCAGAGAAAAGGAGTCTGGGGAAGTTAGAGTCTTCCCTCACTGACCCTTCTGTGGGGCACATCCTCCTGGTTTCACAGTAAGAGAGTTGCTAGACAACCATGAAGCCAGTGCTTGCTCCCCTGTACCAAAAACAGCTCTGACACCTTTAAGGAAATCAGCTCCCTTGGATCTTGTCCTCAGAGCACCTGCACAGCATAAAGGACCCAAGCACAGTACAGATAAAACACCAAGAATTCATACCTTGGTCAGTAGCTCCCTTACACAGATGAACCTTCAAGAGTACAAAAAGAAAAATAACCAAGAATGGCTCAAAGCACTGAAAAACTACCAAACCAACTCTCTGCACATTTACTTCAACCCCATAAGACCCTTTTCTTACTTGCCAGAGAATCCCACAACCTCAACACAGACTGCATGGGCTACTGTTTGCAAGATTATCCAAAAAAATTATAAAATACCAGCTTCTCTGCTGGTTTAATATCACACTACAACCTGTCATTAGCTAAGAGGAGCAAAATAACTGAGTTGATTGAGTCAATTTGATTACCTTTGCCCCTTGCTGATGAATGTAAGCTGTTTTAAAAATTAAAAAGCTATTAGACTAGTGAAAATAGTTTTGAACAGTAATCTCTGGATACAGTATTTCCACATTTAAAGATCAGCTGGCAGAAGCATGACTGCTAATACAGGCTGCCTGAAAATTCAAAACTGGAGATAATGGTCAATTCCTCCACTATTCTTGTCTAATTAGAGAATTCTGCTTCAGTTGAAATCCATTTAAGTGAACAGCATCCATATATTGAAAAGTAAGATTAAGAATACACTGGGTCAGAGTAAGAATCCTTATGATGTGAGGAGGCAATTACAAAAGCCATCTCTGATTTTCCAAGTCTGCCTCTTTTATTGTATTTTTTACTCTGTCAATACAAAACAGTGGCAAGAATTGAAATCAATAATTCCCCTCCCCACTTTTTCTTTTTTTTAAACTGTCACAGTAGAAAAATATAGATAGCTACTAAAAAACAATGGTCTTGTGAGAAAGCACAAACATCTGCTCTCTAGATAGGGTAGGGAAAGAATGAATATTAGCATTCCCTCTCTACAAAACTGGCGGCAGAATGTGCTGGAATGCTTTACCCAAAGGAATTGCTGGTTCCCTGTAGTTTGTGGACAGCCAGTTACAAACCGTAAATTAGGTTAACTTTTCATAAAACCAGCCCCACACATACACATTCATGAATAAGAACAAGGGTTAGGGTTCCAAAAATATCTTCTAACAGCCCTTATTTGATGGTTGAGCACTGAACAGTCCCAAAAATAAAGTAAAACATTATCATCTCCAGCAAATTTGATGAAGTGAGCTGCTGCCTAATGCTCTGGGTAAGATTTGGTTAGAACAAAAGGCACACAGCCTGGCAACACCACCAAAGAAAGAAAATGTTCAAAAGTTTGCCGGTATACTATTTAAAAATTGATACAATAAAGCCCCGAGGAAACAGGTATTGAAAAATCAGCACTATGAAGCCTAAGGCTACACTTTTACATCTCTATAATTCCCTTACCTTCCAAACCAGTCAAAAGCAGTGTGGAATTTGTAAAATCTAACAATCCCACAGTGGTAAGAAACTATTTTCCGTGAGACACAATTGCATCATTTTATCATCAGGCAGAAATACAATCCCATATGTGATTAATACTGGGCAAATACACTAAGTTTTCTTGTGCTTTCAAGAATATGTTATTCCTTTTAGCTTGATGCATCAAAGGAAAACATTTTAAAAGTTCAGAGAATTTTGTGACTACTGATGAACTTTCACACATGCCGATAGTTAAGACAGGGTCATGGTTATATCACTTGCAATGGCACAGCCTCTTGACAATTTTCCTTTCTTCCTTAATCACACATAGTTAACAAGAGCAAAGTAAAAGTTAGAATTTCAGGTATTTGCAACATTTCCTCAATAGCCTTTCATTTCTATTTGGGCTGAAACTTGATCTATTCTGAATAATGGAAACAATGTTCAAAGCATGCTTCCCCCCCAGCATTACACTTAGTTAATGGTCCTTTACTTGTGATATTGTGATTTTTATACTCCATATAAAGGTCTCCTTTAGGTTGAAAAAAGAAAATGTGTCTTAACATTTGAAGCAAAGCCAAATAATGCTGTACTGCTGGGCAATTTTCAAAGCCACATTAAGAGAGGATCATAAGAAAAAGAGGCATCCAGTACAAAAACACTACATGGCTCCTTCTCTCTGCTCCACGATTTTGTTAAGATACTCTTTTAATCCAGTCATTTACTGCAACAAGCTTTATCATATATATTAAATATTATTGCCTCCTCTCATTGACAGATCAGGTTTGGTGAATCTTGACCCTTCAGTTCCCCAGAAACCACATTAGACTGTTACAAAAGTGTTAAGAATATTGTGAAAACCATAAGAAAAATGTCTGTTTCCCTGATGGATAAGTTCTCTTTTGGATGGTGGATGGTTCGAGAGATTCCTGCACGATATGATTGTCATGAGGGACCTAAACCACAAGGAGATTCCCTCTGACATTTCAGTGTCACCTCTGAAGATGTGCTCAAGCAAAGTCTTTCTCCAAACCACCACAGCTGGCACAAAACAAATATCGGGAAACCCCAGCTGCAAGGACTCCGAAATAATGAAATGAGGAGATTTTGCAGAAAAGCATCAATCTCAGCTGCTGATTGCCTGTTGAAGCTTGTCTGACTCACCATCTGTCCTGCTCTCCCTTCCTTTCGGGTCAAGGTCTTTTATGGATGACATAAGAGCATGGCAAGGTGAAATTACTGCTGTGTTTCCAACCTCCCCGAGCACAGGAGTGAAGCACAGTCAGGACTGACCCCCAAAGTGCTTTTTGGTGCTGAAGCTTCACCACCTCTTGGACCACAGAGACCAGGTAAAGTGGTCTGAAGCCCAGAAGTGGAGGAGCTGTAGTACTTATCCATCAAAGGACTGAGAAAGGGCATTGCACAAACCATGAGATTTAGCAGATTTGGAGAGGTTTTCTTCCATATACTTTAATTCCATTGATTTCATCTCCTCTGGGAATGGTTAAATACTCTTTTCCATACCGTAGTATTGTTGGTAAAAGTCATCAAGGAAATAAAAAAAGGATGAAAAATGAAATGTCTTGCTTATCCTATCTAAATTTGCCTATCTAAAACACGTCACAAATTCATTTTAAAATTATAAATACAAGAGGATAATTCATCTTCCTTGAAAATCATCATCCCTCTCTTCAAACATTCAGTCAGCATCAGCTGGTCTCCAGAAAATAATGTCTTTTCCATGTCCAGGATCTGTTTTTCAGATCACTTGGCTGGGTTAGCTTGTATGTTCCCTCACATCCCTCCTACTTATCCATCTCTGTCTCAGACATAAAAGAGAACAGATAAAAGCAACATTTCCTCAAGCTTCAGGCAAAGCAGGAAAGGGAACTTGCGACTGCCACCTATTTGCTCAAGTCATGCAGCAGCTTCAGTACCTGGACTGGTTCATGAACATGTAAGACCTACAGATGATAGAAAAAGTTGATCCCTGAGCAGCACAGGAACTCCAGATATAGCCCTGAGAAAAGAATATTGGCCTAATTTGCACTGCATTAAGGTACATCAAAGTATCCCGCACTGGGCATGACCCAGCCAGAGCCCAATCCCTGCTCTCATCTTGCTCTGAGGCAGGGAGTTGTCCTGGCACCCCCACGCACCAGGGACAGGCAGCACAAGGTCAAGGCCAGTTTCTTGCTCATCTGAATAAATTACACAGGTCTAGGAGCCAGTGAACATCTGGCCCCTAACACTGGATTATGGACACTGAAAAGCTTTAGCAGAGGGATTTTTCAGCTTTCCGCTGCATTCTGTGAGAACTTTATGTTTCTCACAGAAACTATGCAAAATACTGTTAAGGGTTTTTGTAAACTATTTCTCTATCTTTGCACCTGCTGTTTTTCCAAAGGACTGTTATGATATCCTGAAAGAAATATTCTGAAATGGGTGTTGAGTGGACTGACCAATCACCCTGATGGGTGGTTGGTCAGAGGTCCAATAATCTTCTGCCATGCTGGCGACTCAACTTATAGAAACCGATTTATAATTAATTAAATAAGCCATTTTCTCCGGATTTTGGTCGTGTCATTTCTCATCGTCCCGGGCACAACAGCGACACTGGATAGATAAAGCAGCCCAGGGTTCCAGAGGAGGTTCTTGCCAGGACTGTGCACACCAAGGCAGAGGCAGCACCACAAGTCTGTAAATGCCTTTTAAGTTTGCTGCCCTGAAGTGAATTAGAGGTGGGTTTGCTCCTTAAACCTAAAGGTCAGACTGTGTTTTTCCAGACACTGTGTTCCAGAGCCCAGAAGCTTCTAGCTCACCTAAACTCAGAATTTATTCTACTGGCTTCCCCGTGTCTGCATGCACGTTTATGCATCTGTTTAATACACAAATTTTAAATAGATTGCTTTTAACTAATCACATCAAGTGGCATTTGTGCAATGTAAATATTTGCTTTGTTCCTTTAACACTCTTTCAATTACACAGAAGATTTCGGAGAAATAAGATTGCAGCAGGCCGAATATTAAAAGGTGGGGAGGGAAAAGAGCAAGAAACTAAGCTTCAAAGGGAATTCTACACTTTGATTTCAGTTTGCATATTCCAAATACTCACATTTTGCTACACAGATGTCAAACCAGGAGGCAGGTAATAAAGCAGGTTTCTTTAAGTTTTTTTAAAAATACATTGAAATGATCAAATTAAACCATATTCCAAGCATTGCAGAAGTAACTGACATATTATTAGTTCTTCCCTAAACCTCATTGAACCAGCTCTTTCCATTGTAGCAGGGGTCTGTCAACTATGCAGGTCTTTGCCAAAAATAAAGAATGGCAGCACTCCCCATCTGCTGATGAGTCCAATCTAAGGGAAGACAAAACACTGATTTTATTTACCTCTGTTCCAATTATTATCAGGCAATACAAACATTCATCATGACACCCAGCCAGGTTTATTCATGTGCCCAGCAAGCCAGGCCAAGCATAATAAAGAAATTACACACTCCGTTTGGAATACAGGCAACTTGGAATGGCCTTTATTGAAACCTAAGCATGGAAAATATTGGGTAGTAGATGTACGTATCACACAATCAGAAATATGTTGGCTCAAAAACACAACACATGGCACCCTCAGTGAATGTGGGTGACTATTATTACAGCACAACAGGCCTGCCTTTCTCTCCCTGCCAAAAGAAAAGCTTGGAATAGCACAGAGCACACAGCACTTTAAACTTAGAGGAGAGAGACTGGAAAGAGCTTTACAGAATAGGAAGGAAAAAAAATTAAAAGTTCTGTGAAATATCTGTGCCCTTGAAAGAGAGCTCCTCATAAACCACCACCAGTCCCTGTACTAGAGTCACCCTGGAAGAGAAAGGACTCTTAACATCAGAAGTGGGACAGAAAGGGCAACAGTAGGGCTCTGCCCAATACCTGGGTTTCTCCTGCTCTCACTGACATTAACACCTCTACCAGGCAGTGACTGGGGGATCCCACTCAGGGTAAAGAGGTTATGGATGTGCTGAGGGCACATGCTTCCACACTTGACCAGTTCTACTTCACCTTTTCATTCTGCTACTCCATTTCTTTCCAGCTGTTGGATTCTTTCTGTTATGTACTTTGCGCTGGACCATCTGCTGCCCCTGAGGTTGCACAGGTGACACACACTGTGGCCCTGATTCACAGGTAGAATCCCAAGGCACAGCCTACCTAATAACTAAGGATACACAACTCACATTTGCTATCTCAGGCTTTCACTTTTCAATGGTCAGCCATCTCAGAGGGTTACAATTTACACTAATCTGACCATTTTCTTGCATAGAAGTGTTCTTGCTTGTTTAGAAAATACTTTCAGGTGCACCAAGATGTTACTGCTTCTGTGTTAGTTTAAGAATAGACCTGCAAAATAAAGGCTTTTGAGTTTTGCTGACCAAGGTCAGCAAGAGCTCAGGCCTGTTTTGACACAATGGTAATTGGTGCCATGGATGTGGGAACAAACATGGACAGGAGGCTCTCAGTCACTAAAGGAAAGAAATGGATTTCTGCTCGATGAGATGCTGACTGAGGAACTTTCACAGGAACATCACGTGGCACAGAAGGATGAGGTGCCAAGAAATTGAGGTCCAATCAAATGGATAAAAAAATGTCAGTATACAGACAACTGCTGCTCCCATTCCACACAACATTCCTAACTTATGCTGCCTGTACTTTCCTCAGTAACATGTCAGTCTGTTCGTTCTTTTTATTTACAACCTCTGCACTGTATCTGTGGATCAAGATGTGCAGCAACAACCCTTTTACTGTCAGCAGTTGAACCACAACTTTACTCTGAATAAATCCGTAACAAGATAGGTGAAGTGTCCAGACAGACTCAATCCAGGAAGTAGGTATTCCAACAAGGTAATAAGATCAGACTTCAGGAAAGATGCAGCTGGAACACAACATAAGTCAGTGAGAACTATACAGTGATTAAGTTTTCTTACCCCAGCCAGAAGGTGTTCAGGCTGAACTATGGACTAAGACCACTCAAGGAATCTGACACCTTTTTGTCACCAATGGTTAAAGGAAGAACAGTGTTTTCATCTGCAGATTGAGCTGAGAGGCAGGGTGAGGCTGACAGCAGGGCTTGGAGCTCTGTGACTACAGGAATATCCTTTCTCCTAAGACACACATCTGCAGTCCCATCAAGATGGCAAATGATAGCAACACACTTCTGACATATGAACACCAAAGCAGCTCTTTGCTATGCTTCTCAGCTTGCTCCAGCAGTCAGGATGTGAGATGGTCTGAGCTGTGCAATATGTCTGCTGCGGTAACTAAGGCACTATAATGATTTCAAAATTTAAAGTCTGTTTAAGACAGAATGGAAAGGAAATTACAGCAGATATTACACATAAGGGAAAGCGTTGAAAGTTTGAATCTTTTTTAAATGTAGATTAAGGCTCTGTTGATACGTCCAGCCAATTTGCTGTCCAGGACACTCTTGCTCCACTTGGCCAGCTGAGACCCTGAACTGTCAGCAGGCCTAGTTTCTTGAAGGTATGCCCAAAATCATAGAACCCAAGACCTTGAGCATGGCACCAGCTATGCAACCAGTCATTTACCTGTTCAGCTCACCTCCTTTTTCTCAAATCCCCTTCTCTAACTGGGAAGATGGAGTAGAACCTCATCTCCTGACGCCCTGAACATTGTTCCAAGGGATATAAGGTCCCTCTTGATATTTCTAAATCACCTCTCTGCAGTGTCATTCAACCCTACCTGAAAGAGTAGGAAGAAATGATAGCCCACAGGCTTGACCAGCCTCAGCAGCCTCTTGTGATATCATGGATGCAAGCTCCCAGCAGGCAGACTTCTCTAGAGACACTGTCTGGATGACAAATGCGGACTCTCAGCAAGAAGTCTACAATTACTCACCCCCTCTTCTGGGAGCACTAGTTCTAATGAGGGTAGATGGTTGGATCAACTTTGCATGGTTGGCCTTTCCTGGGACTTGCCTATTACTCTCTCCCTCCTCATTCTCCAGCCCCAGGACATTGCATCT
Source organism: Rhagologus leucostigma (assembly GCA_013397725.1). NCBI lineage: Eukaryota > Metazoa > Chordata > Aves > Passeriformes > Rhagologus > Rhagologus leucostigma. The sequence goes on from VZTD01003495.1 coordinate 44,451, forward strand.
GTCACCAAAGGACATTGTAGGGGGAAGAAGAAGGTTATTCCTCCTGCCCCAACCAGAGGTGAGAATCCAATCTCCTTTGTCTTGTGAGTTAGTTGAGTCAGTCAGTCCAGGGCTGGAAGCAAACTTACCTTCCCCTTGCAAAGACTTACGGCAAGACTCGTGCTCAGCTTGTGACAGCCGCACACAATGCTCCATGTCCATCAAGCGGATCCCCAGACACTGCTGCCAGTTTCACTCTCTTACCACATGGCTACTTGCTTGAAGAGTCCATCCAGCTGGGCACACTCACACCCATGACACCCACTCTACCTTCAGACCCCACAGGAACTGTCACATCCTGGAGTCCCATGGAAATTTTGGTCTGGGCAGGTTTTTCAGCTCTTGGGAGGCCATTCTGAGTGGAGGTGTCCACATGGGCGCTGTACCCTGCGATCCTCGCTGTGGAATATGCCAGCCTCAGTGAGTATCACTGGATAATTTCATTCAAAAATGTTATCCAAGGTGGAATTATGCATCATCAAGGTTTTTATTTTATCGCCATCGTATTTGACCTCAGTCCTAGGCAAGCTGTGAGATGTTTGGGCTTCAGCTTTGTGCCCTCCAAAAAAAGAATTATACACCATTAACACCAGCTCCAGCCAAGAGAGACCAGAACTCAGACTCCCCTGGGCCCTAGCCCTGGGCATTTCTGTTTAGGCTGGAGAGTATTTACAGTTCTCAAATGTGCACTGGAACCAAGCTGTGAAACATCCTGAAAAATCTGGTAGGCTTAAGAGCTCTAAATTTGCAAAAGCATGAATTTCACTCTAATTTCAGATTCTTGGGAATTATCCTTCCAAGCAGTGAAGTAATGACTGCTTCTGATTACAATTCAATCTAATAAAAACCCTGCAGAATACCCACACATACTCGGAACAGAAAAGGGAAATGCAGTTATCTGAAATTCTCCATTCATTCAGAGCACAATGCTGCTAAAACCTGGGCTTAAATGTCTCTCACCAGTGCTCACAAGCTGGTGTTGTAATTGATGCCAAAAATTCAGCAGCTTTATCATATGCATTTTTTCCTACTGACAAAGTATTCCATGGAGCTGTATTTCAATTCTGATTCCATATGCCACTTCAATTTCTGATCAGAGCTTGAACATAAAAAAATTATAGCCTGCCTCAATGGACTAATAAAAAAGGATCATTTCTTTTTACATATCAACATTTATTAGCCTCAATCATTTCAGAAATATAATCATTATAGTTTCTTTTACTGAGAACAGCTCCCCACACACACTCATCCCAGGGGCTCCTCTGCACAGATGCTCTTTTTCCTTTTATTTCTGAGGGTGCCATGTTGTTTCACAGCAAAATCAGCCATCATGCAGTAACAAGAGAAAAAGCAATTTAAAAAAACTGGGGGTTTTTCCGATTCCCCATTACCCTGTTTTTTAAATATTAGTGTTATTTCCTTCCCTCTTCTCTAAGTAAAAAGTCTAAGGCAGGAAAGGTTTCAAGTCAGAAGGAATGATTGGGTTGACCATCCTGAACTCTGCATTTCCCAAGCCTTTTGGTTTCAGGAGGGGCTGATGAGTTTAACCAGAGCACAGCTCCCAGCTGGCTCAGCACATATTCCAGAAGCATACAAGGCCCTGGCTGGAAAACATCAGTACTTAGGTTAATCTTGGTTTTCAGAATCACTGATCATATCTGTTTGGTTTATAGTCTTTCAAAACTTTCCCAAAGAAATTGATTATCCTCCTTCTAAAATCCCAAGACAGATAGGACGCTGTTTTCAAAAAGACTTTTACAAATCCCATCAATACTGGAATAAAACCAGGAAAAACAAGGCAGCTTTATTGATTTACACATTAAAATAACATATGCTTTTTGTGCATGTGCATTCTCCCTTAAGTGATAATTGGACTTCTAAAGAGAATCTATTATTGAACCTGTAAGTATTATCCATCAGTTCTCCTTCCCCTTTTTTTGACAGCCACAAAAATTAGAGATAACATGCCTAATTAGTGTAGAATGACGTAAAAATCACTTCCTGGAATGAAACTTGTGGTACAAACAATAACTGAGCTCCTCGTTAACTACAGATCATTTAAGTCAAACCTGGAACCTGGGTGTGCCTGGATACAGAGCTGGAAAGTGAACACCTGTATAGTTTCTGCAACATGTAAAACATTTAACTGAAAATCTTCATCATACTAAAGACACTGGAACCAATTCTACTGCTTCCATTAAAACATTTTTTCACTCAAAATTCATGTCCTTGTAATTCAAGCTATCTCAGCTCAAAACAATCTTATCTCAGCAGAAACTGGTCCAAGTATTACATGGATCAGAACAGAAACAAAACATGGTTTCCATTTTCCAAGGATAACTTTCCAACTTTATGAGTCAAAGCAAAAATGTTTAAGAATCACACTTCAGCTACAGCTAAGTTTCCCTACAACTCAAAGCTAAGATAACTTAACTGCATAGTTCGGCTTCACACATTGCTGTTATCTCCAAAATTCACATCTTCTGCAGGAAGTATTTACTAAGTACATCATCCTATTACCTATGAAGCTGGAGTAAAGAGGAGTGGAATAACCACTATGTGCTATATACATGACTCAATGAGAAAACAATTTAATTCGTCAAGGACTAGGTTTGAGGTTTTTTGTTAGGGTGGTTTGGTTTTGTTTTGGTTTGGGGTTTTTGGTTCTTTTGGCGGGTTTTTTTGACTACAGACTCAGCAGGATTTTGAGAGCTTGAGGTTAAGGCAGATCAAAGAGAATGAATCAACTGATAACCAGCTGCCAGCTGAAACACCAGAAAGTGGATAAATCACTCATTAGTGGTCCTACAGGCATAGCTCTGCTGCAGCACACGGCTGCCCCAAGAAACCAGAAATGCCCAGGACTGCACTGGGTCACCAGCCCAGAGTGGGCTCCCAGCCCTGGTTCAAAGGAAGAGCCCCACAATCACCTTACTCTGCACCGTTTTGTCCAAGCTGGAGTCACACACTCCAGCAGTTCCTGACTCACAGCAGATACAACGTGGAGCCCTGACCTGCCCTATGCCAACAGGATGAAGGCAGTACTGCCAGTTCATACACTTCACATGTCACAGGGTCCATCCGATTTAAATTTACACTGCCTTTATTTAGTAGGAGATGCAGTACAGCTACTCCAACACATAGCAGACTACTCGGCCACATAAATACTAGGAACAGATTTTGGCAGCAATCTTGTCAATCTCCTGTCACTACTTTGCCAAATGCCCTCCTGCAGGAACTCCTGTGGTGCCACATGTGTGCCAGCAGCTCCTGCCTCTGGTCTCCACAGGCTTTGTATCAGTTCATGGCTCAGCCCAAGCAGAGCAGCATTTTGTTTCTCCTGCAGCCCTGGCACTATGGGCACACAGCAGATGCTCCCGCATCACATCCACATGAGCTATTGCAGCCCAGGAGAGCTGCTGCCCCAGCTGAACACAACGCTCTGTAATGTGCCTGCAGAAAAGGGATTACAATGAAATTGTTTGCTTTGCCTTGAAGGTTCATGAACTGGCCTGTGACCACAATGTAATTTAAAACATCCACAAACTAATGTCGTTTGCCTGGTGACTCCTGGTCTTCCCTTGGGAGCAATGGCCTAAGGAAAGAAAGGCACTGACAAACTCCCTCACTGCCCCAGTGCCACTCTCTTAAATCAGTGAAGTGTTTCTGCTGGCTTAAGTGGTGGCACTCAGTGCCAAGAAAGTAACTTCTCTTTTGAAACCACACTGTTTAAGGATGGCTGGCACAATGCAACATAAGGTGACCAAAAGAAACTGAAATTTGGGATTATTTATATGTGTATGCATACATATATAGTTCTCACATGCACACCACAGATGTGTATCCTCCTTCCAGATTAGTTTAAGTTAGACTCTAATTTACAGAGATCGTTCTGTTCAGGACAGTATTTGAACTCATAGCTCTACACTGCAGCAAAAGTCCCTGATGACTTTAAAAATAAAAAAAATAAAATCAAATTTAAAGTTCATCTTTAGCCAGCAAGAAGAAAATGGTGAAACTTCTTCAACAAAAGAAAGGAAGGAAACATGAACAAAGAATGAAAATGAGTCAGTACCATCCATTTTCATTTTTCTGTGAAGGTCACCAGAGAGCACGGTGCTTCCTACAGCTTCTCCTGGCAGGGAAAGCTGATCTCTATGGGCTCTGCAGTCCCCAAGAACATCTCACCAAATTCAGCCACTCTGGAGCAAGAGCAATACTGTGACATGCAAGTTTACTCACTGCTAAACTCTGCCAACGAATTGCTCATTTCTGACAGATACTTCTGTTTAACGCCACAAGGAACCGTATAGATCATTCCACCTCAGCAGTCTCAAGAGCCAGCCCAGTAACTCCAAGTGCCAGAAATTTGCCAGGAACAAATGAAAAACCTAATTACATCAACACACACAACTTGGATCAAGATTAGAGGATCTGACATGACAATGGGATCAGACTAGTCACAAGACAGAACAAGGTTTGGCTATTTATCATTTCACTACCAACTTCTGCAGTACAAGAAGCAGTGAAAAATCAGCATGAAAAACACAGATATGAGAATATCCTTGTTTCAGTTTAGTGTGTGCTCCCTATTGGTGCCAAGCTCCACAGAATCACAGTCTATTCTTTGAGAGAAACCACTGCAATAGCAAAAGGAAGTAAGAACTGGAGGCATAGTAATGGAAATAAAAATTAAATCCTTACAGCCAGGTACTGGTAGTTTCAGGAGTATAAAAAGGCTAAAAAGTAAATAAATCATTGCAAACAACACAGTTTGGAGCTATGTGGAAACATTAATGCAGATAAACAGTTTTATAGACTTTGCAATGACATTGTCACTTTTGTCTTCAACACCTTTGTTCCAATTAAGTATAAAAGTACTTAGAAAATGAGGCTGAAAACCAAAAAATCCCCATTTTTGCTTGCCCCCTTTGACAGATTGCCTGTGGGACTGAAGAAGGATGACCAAGACCAAGTCAAAGGAATCTCAAATTTACATCAAACCAGAAGACAGGAATGACAACAGAGCTCAACAACACACACTGGTTGGATGAACTAAGTTCCATTCCCTACCAGCTGGTAGCCTCCACACAACTCCAAAGGGATGCATTTCTCCAACTACTGACAGGTCACAAGAGGTCTAGGTGGAATTTAGGCCAATGAGAAACTGAGTCTGGACCTCAACAGTCCTTTTGTCCTGTTTCTGTTCTAATTATCCACACACCTTCACCTTCTTCTCTCACATCTGGGAAGCCAGAGTTGGAAACACTAGGCAATGCTCCTCCAGTGGAAAGTGGTCTTTGTGCATGGCTTTCCTACTTACCGCCTCTTGTGTCACAAACACAGCCACCTGAGTCTGCCTGGAGGAAGCTCATTTTCCCATTCTTTTCTTGCTCATCTCCTTGCTCTCTGGAGCAGAGACAAAGACAATGCACTACAGGCTTCACACACAGCAATGCAGTCTGGTCCCATCCCAGTGCAAACTCAAGGTGGTTTTACTAATCACCAGCTTATATCTCCTCCTAGCATCCACCACAAAGGCCTGGTCAGATACAACAACTTGGTTTTAAAGAAAGGAAATTATTTAACAGGCACTGCAGAAGAATTTTACAGGTACTGACATGTGGAGCTATACGTCTACAGCACCAGCAAGGAAAAAAAAAGCACCTCACCTGTGGCTCCTCATTCTCTGCCTTCTAGGTGTATTTTGCTTTTTATTTTAATCGCAAACTGAAGTTTAGAGCAGCTTTTTGATCAAAATGCAGACAACATCTGGTACAGTGGAAGTGTCAGTTCACCTCTGGAGGGGCCACTCAATATCAGTAAGTTAAAATCCTTCACCAGCGCAAGGTCCCCCACATGAGGGGACGTTCCCACTCCCAGGCTGCACTGCCCATCCCAGCAGTGAAGCAGCGCTTCCCAAAGCCTGTGCAAACAATTCTGGAGCAGGCAGGAATCTCAGCGCACTTGTCATTCTCTGACTCAAGAAGCCTAAGAGATTATAAGGGTATTTACAGTTTATCACTAACAAAACTGCAACACTAAGGAAAGTAATTAAGTAATGATACAGCATAAAATATAAACATTTCTCCAATATAAACAGGTCCTACGTGGAAGCACCTGTAATAGGAAGAAAAAAATTTTCATAGCAGAAGGAACTCTAACCTTGACCATCTGAATTTAAAAGCTTATTTCAGGGCAATAGAACATCAGCTGATGCCAGTGAATGCTGGGGAGAGTGCTCCAGCCCAAGGTGTAACTGTCTAACAGGATGGCCATTTATATTTTAGCACAGCACCCAGGCAGAGAAGGGTTGGGCTGCAGCTAATTCAAGTGGAACAGAAATGAGAGACAAAAGCTGGGGTTTTCCCCTTAAACTTCTTCATCACATCCTAAACTTTAATTGAAATTAGTAGTGTATTTAAAGGGCTTATGTTAGCGTCAGTGTTGGTTAGTGCTGACAACAATAAAAGGATAGATTGCAGCAGCAATAAGTACACTTATTCCTAAATACACTGCTTAATCCTTTCATACGTGTTTCAAAAATAATTGCTCTTTGTCAAATTAAGTATGGCTTTTTGATACAACTAGCTTTTTACTGGAGCTCTGATGTTCCTGATATGAAAGGAATCTAGATAGACATCAGTTCTGGTTTAAGTCCTGCATTTAAGAAATAGATAATAAAAATCCTTCTCTCAAGCTTATCTTCCCATAAATCCTATTAACAAGAGATATTCTGAGATAATTCCAACAAGGCGCCAGCATCCCTCCCTTCCTCAGTGACTTTTGATATTGCACATCATCATGCCAATGGAGTAGCATCCCTGCCAGTGCTAGTACCTATAAATGCCATATTTCTACAATATTTCTATTGCTCTTCACTAAATACTCAATTTTCTTCATCTATTTTTTTTCCTAAAAGTAAATACATACATAAATGAAATGGAGAGAAGATGGAAACTATGAGAGAGGAGCAGGATTTAGACAATAATAGTTTTTTAAAAAGTACATGCTCTCCAAGCCATGGCAACAGCAACATTTCAAAAGGACAACAGAAAAAACAAGTTCTGCGAACAGCCAAGCTATGGAAAAACAGGGTTTCCTATGCAGTAAGGTCCAATTTTCCTTGTCAGTGGATTAGAAGGAAGGTCTTTTCTCCCCTGTCTGGTTGCAAGAATCTGGTAGTTTTAAGCCTCTTCCTGCTCCATTACATTTAGTGGAAGCTGGCCCATGTGGACCAAAATTGGCAGCAGGCAGGAAGAGCAGACAGACTATAGTCACACACCAAGCATTGGCACAGCATCCTCATCTCCTCAGGAGACCCAACAGAAAATCCAGCCACAGGAACTGAGCCAAGAATGGCCTAGATGGGATTTTTCAGACACATGGGCCATTTACATGGTTCTGTCAGAGGGATCACACTGAGCTCTCAGGTGTTGCACATAAGTGGTACCAAGTCCAGGACCCCCAGCAACCACCATAGACACAGGCTCCAAAACAGATTCCCTACTGTTCAGAACTCTGCTTTCAGAGACGTTCAGCGTTGGAAGTCTGCAATCCCACCTCACAGCTACTGTAGGAGGGTAAGACAGACCATTAGTATCCATAGAATATTCCTCCCATTCAAATATAAGCAGCTACAGTGGTAAACAACATTAAACAAAACTAATATATGTGGCTAATAAAAACTTTAACACAGTTAAAACATTTCAATTACATCCCAGCACCAAAGCTATGAACTTTAATTTCCTTCAACTGCTGAAGGGACTATGACAAGCATCTTGCACCAATGCAGTTCTGGGGCTGCAGGTCCTTGTCTCTCTGTACCTGCCCTCTGTGCTGTGAGGAATGCCACCCATTGACATCTTAGCTACTTCTGATGCTTAGCACACAAACATCTTCATCATAAAAAAATAAAGAAGTCTTTTTATAGTCATTGTAACTCGTGAGAGCAAAACCTGGTAAGAAAGGCTTCTCCAGTTAACAGCTTAAGTGTGACAATTTTAGCAGCCACTTATGTACCCAGTATGGTTCAATTTCCCCCACAGATGTGTTTCTGATCCTAGGCAGGCAAAGCACTCATTTGTCCTAATTCTGAACCAGTGCAAGCTAGTCTCCTTCAATCTCAATTAGCCAGCAGGAAATTTATTTAGAAAGCTGACAGGAACTATTTGGGGGATTAATGATCACTGATTTATGAATATTGAGTAGCATTTCAATAATCCAAGCAGAGCGATCACTTGTAGCTGAAGCCAGTTCTCCCAACCATTATAGTCTGTAGCAATCACTCAAAGGCAGTTAAATGATTCTGATTTATGACCTTAACCTACAGGGCCCAGTACATTTGCTCTATCAGTGTGTAAATTCTAAAAATGCAATTCCCTGCACCTCTAGAGAGCCAATTTAAGTCAACATTATGCATGAGCTGAGCGTGCTTGAATTCTCAGATCTCTTATTTCACTCATTAAATTTGCACTGAACATCTTGCAGTTAAAATTTCATATAGATTTTTTCTTATGATTGACATTTGGCCTTGGCAAAATGAGTTTAAATTTTGTTTCTTTAAAGATTTAGAAGGAGATAGATTGATCTAGACATTGTTTTCCGCAAGATGATGATGATGGAGCACTAAAGCTTTTATTAACATTTTGAAAACCCTCCCTTTTTGCTGTAAGACTGTCTACCACTGATAAGTGAAAGCAATTCAGTAACCACAGCTGAAGCTACAACTAATACAACAGCCTCAAACGTGTTGCTGCAGTCCATGTGACCCTTTCCTGTTTTTAGGCCAACATCTTTAACTGGGGTGGAACAAATTGGGCCTTCCAGTACAAACCAGTATGTGCTCATCTGCAATGGATAAACAGCAGTTCTAGTATGTAATTTTGAAAATAAGCCCAGGACAACTGGAAAGAGCAGAGAAGTACTGAAGTGATTTCAAGTCCTGATCTGAAATTAACTGCTTGGATTGACTCAACGCTCAATTTGTGGTGCTAAAATCAGACAACTCATTTATCTCATGTTCTGTCCCTCAGGCAAGGAGTTCAAAACCAGTTGTACCCTTCTGTGATCCTGTGCTTACAGTACACCTGCAAGAGATAGACCACAGCAGCAAGGAGTTCACAGTGTAGGGAAAACACGATAGCTGAGGGGAGAAGAATCATTTATGCCTCGATAAACCAATGGCTTACAAGGACTGCAATGTTAAGAGCCCATGGACAGACTGTACTACACAGGACAGCTCCAGGAAATAAAAGATATTTTTGCAGAAAAGTAGCTCCTAGCACAATGACATATCAATTTCTTATAAGACTTGGAGTATTAGGGTCATGCCAATAATAAATAACCATACATGTGCTGCACCAGACATACTAGTATTCATTTTGTACCTTATGAAGCAAATCAAGAGGAAAATGTCTCAAAAACCTAAGGAGCTGACTAGAGAAAGCATTCCCTAGGCAGGAGAAACATGAATACACATTTACAATAACCATTTAGATCCACCGGTCATATGTGGATTGAAACTGCACCAAAGATAACATTTGAACTGCTCTTTCCCAACCTACTGGCCAGATTATTCACGTGTCAGTGCAGGTACTCACAAACACAGAGCTGGAGCAGGACCCATGCTCACATGCTGAACATACAAGTGGTAAGAGAAGTCACCCTCCTTCTCACATCACAGGAGCTACAGAATGGCATCCAAGCACAAGGAAGAATGCTCAAAGCCTACATATCTACCACCTCCAGTTTAACCAGTCTCCATTCCATCCAGCTGAGCACAGTATTTGCCTATCAGCAAATTATAAACAAAGGAAATAAGCAAAAATTTGTCTCACTAAGGGAAGAGATCAATGGTGTACCTATAATCCATTATGTAGCTAAAGGAAAAATCCAGTGTACTAGCCGTGGAGAATATCAATCTTGCAGCAGTGCCCATGGCATATTTTACTACAGAATAGTAAAGTCTTTACAGTCACAGCATAATTACACTAACATACCGGTATTTTAATATCATCTCTCTGAAATGAAATTTTGTTTCCATGTCCAGTCAATAATTCTGTCTCATCTCAGTGATGAATAGAGCTTAGTGAATAATTTGTAATGAATAATTTATTCACTGCATTTCACCTTTCATCTCTCTTTGAACATTTTGTGAAATTCTGCATGTATACATTACACAAAACTATTCACGAATAACTCACGCTTGCAGACCATGTGTTGACAGCTCACTGAAAATATTAAAATTGATTTGCCACTTGGTTACATTTACGAGGTGTGTAGCTGCTCCATCACTGATTGGGCTCAGTTCAACCAAGCTGCATTCCCAGTTGTTCAGACAGCTGCTGTTCAAGTCCAGTCTCACATATTTAAGCTTGAAATGTACATTATGTGTAATTTCTCCCACTTCAGTCTTTCAACTGGAGTGACAGTCACACCATCAAGCCATGACCCAGTGGAAGCCGACTCAGAATAATTTACCTACATTAGAATCAGGTAGGCAACTGTCTGGAAACAGTCAATGGCATAAGAGGGGAAGAGGTACCATAAGGAAAGGCAGGCCTGGAGCTGGGAATGGAGCATCCAGGATCTCAGGGCACTCGACTGTTGAAATATTATGGGCTCTGACTCTTCAGTACCATACAAACTGAGAACACTCACACCATCTAAGCTACAGCTTGAGCGTGGTCTGACTCCTGCCACGGAGTCACCAGCTGAAAATAGCTGTAGCCACCAGCCCCACCAAGAGTGTGAGAGAGCTGGTGGGCAGGTCCCTGACCTCCACAGCCCCTGGGTTAGCAATTGTGGTGCTACAGAACAGCATATGCTCTTCAGTAGTGATTAATGAGACACCCCCCCCCCCACAAGGGATGGAGCACAGATGGAGACAGGACGTCTTTAGAGATAGCCTGACTAATACTCCAAAACTGGGGTGAGGGAGGGAGTTGTTATGATTTGGTGGGAGGAAGGCTTTTTTGGGTTATTTCTTTGATTCTACCACTTCTACTTGCTACTACATGGCTTTAGACACTCCATAGCTAATGTAATTTGACCACAAAAAAGCATTGCATGAAGCTAAATTAAAAATCCAGACTATGAATAAACAATTCAGTAAATGTTTAGTCTGCCCACCAAAATATGGTTATATAGAACCCACAATTCATTTTATATAGCTGAGTTGCTCTAGAAACATCAGATAACTTCAGTAAACAATTAATAGTTACATAATTTACAAAAATGAAGTCCTCAGAATGATGACGCTCTATTTCTTATCTGTATTATAAAAACAGCAAGATTTACAGAACTGTAAAGAGTAATTCTTTAGTTTCACACACTTGTGTAATTATCTTAAAAACTGATATGTCATCAATGATACAATATGGTCATAAGTAATTAACCACCTAATTAGAATCTAGAACTCAAAAGTAATTAATGTTCAGACAAAATTGTCCTTCACAGCTGGATTTCAGTAGTCCATGAACCTAAGCAATACTGAAATTGGAAGAAGTAAAGAGACACTGAACACATTTTATGGGAATGTGCAATGTGAAGCAAACAGCAGGCTAGGACCCCCCTGCTGATTAGTGTTCAATTTAATCAATGCTGAGACGGCATCAGCAAGAGACGGCATGTGTCACTTTGCTTAGTTAGAACTAAGCCAGAAAGAGAGAGATAAAGAAGATTGGGAACACAAGAATTCCTCCAGTACTGGAAAAGTCTTTGCCTCCTCTGAACACATACAATTAAAGCCATACAGCATTAAAAAAAGGTGGAGGGAGAAGAATGCTTGAAAAATTTCAAACTTTAAGTTGAAGAAGTAGCATTTGTTCTCCTGTCCAGCACTCTGTATTTGGTGAGGAAAAGCAGCAGCACCTCACTGCATGGCAAAGCATTCCCAGATTTAAAGATCACAAGTTGCAGCCCATCAGGGAGAAATCAATGCATTCTTAAGTCCTATCAAGCTTTCCAACAAAGCACTAACTACTGAAAGTTGTCATTCCATAGTCTCAATCTAAAGAACTAACAGAAGAGTTGTTACCGTCAGTTTACGTAGATTCAAAGACAATGCTCTGTGGCACGTGAAGACAAATTATTGTGAAAAAACCAAATGAAAAACGTACAGTAGCATGACTCTGAGTTCAGGCATTGCAGAGAGCTCCCAGATTTAAGTCAAAGTGCTGGAGAATTATTACTGCCCAAATTTACATAGACCTTTCATTAAGATTTGTCATCATGAATTCTAAACTTTAGATTAATGGAAGAATTTCATTTTAATTGCAGGGTAATACTCTGCATTTGACAAAGGCTCTGTGAGTGCATATTGAATGGGAATCCCTTATAATGCGTGCGAGGTCACACAGTTCCTGTACAGACAAACCAAGGTCTGAGCTCCTGAAGAGATGACTTTCTAGGTTTTTCTAGAGGCCTCTCCTGATGGGCCATGCAGGACCAGTGATGTGTTTTGACCTCCCAAACATGCAGAACTTTTCACAGAATATGAGCCGCTGACAACCTCTTCTCCTTCAAATCCTCTCCTCTTAGGAAGCACTAGCAGAAGACACACATCTGGTTTTTAGAGATGCTACATATTTATTTAATGTCAAGTTTTTCCAGCATTTCAAACAGTCAGTCTCATAATCTCTTCATCTCCTCTCCCCACCTGGAATAGAGTCCCATTCTTCTTAATTTTTGAGATTTTATAGCAATTCCTACAGAACCATCAATCTTTGAATACAAAACATATTACTAGAACTGTCTGCTATAACTACCCAGAATGATCTTTTATATCCACTGAAGACCAGATTCAAGAAATCTGAAACTTTAGAGCACATCCCAAAAAACCAAGGTTTTGTCTCTCCAAGTGTGTTCATTCACAAACCATTTAGAAACAAGCAGAGACACCATTAATTTCTGATTATGTTCTGCTGACTTGCTGCCTTGCCTTTCCCACCACCCAGCTACCAGCCCCAGACATTGGCAGCCGTGCTTTGGGTGCACAATGAGGCACTGCAGTGATTGCAGACTTCTTCCAGTTAGATCTGGATATTTCTCAAAACTGTCAGACTACTTTGCTAAGTTTCTGTCTGCTCATTTATAATCACCACTATAATTTCAATCTTCTCCACCTACTGTGGACAATAAATTAAAGAGAGGAGCTATATAATCAGGGGAAGACTTTATTATTATTTTTTTTCTGATTTGAAATGCCCATACCTTGCCATGCTGACTAATGTTCTTTGGTCAGTAAATAATGCCACCTGCTGAGCCAAGTATGTGCTCAGAATGAACATATACTCCTAGGTGATTCAAAAAGACCATTATTTTCCCTTCCACTTCCATGCTGTTTTTTCCTTAAAATTTTCAGCAGCCTTGTCTCATTTCTAGGAACAGAGAATGCACAGACTGCACGCAGATTTGTACAGCCACTATTGCACAAGCTAATTAATCCAGAATCTGTCCTCCCACACAGCATGGAAGGCACAAACATGTATTAAATGAGTTACACTCCACAAAGATGGAAATCCAAAACTTGGTAGAACTCACTCTCTCTTCACGCCCTCTCCTTCTGCTGAACTATACCAAACTCCTTCTGGGGCAGGAAAGAGGAGCACAGTACTTAATCAGACACCATGGTATGAAAAAGGGTAAGCCAAGTGACTGTGACTCATCTTTTTACCTCACCATTATTTCACAGAACAAGAGGCACTGAGGTTGGAAGGCACCTCTGGAGATCACTTAGTCCAATCCCCCCGCTCAAAGCCTAGAGCATGCTCAGTACTGTGTCTTGTTGGGTTTTGAGTATCTCCAAGGACGTCCCTTTCAGACAACCTGTTCCTCCAGTGTTTGATCAACCTCTTACAGTAAAATAGCTTTTTCTTAGGATTAAATAGAATTTCCTGTATTTCTGTTTGCACCCACTGAAGACCTATTTTTGTGTACCTTAATCAAACCTCTCTTTTTAAGTGACTTTTCTTTAAACTAAATATCCCAGGGGTCATTATCTGTACCAAACGGGAATGAAAGTAGTTCCATTAGGATTTATAAATCCACATCACACCAGCTGGCACAGATCAGTGATCAAACACGTCGTACACCATGAAAAGCTGCAGCCCTGGGGAGTTTCTCTTGCCTCCTGGCGATCTTCAAGAGGCATTTGCTTCTAAAGGACTTTGTGTCCTTAGCTGCTCTTAAGTAGTCCAGGTCAATGTTGTTCCTTAGTCAGGTCAGGGTCGTTTATTATTTGCCATAATGGTCAAAAAAGATATTTAATTACATCACCTTCACATAAGCTGGTGCAGAGTTGGATTACAAATGCTACTTGTTTTCCAGTGCCATTCTAGAAGCAGATTAGGAGTGACAGGAAAGCAAAGAATTATACTGAAAGTGACCCCACAGATGTTAATAACCTCTATCACAAATTTTCACATAAAAACAGTTTGTAGTGATTTGACTCTTCTGCCATCACCAGGTATAAGCAGCATTGGAATATTAATTCTGTAATTCTATGCTTACCAGGAACAGTGAGGAACAGAATTAATAGATTGTCTAAGGACCCTTGCAAAACAGTACTGCAAGTTCAGAAATGCAAATTCAACTGATTATCACATATACTAAGAACTGTCCCAATAAAGTTATCAATTAGAAGAAAAGCATCCACACTAGTTTCTTATAATTATATGAAACAAACAGAAAACTTCCTAAGTACAATATTTGTTTCTACTTTACAAAGGGCAAGTCCTTCATATTCTTCAGTTTTCTCACAGTGTGGAATTTACTCCTATGTACTGGCCTATTTTTTTGTTGTTGTTATTATTAACTACCTATGGCAAAACAGAAAAGAATAAAATAATTCTGCATTAACTCTTCAATTTTGTTAGCAGGAGCCTCTCATCCTGAAAAACCTTACAAAAGAAGAAAAGAAATAGATCTGAGTCTGATAATAAATTCATATCCCCAAGTGAGACCAGCAAAATAATTTATTAGACATTAAATGTCATTGAGGTTCACCATGCTCATGAATGCTATGAACCACATGGATCCAAAGGACAAAAGGAACAAGGCCATGCATGCACAGATTTCCTCTCAAACGTGCTCAACAGGCTTCCCTGGAAGGTTTCACATCTCCCCACTCCCTGCCAAGCTTTTCTTTTTCTCCATCTGCCTTTCCTCTCTTAACTAATTTTTCTACTCTGAAGAAGATTCTAAGGCTGATTCACTTTTAGATAATAAAATAGACATTGCACAGTGGTTTAAAACACAGTACTAACACAATAAAATTGATTTTTCTTTGGGGAAGAAAACTAAAAAGCAACAAATACACTTCAGCAATAAGTACAAAGAGGAAGTTATACAAATAATAGGTTACATAGTCAAAGATTTTCTAAGCTGGGTAATTTTGTTAATTGTTTTGTTAACTTCTACTAGTGTTAAAACAGAAAAGAAATTTAATTCCCACATCATGCATGAAAAAAAATCCAGACTTCTATAATATTCACAGATTAATTAAATCAAATATCCTAAACTACTGATGTTATGAAAAAGTCATTTTGAAACATTCTATTCAATACTGTTTGATGGCACCTGATAGCTCTTGCCATGGGGACCCTGTCCAAGTCCAGTCTGTTCCTGTGCAGGTCCATGACAAACACAAGACCTAGAATGGTTTATCAGTGAGTTTCACAGTGTGACAAGAATATAAGGTTTGTACCTGATGACCAAAGGTACGAAGGAAGAGGACAGCATATAGTCCAGCCTAACAGCGACAGAGCCCATCGCACCTGCTGCACACAGGCTTCCTTTACCTGACACAGGAAAGAGGAATCCCTAGGGGCAATCAAATCCTGTGCTGGAACTCCTGATAGGGTATTTTTCTGCGGGACTTCCCAGCACCTCTTCCCCATGAGCTGCAGGGTCACTAGAGCTCTCCACACACCACCAGCAACCAGGGCAGGCTGGACAGACATCAAGCAGTATAAACTACAGAAAAGAGAGGAGGCAAACTGGAAGAAAGGTGGGGGTTTTCTCCTCCCCAAAGTGAGAGGCATTAAAATTAGAACTGAGGAAAGAGTTAACTGAAACCAATTTGTCAAGTGCACAAAGCATCTGAGAAAGCAGGTCCTGGGCACTGCTGAATCCAAACACCCAGGCAGACCCGAGCAAATACTCATGGCCAGCGTTATGCCCTATGCACACAGCTCTGCTGGTAAGTGGATGAACAGAGAAATAAGAACACAGCCTGTATCAGGGTGGTACACAGGCAGTTCAGCACAAGTTACCCAACAGGCAGTTATTTTCAACTAATGGGAAAATATTTGACACTTTTTTCTAAAGCATAGCCAGGAGTCACTTGGAGATTACAAGTGAGATTCACAGCAGGGACAGGCTGCTGAGTAAGGGTCACAGCAGCTCCCTATTTTCAGGGTGAATTCATACCACAGCAGCTCACACTTTGGACTGTAATAGTCCTTTAACACCACTCACTTGGCAAAGCCAGGATGGACTCCACTCCCACTACACTTTCTGTCAGAAGATCCTAGGCACCTTCCCCCTGCAAATTCCCATCAGCCAGCTGCTTTCAGGTTGCACTGAACACGAACCCAAGCTGCGATACACTATCTGGTGTGCAAAATTCCTGCTATTTTGAGTATGTACCAGCTAATCATGGATATGAAAAGTCAGCGAGGCACCTAAATGTCTATTGTCTAGGCAACTATTACTGTGATTTGTAAAGGGCAGGGGAGGAGAAGGGACAGAATCACAGAAGAGTAAAGCCCATGTTTTCTCTTTCTCTCCCTTTGATCAAAACAATTCCTTTTAATTGCAATACGCTTTGCAACTATAATGTCGTTCTTCTTGGAGGGGAAAAATAGACTCCTTGCTAAGAACTAAATTATCTATTTAAGTAATACTTTCAAAAGATAACTCCAAGTTTTTAAATTATGAGCTCAAAATGTGGCATAAATAAAATACCAACAATGGAAACCCATGTGTAAATCATGCTATTATGCAGAGTTGCACCAAAAAGTACACCAAGCAAATGGAGCAGATCTTCCATCATTTGATATTTTTTTGGTGTTCAACACACTCACAAATGATAAACTTTTTCATTCCTCACAAATCCAAAATCCTACTGAGAACATGGAAGGCAAGATGGAGTCCTTTGAATATGGTGACATTGAAGTTAGTGGGAGATTTAAATGCAGAAGAAATGCTGGATCTGGACATAAGGGTATTTGACATAGAATTACAATAGTCATAAAAATGTAAGGATATTTATTCAAAAATGCTTCAGTATCTCCTAAGTTATTGCTTTTCCATACTACTTCTCAGCTGGATCACTACTGCTTCTACTCTCCTTAATCTTTCCTTTCTAATTCTTCTTTTAAACATTTATAAAAAATTTGCACAGATGGGGAAAAAAGCTGAAGATCTGAAACAAATTAATTTAATAAGGAAAGGACGAGAATTCCATTACTGGTTTAGGCAGCCTTTTTTCATGCTGTATATTGTAACCAGAAACAATTAATTTCAAAGTCCTTGATCTTTGGGAGCTTTTTCAATAATATTATTATTAATAATAATAGGAATTCCCGCTCACTATCCCCACTTGCCTCCTGCTAGCAGTACGCACTCCAGTGCCTCTAGCCACATCCTCCCCCGCTCCAGCACAGAAAGCTGGATTTAAAAGCTGCTGCTTTCTGTGCTGGCCTGTGGACAGGCAGGTGGCTGCCAAGAGCTCTGAACACCCCCCAGGACAGCCTGACCCTGGCTGCCCGTGGGCAGCCTGCTGGGTGCCATTCACAGGGCAGGAAAGGGCTGAGGCACAAGGATACCTGCTCATGTTGCGTGAGGGGATGTGGGAAGCTTTGGAGCACAGGCCTGAGCTGAGAGGTGGAGTGACACAGCAGCACTTTTCTCACTTCACCCTTCTATGCAAAGGGCACAGCCTGAATCACCAGAGAAAGCACCGTCCTGTGCTGTCAATGCATGAAGGGCCAGCATCTCAACTGGCCCATGCAGGGTCCCAGGGCTGCCAGCCACATTCTCAACAGATGGGCCTGGAGTTCAGGATGGCAATTTGCTTTAGGGGGAAAAACACACAGATTGTGAGTTCAGTCCCATCATCCAAACAAAACACTTGGCCATGTCTACTGAGGTGCAAGTCATGTGTGTTTTGACTTTAGTCTTTCCATGTGCTGTTCACATGTTTGTAGCAGTTGTCTATGTCAGGAGGTGCAGCCCCTCCCCAGCACAGTGTTGGTGGTGAGAGCTGAGACAGGACTGCATGCGATGCAAACTTAGTTCCAAACACAGTTCAGAAGGACAACCTGCAGAGCAGCCAGCCCCAGAGCTCTGGATCAATTGGCCAGGGGAAGCAGTAGCTCTGAAAATAAGTGCGGCGTCCTCCAATATCCCTGGAATAACACACTCCGCATTGGACTGCACTGCCTGCTTTTGACATCCAGACTGTCATGTCAGACAGACTGTCCCTCAAACTCCAACCCAAGAACTAGTGCCATAGGGCTCTCTTCATGGCTGTGCCTCGTTGGCCTTATTCTCGTAACAGGAACAACTTCCTGCTACCTTCCTTTTCAGTCTCATACAACCTGTTCTCACACCTTCTAACACCTCCAGGACATGACAATACTGTCTTCACATAAAACCCAAATCTATTCTATTCTCATTTCAAAATTTTTCTAAACCTCTTTACGTATTCAAGGCTTTTGAAGCTGGTGCCTTTCTGGATGCCTACCTTGGCAAACCAAAGCAAGGACCTAGAAGACCCTGAATTATCAGCAGCTGCTGTAACAAGGAATGGAGGCAAACATATGAATGTATCTCAAAAACTACACTCAATTCAATTTACCCATGTTGCATCCCATTCCCATATGGGAGTGTGAAAACAGGGAAAATGCAAGGCCTCTGCTTCTCTTTGGGTCCCAGCCATGCAGAGGGGGCAGTAACATCTGGCACAATGGGAAGATTCAGCATCAGTTGTGTTGGCAGCTCAAAAGTAGCCCCTGGATGTGTCACTCCATAAGGCTGCAGATTGACCATCTGGGGTGTCATCTTCTCAGTGCCACACAGCGATTTTTAAACTTTTATTTCTTCTTAAACATTATCCACTTCTCTATTCTTGTGGACAGCAGTCCATATAAGTACCCCATGAACACATCTCCCCAGGCTCCTGTATAGTTCCTTTCTTCCTAACTTTAAAGAAATAAACAAACGCATAATACACATTTCACTTGCAAACTGGATTCCTCAGAGGAAAGAATTTCAGCCCATCTGCCACACAGACACTTTTTTTTATTCATGTGCAAAATAAGGCTTGTATGCACAAAATATAAAGGACCCTAAAGATAAATAATCCCCTCTGTTTCCTGGCTAAACTATTACAAGTCAGTACACTACCGAGGTTATAAACCTTTATTTTCAGTAATCTGCAGTAAATGTTGCTTGTAAGCAGTTACCTTCCTAAATTGATGAATCATTAGGTCAGCTCAATCTTTTTCAATTTGAAAAGTAATTTGTCCAAAGCCTGAAATTTAAGTGATATACAATTTTTTTGTACTGAATAATACACTTTCAGATATAACACGCTCCAGTAAGTTATAAGGACACAAAGACAGAGAGATGCAAAACATTATGGTGGATCAAGACAACCCAAATGTAACTTCCCAAGTTTTTGATGTAAGTATAAACACTGTGGGTAAAGGTTTCTATGGTTTTCAGAATGCAGATACAGGGGTTTTATTTGTTTGACTGTATTTAAATTCTGATACTCAATTTCCAGCCAGATGAGACAAATCAAGCATAAGAGCTTCAACTAAACAGCAAAAACATAAGATACCAGCACCCATGCCCACCCGTAGGCAAAAGTCTCCACCAGGAAGTTCACCAGAGGGAATTCTGAAAGGACAACAAATAGCAAACAAACCTGGGTGGGGAATAGGAAGGATGGCTAAGCACTGGCCGGGGCATTTGCCATCTCCTGAACAAGCACACCAACCTCCCTGAACAACACAATTTAGGTGTTCACTTGATCTGCTTTTTTGTTGCCCAAATCAGTATGAAAGTCCTGTCTCATCCCTCCAGACAGACAATCACTAGCAGGTAATTGCACAAGTCTGAGCAAGCTGGTTGTGTTTTCGTAAGCTTCTACAGAGAAGTGGGTATGTCCAGAGGGAAATTGATCACTTAATTCACTCATGTCTCAAGCAAGGGGTATAAAACACATTGCAGTACTTGAAGGGGACTCTTGTGCCCTCATGTTGCAGAGAAGCAAAATTCCCATTAGTGAAGTGGAGCTAAAAGCACTTCAGCAACTCACAAAGAGTTTTCAGGAAAAGCACAGCAGAGAATTGTAGAGCAGCCAGGTACCAACTAGAGCAGAGAGCCCAAGTGTGCCCAGGTAATTGAGGGCAGAGAGCTTTGCAGTGCTCAATTTGCTGCCTCTCCAGGAGCTGCAAGCAACGCATGGGCACTCTTCAGACTGCTCTAAGCCTGTCAGCTAAGCTAATGGTAAAGAACTGAAAAATTATTCCAAATCCTAAAATACAGGTCTTGGGGTGAATGCTCTGGTCCCCAAGTGCAACTGAGAGACAACAATGCATCTAAAGGGAGAGGAAATCCATCAAACTAGGCACTAGTCTGTTAATTCCCATCTTGGCTGATTGCCACTGTCACTTTGCTGGTCACACCAAGTCTTCTGCATGTCTCAATGGGTCAGAAATTCTCTTTTTCCTCAGGAGGCTGGAGTCTCACACTTGGGAAGTATTATGCACGGGAAGATGTTATTAAATGGAACGCAAACTGTTCTTTACTTTGTATTAACAGGCTTGTCAACATTATAGAAATAATTGCAAAATAAATAAAGCATTTCTCTGCAGGAGGTCATACCATTTTACCCAGACAACCTTTCTTGCTTTAATGCAAGTAGTGGGCTTAAATCCAACCAGTATCATCTAGTCCATACTGCCAAAACCCAACTCCCATCTTAAAATCTACACAAAATTGCTATATAGCAGATCTGAATATTTTAGTAGATTTTGAAAGAAAGTATTGGTTTTAACAAAACCAAACTTTTATCTGACTTTTGAGATAGATGATGTGTGTGCAGGGGAGAAGAAATTCTCAGGAAATCATTTTAAGTATTCATGTTCCATTACATAGAACTTGCAAGACTGCTGCAAAATCCATTTAAATAAAAGCAAAGCCACTGTATAGCTGCAACAGAGCATTTCCCCCTTCTTCAGAATGAGGATGTTTCAACACACTTCTTTTTTCCTATTTGTTTTGGTCACATTTTTTATTATCCCCTGAAGCAGGATTTCTTTCAGAACAAATTTTCTGTGAGCGTTTTCTTAAGATGCCACATTCAGATCTATTGATTATTCTCTTTGGTAAATGTTTATGCTCTGGTTCCCACCACATTTTAATTCAGGTATTTTTGTCAACTGCTAAATAATTTAATTTAAGAAACCAAATTCCTATTTGTATATTGCAGTTCATCATACTGGTTTTATCCATTACAAAATTTTAAAAACCCTAAGGCATTTAACCTCTCTCTCTGAGAAATAAATACTGTTATCTTTGTCTTTTCAAACCAGTCAACTCCCAAAACTGGTCCCTTCACACAAGTTTCTCCAAATTTTAAATAAATCAACACATTTTGAGGAAAAGATTGAGTAGGGGGTGTGCTGCTTTTCCCTGGACACAGGTCCACTCCTAACAGACCCCAGCGCAGTCCAGCACCACAAACAGAACAGGTTTCCTTCCTTCCACCTGCCCAGAGCCACAGGGTAAAAGAGACACCTTGTCCTGAGGGGTTGGGTGCAGCCCACAGCTCCTCATCTGAGAGCACTGCTCTGAAGCAAAGACGATTACAAACCATATGAAAATGCTCCTGACTGGTGTGATTCCACAGCTAGCTGTTACAGGTGGGCCCCACCTTTACTGACAACCATTTGTGCAAACTTGTTATTTGAATTCCCCTGCTCACTGCCCTTCTCAGACACCATGTCATGGGCCAGCACTGAGGAGGTGCGCGGAAAGATAAGCACATGGCAGCACAAAGGAGCACATGGCGGCACAGGGAGGAGGTGTCACACGGCAGAGCCCTACAGAGAGGAGCCTGCCGGAAGCTGACAGGCGGGTGAACGGTGCATGATCACCCCATAGAAGGATATTTAGAAGGTGCATTGCTGACGTGGCAGCACGGGATGGGTTGTGTGGTGAGAGTTGCCATGTAAGGAAATACTGTGTCTTGAAGGTATAAAAGCAGCTTGTTTCCTTTGAATAAACGATTCCGATCAGAGATTCAGATCCAGGAACCAGATCCAGATTCGGATTCAGTTGGAATCTCGGAATCTCAATCACCGACAAGGAGGTGCTTATCGAGGCAGGGCACAAACCTCAGTGACAGACAGAGCTCACTCCATCACCTGCCTGTGGCACATTTCAGTCACAGCCTGACAACAGCAGGCAGTTTTAACCGGGATGTAAAATTTGGAAAAAAAAAAAAAAAAAAGCATGTGTTCTTGAATAAGAAAAGCAGAAAGCAGTAGAAGTTGGAGAGCGTTTTATTCTATCAGCATTTTCTACTTTCAGCCTATAACTGTGAAATTGTTCTAAGCCAAACCAAACTCCGCAGCAAATCTGATACTGAAGAGGCTGCATAGGAAACCTTATGCTTTTGAGCTCCTACCAGTAGGAAACATGCTACATTAAAAATTATCATCGCTCTGACGAGCAATAATCATCCATTTACCTTAGGTATAATTCTCCCTTTCTCTGGTAGCTGAACCCACCAACCATTTTAACTGCCTCACTTCACCTGACGTACCTGTTTCATTAAAACATTCCATTTTAAACACTGATATACTCTCCAGACTCAGGGAATCAATGTGCCAGGTAATTCCTGGACAGCTATATCCTGTTTCTCCAGCAATCTTTGTAAAAGGCAAAGTCAGCTAAAATAGAACAGTTTCTACACTGATACCTTTATAATACCTTTATTTCATAAAATATTTTAAAATATTTTTAATGCAATGATAAACCAAAGAAATTGGTGGCAAAGCAAAACCACTATGTTAATATTTGATATTTGACTTTCATAAGCATTCAGAATTTCATCGTTAGTTAATACAAGGGTTTTTTGCAGGCAGATAATTTTACTTTGTATACCTTGTTGCACAAAACTATCATTAACAAGATATATTACCTAATTATACTGGTCTGTTCTACTTTTGAGCAGGATTGCAGCTATAAATTTCACACAGGCTATGTACTGTGCGCAAAGGCTTCTGACAGAATCCCATGGCCACAAAGAACAGAATCTGGAGAGATAGTGTCATTCCATTTGACAAACTGACTGGTATCACTGTCAGCATAATGTTACCAGATCTGCAGCAGAAGAGAACAACATTGATTGGCAACATCAAAAGGGTCAAGATAAATTAAATATTTATGGCTCTGGGCTGTGCTGACAGCTCCTGATGTGTTCTCAAAGCCGACAGTTTCTTCTGAAAGTTGTCCCACTAAACCTGCAGTTTCCAAGGTTCCAAGTTTATTTCCCAGGCTGCTGACAGCCCTGCCAGCGTCGAGGAGGGCATTGCTGAACATTCTGGCCTTTCCCATTTCCCTAAGCCAGAACCACGCAGTCCTTTCCATAGGGAAGGTGAAATAATTTGCTTCACTAAAAGCCTAATAACCCAGCAATGGTCACACAGAAAAAAAAGACAGGTGGCTTTTTATATATAAAAACAGTTTTGTACATCTGCTTTGTGTTTTTTCACCTGGATGAAAATTTGTGGAAAACCTCACTGTACCAAAATTCAGGGTTGTTGGTTTTCTCACAAGGACATAAAAATTAATTTCAACTGAGACTAACTCCTGGCTCAAAGCTAAATTTGCACATTCCCAAAGACTGCAAATTGTATCACTACACCCATATTTCATAGATGCAGATAAATGAAATTATTAGCGTAACATGCAAGCCACACAAAACAAAACCAGGAATATAATAACTGTCAGGAAAAAATATCTGCTGTAGATTAGTTCTTGTTTAACCAGCCTGATTTTGTGTTCCAGTTTTGTGTTCCAGGTCAATAGCAGAAATTTCTTAGTTTAAGACCTCTAAACTAGCACCTAAGAATACAGCATGACTAAAGTACACATCAAATGGATTAAAAATACCTACCTAGCTTAAAAACATAGACATCAACGGGGACTTGACATCTAAGACACCATTACCAGCAAGTTCCTGGAAGGATTGGGATGAAACCCAAAGGAATGCATCCATCAATGAGAACTAACTAAAGCAAACTGAGCAGAGGGAATTGATATTACAAATACCTGCAGACTGATAAATGAGGAAGAGATGAGAGTACTAACAAAGAAATTAGAGACACTTGAGAAAC
Source organism: Rhagologus leucostigma (assembly GCA_013397725.1). Taxonomy (NCBI): domain Eukaryota; kingdom Metazoa; phylum Chordata; class Aves; order Passeriformes; genus Rhagologus; species Rhagologus leucostigma. Next base: position 68,915 of record VZTD01003495.1, read on the forward strand.
AAGACCCATTTGAACAAAATATGTTTTAAATCAAAACTCACAAAAATGTTCATCGAGGAAAAATGCTAGAAATTCCAAATAGAAAAGTTTATGAATCATCTAAGCCTATCTTCCTACTGAGATCTAAGTCATCTAGACAGCTATGTGTCTAACTTCTTGAAAATCTCTAATGACTGAGATTTCAGAGGTCTGGCAAGTAAATCTAGTCTTTAAAAAGTCACATCTAGACTAAAACATTCTCAGCTGCAATTTCAGATCACATATGCTTCTCAGCCAGTCCCCAGTAGGATGGAAGCATGAGGCACGTTTGTCCTTGCAACACCCCCTCCCAACAGCTGCCTGCAACAACCTGCGAGCTCATCCTTCCTCAGTTTGCTCTTCATGACAAACCATTTGTTCAATTTTTTTTCGCTGGTCCTGCTTTCAAGACTAAGGAAAAGTACTCAGGAAAATAGTACTGGAAACAGAGTACGGCTTGTGGTAAAGTGACAACGTGAGCTCCAGGCACAGTTCTCTGGCAAAGGCTTGATCCATTTCTTGAAAACCTTAGAAAAGAGAGTAGATAAGTCTGCCTCAGCCTATAGCATTAGTTTCCACATTTAAAAAGAGGATACTGACATAAAGACATTTCAAAAGAGAAAACTCACCTCCTTCCTGCTTCACTGTTAAGGATACTTGCCTTATTCCTAATTTGAATTAATCTGATTTTACTTTGTAGCAACTGCTTCTCATTCTTTTTGAGCTAGATTAAACCACCCTCTAGCACACTATGTCTTCTCCACATGAAAATACTTTAATCCTCCTTTGGAACCCTTCTACCACTCAGAGGGAACTGTTTGATGAGGATGAAGTCCATCCCTGTGACTCCCCTTCTGCATCCATAGCCCTCAGACTAACTCCTCACCACTTGTGCAGTCAGGTCCAAGGTTCCTCAGCTTGTTCACATACTACAAGCCTCAAACTTCAATGTCAAAATCATGGTACTTCCAACCGAGCAGGCCAAGAGTTCCACTGAAATCTGGCCCAGTTCTCCCCATCTCCTCAGTGACATTTCAATTCATGCACATAAACTGGTACATAGAAAGACTGACTTCAAGTTATCTGCATTTTTGCCCCCAGTTCCTCCAGTCACGGAATTAATAACAATGCTATGTTTCATTCCCCAAGCTGCATACATTTTCTTTAGAAACAAAATGCAAGATTACTAGGTAACAGTTAATGTCCTAATTAACTGCACAATATCTTCAATATTTTCCATTACATTACTGAAAATAAAGTTAGGACAGAGAAATTATTTTCTGCATTGATAACATCTGCTACCAGCAATTTGCAGTTATTATGACTGGTACAGTGCTTAAATTACTAACAACACATAAAACTCTGAGCTAGCAGCAGTCTGTGGCAGCAAGAAACACACTTTGTCAAAATTATATTTCCACAGGACCAGATTAATTTAATTACAATTAATATTTTTTTAGTAAATGGCTCCAACAGACATGTATAGCAAGTAATTTGCGTATAAATTACTCCCACTCCTGCTCTAGATATTATCAGCTCCAAAAAGCCACTTACAAATATGTGAATTCACTGTCATTCTCAATCATTGTATATGAAAATGTGGGCAAAATTTTGTTAAAATAAGATACATCTTTTGCAAATACCATGTGTCTGCTTTTCCCTCCAAGGCTGCATGCAGACTGGGCAGGAATCAAGCAATGTTTGCTGTAACAAATGTTGATGTTCATTCTTGGCAAGACTTCCTTCCTCAGATAAGCAGTTTTAAGAAACTATCATGGATCTACATTACCGGAAACAGCATGCACATAAAAATATTTTGCTAAGGGTTCTTTGGAAAAAACACTTTCCAGCTCTGCTCACCCAGCCCAGGTGCCGTGGCATTCTGCCTTGCCACCATGTGCTGTCACCACGCTTGACTCCCTGCTTGTCCTGCCCTTGCTGCTCCCTGACACGGGAACACCTTCCCACACTTCAGACACACACAAGAACAATTTTCCCTGGGGGTCCAGTGCAAGAAGTCAGTTCACACCCCAGGCTTTTGATCACATACTGTTCTGAACAACTCCTGCAGGAACACAGTATGTTTGAGTGCTTTTCTCCAAATCTGGTTAAATTTGGTTAAGAGATGTTACAGGCTGAGGGGGGCAAAAAGGGTAACACACACATTCATGCAGTGTGAGAGTATGAGCCACCAAAGAAGAATTTGCATACGTCATTTGTGCGTTCTTTTCCTGTTACCTTCTTCCACTGTGTTTTAAACAAGAGAAACTCCTTTTCCTGAAGTAGCGTAGTTCAGATTTGCAAAGTATCTCTGGTCTAAGCTTGGTTTAGATATCTGAATTAGCACTTAAAAGGCTTTGGCAGGTGAACTGACAATACCTCATGACAGCTTTTTCCTGCTATCATGCCAAATTTCTGTATTAATAATGCTGCAGACACCTCTGTTGCAGTGTGTAGGTTTCCAGCGATGGCATGCCACAACCTTCTCGGAGAGCGCAGTGAGGCTTGTTCCAGGAGAGCGGCTGTTCCCGCTTTCCGTGCCTTTCCAGGCTGCCCCTCGCCTGCTCCAGCTAGCTGAAGCCCCGCAACACGGTGACCATAAAGGAGACGAGACAGGCTCTCCGCATGCGGACTGCAGAGAGTCTTTTCTTCCATGGTGGCTCCCAGAAGCCTAGAGCCAGCACATGTGCTGGCTCCCAAAGGTAGAGAGCCAGCACATGGCACGGTTCCCCCAGACAGCGGCTGATGCTGGCAGGGCAGGGCAGAGCAGAGCAGAGCAGAGCAGAGCACAGCAAAGAGCGAGAGAGCGACATCACTTGGCAGGAAGCCTCCGTTTATCCGGGGGGCGAGGGGGGCGGAGAGAGCACGCGGACCGATGGTCACAGGGCACAGGGGCGGCACATGGGCGGAGTTGGGGCAACAGAACCAATGGGAGAAACTGAGGGAGTGGTTAGGGCTAGGGACAGGGAAGGGGGGACTCACTGGACAGGGCAGGTAATTTAGTAAAAACAGGGGTGTGGAAATGCAACACCACACACCTCCACTTCAAAGACTTGTATGATGCTTCAATGAGCAGTCTCTCATGTATACACCTGAAATACTTTCAGGATAATTTATACACAGCTCAGCAATATTCACTGGAAGGTGCTTCCTAATGTTTTGGGTCACAGTCCTCTGGCATTCAGACCTCAACAGAAAAAAACTTCATTCCACATATAAAATTTCTAGTTAGACTCCATCATCAGGCATGTTCTTTGAGGTAGCATGCAAGCAGAATCAGGAAAAAACTCAAGAGGGAAAAACTTAAACAAATTAACATTGAATCAGGTAACAAGCACAGCGTTCCCCACCTGTATTGCGCATCCATAGAAACAGCCTTAGCTCCCAGTGAAGAGCATCCCAGTCAACAAAACTGGAAGTTGTCTGTATTACCACTATGTAACAGAAGTGAAAATTCAACCTGAGGACAGCCATGCAGCCTATCTGGAAGGAAAAAAAAAGTGGGGTGGGGAAACACAACACATTAGAGACTATTCAGTATTTCCTGGGCACTGAAGTGCACAACCTAATAGAGATTTTAAAGATTTGAATATAGGATTTTAATGTGGAAAATCAGAGTTATGTGCTATAAAGCTGGACAAATTCCTATGATCCCTTATTCAAACCGAGATTTATAATCACATCTTATCTCCTGTGTTTTACTCATATGTAAAAAACTTCAAAATGATTGGAGAGCATAATCTGTTCTTGTAGAAGTGACTCAGTGATCCACAGGAAGCAAAGCTGTAGTTAGCATATAATGAAGACAACTTCTCCAGCACTGCTGTAGTCTAAGATCCTTCTTTTCACATTCATTTGCACAACTGCTGTGATACCACATTATTAAGAATATTTTGCCAACAGAAAATAATGAGAGGAAACTTTCAAACTTAGGCATCTAATTTAATGATGCCTCCTTCAAAGCTGAAGAGAGCAATGGTTTCCCTCCCTTGGAAACACAGAATGCCATAAACCACAAGGATTCCTAACCCTTAGCATTGTTTTCATCATCAGTAGAGCTGCATTCCTTGCTTGTCCCCAGTGAACTGGCAGCACAGGCAGCAGGAAAGTGTCTTTTGAGAGGAAACATTTGGTTCTCTGCTCTAAGCCCTGCATTACACGGCTTGTTCCCCCTGCTTGGTTAGATGAAAATCATAGGAAAAAAATAAATCATAGGAAATATTTTGTAACATTCGCCCCTCTGCTTACATCAGAGATGTACATGAATATTTTGAATTTCTCTTCTGGCTTCAACTCCACCTCTGCCTGATCACTTCTGGATTTCTGTACACATTAGATCCGTAAATAACAGTATTTTTTTGGAGCTTATTCTAAAATTTGTGAGTACTTGTACTATAAATTCAGATTACAATCTATTTAAATGTTAACATCAATAAATACAGCCTAGCAAACTGAGCCTATTATACACCTATGTTCTTCAACTCATTCTAGCGTCACCGAAAACTGGGAAATAAACTCTCCAACCAGTTTGTTAGATTAGAAAATCAACATTATTTTATTCAGCACTTAGGTACATGGGAGATTGCTCCACCAAATATGTACCCCAATTATCAAAAATTTAACTATGTATACATTTTAGCAAACAAAGGAATTAGTGTTCATTGGCTACAAGTTACATAGTTCTCTTATCAATTACTATTTTATTTTCTATTGGTTAATGATTCTCTCACTTTTCATGTTAATTAGTCCACATGCTCAGTTTCTCCCTTCTTTTGGGCAGGTGGTCTGTGAGTCAGTGGTCACAGATGCCCCTGCCAGGATTACCTCTTACTCACTTGGAACTGATTTCAGCACAATTACTGAGATGGTTTCATGAGTTCCTTCCTTATCTTGGGAGTCCTGCCAGATGTCCTTGTCATCCATAAATTTTGCATTCTTTGTGTCCATTATCAGTGGTACATCCTTCCTCCCAAGTTTACGTTAGCTTTCTCCCCCAGGTCTGATCACTGAAGCACGTCAAGCCCTAAATTTTAATTTGTGTTTCTAATGCATGGATATCACTTAGAGCTTGCTTGTTAGCTGCTATCTGTTTCAGAGATTAAATCTCCCTTCTTGTTGATTAGGTCCAAATATTCTCCACCACTCTTTTTTAAAGAAATATAACTTGTTTGCAAACACTAGGAAGGCAGAATACGTTTCCTAAAGCACAAATTTACTCAGCTCAAACATTTTCTGCAAGTCTCCTACTACCTCCATTTGCCCTCTCCTTTGCGCTCAGTGTTGTCTGTCATGACCAGAGCAACAAGGTCCAGTGCACACAAAACACACCTACACACCTTTATGACAGGTCTTCAGTCAAATCAAGCCAAAAGCACCACTAATGACACAGAAATACATGATTACTGTCTGAAACATTACCCCTGACCAGGCAAATCTTTTCCAGGCTAAAGCCAGCATGGAATTACCTTGCTCTTGCCCACATACAGTACTGGGGCATTGTTGTGGTGCGCCACGGCTGTTGCCACGGCCAGCAAGATCAAGTGGACCAGAGAGTCCAGTGGTTTGATGCCCACACAGCCCAAGAACCCTAAGGTTAGGGGGACTTCCTAGAGGGCCGTGCTGGGTATGCAGATCATACCCCCATAATTGGCCACCGCCATCTCCTCCCCTTCTCCTCTATATTTGGTTTCCCCTCTAGAAAGTTCTCTGATGTTTGGTCCCCCATTGGCCCATGTTAATTCTCCCCACTCACAGCTATCCAGTAGACAGCACCGCAGCAGGGCATAGCATTGCAACAGCTCTTGCTGAAGAGTTTTAAACTAAAAAAAATTCCACATTCAAGGTAGATTACACTAGAAGTAGATTTTCACATGATATTTAAAACAAACATTACCATTTCTGCGGGCTAAGAAGCACAGTGCTTATCACAATAGCAGTGAAACACTGAAAGAATCGATGTTCCAAAATGATGACATGCACTATTAATGCTCCATATGTTTTCCAGGAAAACTACTTAGTGGACAGTGTCTTTTTTGTGTGTGTATTTTGCATTACCAACAAGAAGCCAAAACGGAGCTCAACTCCAGCTACAGCAGACTCAGGCTGAACATTAGCAAGATGCTGCACTGACCTAACCCCATGCTGCTGCTGCTTCCTGCCATTCCTGGCTCCCTCTGCCCCCATGCAAGTCATCCCCCCACTTTGGTGCTGGCTCTGGCATCCACCAAGTCTCTCGATGAGCTGGTCCAGCTCTCCAACCCTGCAGAAAACAAACTTGTTTCTGCTGAGCTTTGTCTCATTTTAACCAGGCTGTCCTGGCTGACAGAGGGGCTGACAGGCACACACACACACGGGAGACTGACCAGAACCACCATTTCCAGTGGTGAATTCACTCAGCCCACCCTTGGAAACCTCCATAACAAACCAAAGCCAAGCATGTACTGACAGGTTTTCACTGTGCACATAACCTTTCAGCAGAACTCATGAAACTTAAAAAGAAAAGGCTTGTTTAAAAAATAGCAAAACCCCTTCACAATTTATTTATGATAGTTCTTGTGTCTAATAATTATATTACCTCCAGCACCTGAAAAACAGGTTAACTAACATTTTCTTTAGCAGGAGGAACAAAATAAACCCACAAAAGTTTCTACAGAAGTTACAAGACTATGTATTGAAAAACACTGGCCACATCAGAAACTGTAACAACATGTTCCTTTACAAAGATTTTTACATCTAAACAATTCAGTCACATTGTAAAAGCATTGTTTTTCTTTTATCAATATGCACACAAATTATTTGTATTCTTACATAACAGCCAGCTCAACACATTCCCATCACAGCCTGCCAAGATGGCTCACTTTTACAAAGATACAGAACAAAAGAGAACAATAGTACATAATTGCTTTACAAATGGCTTTAGAGTAATTATATCATTAGTCCTGAGTGGTTCCAGCTTCCAAGTGTACAGCCACTAATCTTTTGAATACATTTTTGTTAGGAACTAAGTGGATATCACTAGAGAAAAAACTTGCCAAGTGGAGAGCATTCCACTGGAGAACTCCAGTTCCATGCAGTTCATTGAAAAGGAGGAACTTCCTATATCCATTGCCCTGGAGACAGCCAGAGGAGGAGCACTGACAGCTGCTTCCATGTACCAGCTCTCCAGTGACTGTTCCCAAAGCTTTACACCTTGAATTTTATCTGCCTTGATGCAATCATTTGTGGGCAGAAGACTTCCTAACAGTCTGCCTACCAAGCAAGACAGAGCAGTCAAAAAAGACCAATAGGACACAGAGATCAGAACTTCTTCATGGCTCTGGATATCCTCTAGGGCTCACAGACTCTGCAGCCATCCCTACAAGAGCATGTGTCCACACCTCCCTACATGCCCAGTTCCCCCTTTCACTTCAGGTTCCAAGGAAGGTTTGCAACTGTGCTAGCACATATCCGAGGTTCTGGCAGACACCAGCAGCTGCAGTGACCATCTGCTACCTGCTAGTCACCTCCAGCATTCAGCAAAACACATCTGACTGTCCAGAAAGAGCAGAGATGAAATCAGTTCAATACCTGCTCCCTCTTAAAATAGTTACTTCTACAAGACCATTTTTTCTGTGACACTAATAACTATACAGCAACACTTTGACATTAATTCTTTCAATTTCTCAGTGCCCTTGTCCATCTTCTAAATACTATCTTTTCAGTTTGATTCTATGAATGAAAGTCCCTTTTAGCTCATTGAAAAAAACCTAGAGCTGCCAATTCTACTTCTGACTTAAAATACACTCTAGTTTGCTTTGCTTTGCTTTCCTCCTACCCATGGAATGCCTCAGATAACATCCCCATAAAGATTACCTGTTTTATAGCACACAGGCAGGACAGGAATAAACACCTTATTATTGAAGTACTGTAGGCGCTGTTACCATGTAAAATTACAAAGGCCAGTCATGCCAGCACTGAAAGCAAAAAATTCAGGTTCCCTCACAATTATTCAGTGCACAGGCAAGAATGGCTTCAGATTTCAGTTCCACCTCCTGAAGCTCTCTTTGGTAGAGATTGCAGTTACCACCTTATTTCAGCATAAGAACCATAGTAATCATGTGCAGCTCAGTAATCATGTAACCATGTCATAACAGCCAAATTTAATAATAAACTGCATTTTATAATCCCCTGCTAAAATTTATAAACTATACATTGCTCAGGAATGACTTGCTTTAAAAGAGAAAAGAGAGCAAGCATCATTTGCATGCAAATAATTTCTGAAGATAATACAGATATCATGGAGCCACAGAATAGCCAGGGTTAGAAGGGACCCCTAGAGATTATTCTGTTTCAGTTTGCTCAAGCAGGGTCAGCAGGACCCTGTCCAGTCAGGCTTTGACTATGTCCAAGGACACATTGTCTCTCTGCCACTAGGGAGCAGACAGGACCAATCATTTTGTGTCAGAGCCTTATTAAAGAGACGGGACCATCACGGTTATTCACGATTTATTACTTGAAAATCAAACAAGGCATCAGTCTCAGAGGCCGTGAGATTTAGTAACAAGTCGCCATAACTGAAGATAGTCACGAGTTTCAAAATTACATGGCAATTTATAACTTTTTGGTCCAATAAGCACTTAACACGAAACTTTGTTTTGACTTTATAACCTATCACCTTTGGTATTTTTTACTTCAATGCATCTATCTTTCAACCAATTACTGGCAGCTCATGTAGACACATATATTTCTATTATAACATCTAAATTCTTAACTTAAACTATAAAATCACATTACTATGTTTAAAAACCCTCCACCATATCACCCAATACATATTCTTACTTATAACTATAGAAACATAAGTTTATAATTCTTCTGCTTAAGGTCTACACGCCTTCATTATTACATCAGCCCCAGCTCTTTCCAGGGTTGTAAATTGAACTGATTAGTGCCTGTAGAAGTTTTTGCCCCTCTGTTTCCCACAATTTCCCTCAACCTGCTGTCTACACTCTTTCACTGGCCTTTGCTGGCTCATGCTCAACTTCTGGTCCACGAGAACCCCTAAAGACTTTTCTGCCAAGCTGTTTTCATGCTCATCATAGCATACATTGGGGTGTTTCTTCCCAGTTGCAGGACTTTTCACTGAACTTCATGAGGTTCCCATTGGCCCCATGCCTCTCTGAACAGCAATGCAACCATGTGGTGAATCAACCATTCCTCCTAGCTTTGTACGTTCTCCAAATGTGCTGAGAGTGCACTCTGTCCCACCATCCTTGTCATTTATAACAATGTAAAACCAGCATTACCCCATGTCTTGGGGTGACTCT
>VZTD01003503.1:0-23194 GCA_013397725.1 Rhagologus leucostigma
CCACATCAGTGGACAAGGGAAGGCTGCTAGGTTGGTCAAGTAGAACTTGGAGAAGCTGTACTGGGTGTCTTGAATCACTTCCCTGTGCTCCGTGTGCCTTAGCAGAGCTTCTAGGAGGATCTGCTCCATGATGTTCCCAGGTACAGGGGTGTGGCTGACAGGTCAGTAACTACTAGAGTCCTCCTTCCCACCCTTTTGAAAAACGCATGCAATGTTTCCCTTTTTTCTGTTACCTGAGCCTTCATCTGACTGCCATGACTTTTCAAATATCATGGAGAGTGGCTTGGCAGCTACATCAGCCAATTCTTCAGGACTCTTGGGTGCATAGGTCAGATCCCATAGACTTGGGTATATTCAGGTTTCTCAGGTGATCACAAACCTGACCTACTCTTACAGTGTGAGTTATTTTGCCATCCCAGTTCCTGTTTTGTGGTCCATCTACTCCAGAGGTTGCCATTGAAGGGTGAGGCAAAATAGTTGTTGAGTACATCAACCTTCTTCTTATCTGTTATTACCACTTCGCCAGTCTTGTTCATCAAAGAAGTACACTTGCTTTGACTTTCGGTTTCTAACATACCTGTGGAAGCTCTTCTTGTTATTCTTGGTGTCCCTTGCCAAGTTCAACTTCAGCTGGGGGTGTTTACCTGGAGAAGAGAAGGCTCCAGGGAGACCTCAGAGGCCCTTCCAGTGCCTAAAGGGGCTCCAGGAGATGGAGTGGGACTTTATACAAGGCAGACAGTGGTAGGACAAAGGCGAATGGCTTCATACTGCCAGAGGGCAGCATTAGATGGGATATTGGAAAGAAATTCTTCTGTGTGAGGATGGTGAGGCACTGAATCATAGAATCATGGGATATCCGGAGCTGGAATGAACCCACAAAGACCATAAAGTCAACTCCTGGCCATGCACCGACACCCCAAAATCCCACCCTATGCTTGAGAGTCTTGTCCAAACTCTCCTCGAGCTCTGGCAGCTTTAGGGCCATGACCATTCCCTGGGGAGCCTGTTCAGTGCCCTACCACCCTCTGGGGGAAGAACATCGTATCCAACCACTGGTTGCCTTGAGAGAAGCTGTGGCTGCCCCATCTGTGTGGAAGTGTTCAAGGGCAGGCTGGATGGGGCTTGGAGCCAACCTGGTCTAATGGAGGGTTTCCCTGGCCATGGGAGGGGTGAAACAAGATGAGCTTTAAGGTCCCTTCCAACCCAACCCGTTCCATGATTCTGTGTATTTTACAACATGTACAATACATACGTGTATGTACTATTTGTACCTTGAATGCAAGTCACAAGTGTAAAATTTTTTCTTTTGAACCAAGTTCATAACTAGGTTCATAAAGCAGTTGGGTAATGTCCTAGGTTACAATATAAGATGTAACCAAAAGTATGTATTTTGTTATCATCTTCACAAGCTGTTAAAGCAGGTGGGGCTGTGCTCATTATCCCCTACCATGACTCATCCTTGATAACTCCCTCCGGGAGCTATCTCTGCTTAATGGGCCATCAAGGACCCACTGCATGACTCACAGAATTACATCAGCCCATTGTGAGATGCTCCGCCCAGGGGGAAGAACCAAGCATTCCCACCTGGATATAATCTGGGGTTTGGAACAGCACAAGCAGCCTTACCTACTGGGTTCCCAGAGGACAAGAGCTGCACAAGCACCACTGGACTTTCCGAGGAGGACCAGACCTTTCTAGAGGATCACCACTTCAACAGAACCACTTTGAAGAGAACTGCAGCCACCACCTGATCAGACTGCTACCACCACCCTGCACGGCAGGGTGTCAGGTCGTATCCTATGTCAGGTTAAACCAGTGTTTCTGTATTATTGCTTTGTTTTATATATATATATTAGTAAAGAACTGTTATTCCTCTTTCTCATATAATTGCCTGAAAGCCCTTTAATTTCAAAATTATAATAATTCGGAGGGAAAAGGCTTACATTTTCCATTCCAAAGGAGGCTCCTGCCTTCCTTGGCAGACACCTGTCTTTCAAACCAAGACAGGTAGTTTCACTTAATAAAAAGTTAAATATCTTTAGGGTGTTTGAACACCATTTATATGATGTAAGGAACAGCTTAACTTTTAGTTTAAAGATGTTTGTATCAGGAGTAAGGACATATTTTTAAATCTAGAGTTAAAATGTTGTAAAAATAGCCATTCTCATATCATTCTGTAGCATGTATGGTTCTATCCTATATGCTGTGTAACAGCTTCCAGTGTTTGTGTTTTCATCTTCAGCTGTTTGACAAAACGTTTGACTACTGGAGGGAGGGGATAAGTGGAAGAGGTATGGATGGGAACTGTTAATTTACTGGTGAGGTGCACAACACTTCTGCTTGGGTAGAACACCACCATCCCACAAGACTGTTGAACCAGATCTGGTGAAGTGAATAAAGTCCATTCATTGATAGCAGAGGTAACTCTGATGGCATGGTTAAGGAAAGTCTTCTGTCCTGGTGTTCATGAAGTGTCTGTTCATATCTTTACCAGCATCACTTTTCCCCAGGTCAAGCCAGGTCTGAAGGTCAGTATCTCTCAGGTGCCATCATTCTGCTTGTTTGAGCAGTCTTCTGCTGGAGCTGCATGCTCCCAGCTCTGAGAGGGGTGAATGTCATGCTGTGGCTTCCTCTGCCTGCTATCTACCCCGCATGTAGGGACAGGACAACGGGATGTGCCTTCAGACTGAAAGAGAGTAGATTTAGATTTGATATTAGGAACAAATTCTTCCCTGTGAGGGTGGTAAAGGCCTGGCATGAGTTGCCCAGAGCAGTTGTGGCTGCCCCATCCCTGGAAGTGTTCAAGGCCCGGTTGAACAGTGCTTGGAGTGTGATGGGTATGGAATGAGATGGGCTTTGAGGTCCCTTCCAACCCAAACAATCCTGTGATTCTATGGTCACTGAAACATTTCTCTTGAGCAAACTTGGCTCTTCCTGGAAAAAAAGAACTCTCAAGAGTTACCCTAATGTGGTGTTCCTTGAAGCACTGACACATCTCACCAGATGCATTGACTGCTCTAGAAACTTTTTAACATCTCAGAGACTCCCAAAAGCAGTTGTACCTTTTGTAAAACCTCTGTCACATTTTTGCGTGAAGGCAATAAACCAGGCTGAAATTATAAGTGAAAATAAAAATGTGAATGAAAATGGCTTGCAATGTTGTTAGTCTCCTTGAGGGGGCCGAAGTTACTTGTCACTGTCAAGAATTCTCTATGGTTCTTTGTCAAGCTGTACATCAAACACTTGTATTCATTTTCATCCCTGGAAGCACTCACTTGCTGCCTGGCTTCTGCAGGTGACAGGAAGCAGGAGGCTGTGTGAGCACATACTGCTGTTCATGCTCAGAGTGAAGTGGCATTTAACCTTTGGGTCCTGCACAGGCGGAAGGCTCCGAGGTCTGATTGGTTGCGACACAGGCACCATGGCTTGTTTTACAACGCAACATGTGTAATACAGCGCTTGTGACCTTCTGATTGCTGCTAAATAAATGTCTTTTAAGTAGAAGCCATGTTTTGTCTATCTATCTCCAGCAAGCTGCTGAGTTTGAAGACACTGCACGTATGTCGCAGAACAGAATTCACAGTGACGGGTTGAACCAATGATAAGAAAAATTGGTTACAGTTAAATGAAAACAAATTCCAAGATCTACACCATGAAATGCAGAGAGAAAACACAAGCTGAATGCATCACAAAATAAAGGTGTCAACTTAGAAAAAGACGCACATCATGCTGAACCATGTAAAGAAATATGTATGTAGGGCACACCACTACCCCATAATGGAGGATTTTTGTAAAATAATTCTGGGCAATTCAGGCAAATTAGAAATTCAAGAAGACAGTACAAGCGATGAGTTTGGGAACCAAGCCTCAGGATCTGGGCTGGTCAGCAAGGTTTGTATAATCTAGAGCAGTGGTTTTCAGCTTTTTTTTCTTCTCTTTGCAAACATAATGGTTTTTTTCCATGTTTGGAGTTGCAGACTGAATGCAGAGCCTATATGTAGTAGGAATTCTCTTCAAAGTTATTTCTGTGGGACCTTAAAAGCAGCTCATGGATCACAGGTGCAAAATACAGATCTATAGGTTAGAAGTTTGAGAAAAGGAAAGGACAACAGTTAAGTCTGAGATGGCTTAAGAGAAAAAAATAAAAAAACTGTTCCTTGAATCTCATGTGGTGTGAGATTAGAACAGCAAGTTTAAGCAGCAACAAGGAAGGATTACAGCATGTAACAAAACGGTTTCTTAGTAACATAATGGTACATACTGAAAAAAGCTGCAGAAAGTCACTATGTTAGATGAAAAGACTGATAAATACTTGACGGACAGGAGGAAGATTACCTTGATGATATCTGCAAGTTGGATATAACAGCTCAAATAATGATATTTAAAGCACTTGGACGTGCTTTGCCCATAATGAATACTGCTGAAGAAATACTGGTTTATTCCTGAAAGGTGGCCACATTTCCATAGTGGATTATTTTATTTTACTACTTTGATTGGGAATACATAATGAGGAATAGGCTTGACCACATCAAATATAAAACCCTGGGAATGTTCAGGCCTCTTTGGCCACTGCATGTATTTTGCTTCATGGGCTGTACTCCAAAGTAAAAGATATCAGCCGTGTAGCTGCCAGATGAAAAAGTACTGTTTACACCTTGTGTGTATTACCATCTCCTGGCTGCCAGAGTTGCCTTCTTGTTTTTCCATTGTCTATCCATGACATGTTTTTTACCATGCCATGCATTTACAGAGCATGGTACCGGCTGCACGTTTTGGGGGTGTTCCAGGTTAATGATCAGCAGCATTTGCAGGTTACTGCAGGAGCCATGTGGTGGTGAGCTGGGCTTGATAAAAGGTGTCTGATAACAAAACACCTCTGACTGTAACCAGGACATGCTCAGGATGGATGTGCACCCGCATATAAGTATATTGTACTTTTGTTTTTCCAGCTACAAGAAGAAAGATGCAGATTTGTCTGTGGCTCAGGGTCGCATCAAGGATCTGGAAGTTCTCTTCCATAGAAGTGAAGCAGAACTCAATACTGTCCTGAACGAGAAACGCAGTCTGGAAGCAGAGGTGGCTGATCTGCGTGCCCAGCTTGCTAAGGTATGATAGGGAATGCTCTCTTGCTTCAGCACAAGACAAGGTTGTGTAGCATAAATTCCCTTTTTTCTTTGCGGTTAGTTTATAGTCTGAGCATCAATGATCCGCCTTGCTTACTGCTGAACCTTTGCCTATCCCTCTTGGATACAAAACTAAGTTGTAAGAAATCTATGTAAAACAACCAAAGCAACACAGTATTTTAGACATTTTGCTCATCAGGAGCTTTTATTTAAAATTTTCTGATGTTTCTATATTCGTGGGATGTTGGGTTATCAAATGTTGTCCTGCATAATTTTACACTTGTGCTGGAGTACCCAGTGAGACCATGCTAGCAAGAAAAAGAAAGTGCAACATACTGTGCTTGAGGAATTAGTAATCCTTGGCTCAGTATCAGAACGTATTGAGCTAATCCTACATTTTAAGTAGCTGGTATGCAAACATATAAGCTTGGTTTAAATATTAACACACACAAACACACACTTAGGGGTTTTTTTTTTTGGTGGGGCTTTTGTTTATTTGTTGTTTCTTTCTGGTGGTGATGGTGTGGGTTGGTTTTCTTTAAATCAGTGGCTTGACATTAGATTTGTTATTGTGAATAACTGGTCCAAAGACGTCAGGTGAAGACCATAAAAGGTTTATGGATGGAAGATAGGAATCCAGACAAAATTATCTTTAAAATTCTTTACTAGGCTGAAGATGGTCATGCTGTGGCAAAGAAGCAGTTGGAGAAGGAGACACTCATGCGTGTGGACCTGGAAAATCGGTGCCAGAGCTTGCAAGAGGATCTGGATTTCAGGAAGAACGTATTTGAGGAGGTATTACAAACCTAGTAATCTTGCCACTGTCCAAAGTTAATGTAGCTTTTAATCAAACTGACTATGAGCAACTACTAACTAGTCCAGGTAGAGAAAATCAGTATTATCTTTCCTATAAAGGGGCTGAGTAATAAAATAGTTAAAGTTTTTTACACCTTTTTGATAAACCTTTTTACAAGGTAAATCAGTGATGGAGTCAGTATGAGAGCCAGGTGACAAGAGTATTGTTCCATGGGCAGGTGAACTCATGGAGCGAGCTGAATGCTGCGGGAAGAGTTGTTCTTGTTCCCTCCCTCTGGACCTGGTTGCATGGCCCTGCTCTTTACTTACACCACCTTTGGTTGCTGGACCTGATTATAAGCTGTTTTTATTGACAAGAACAGTATGCAACTGCCTTGCTTATTGCAGAGGTAGTTTTCTGCCTGTTAAGTGAATTGTTCTAGTGAAGACCAAAATTTCTGTAGCAGTGGGAATTGGGAAAGGGAAGCATGACCTTCTCTCTGTACCAGATCTAAAGTGTTGTATGTGTTTATTCCATCTTTGGTGGTTCTGCAAGCTCATTCAATGAGTGGCTGCTGAGCAGTCGCCACGTGCTTCTGCCATTCATCTCACGTACTCTAGATGTGATGCTTGGCTCACCGTGCACCAAACCATTTCAACCAGATTAACTAGGAAGATACTTAAGTTTTTTCAGTTGAGTTTAATTTTTGACAGCTTAGTGGCTGAGTTATGTTTTACCACAGAATCCAAATGAGTGCTCAGACTGGTTTAAGGGATGGGACAGGGCTGTGTGGCTAAGGACAGGGGACAGGGGCTGGAGCAGGGCAAAGAAACCAACCAGGGAGATCACCCTGAGATGTACTGACCATTGTCTCACTTCCGTGCCCCTGAAGTGGTTGGAGTGGTAAACTGACTGCAGTGACAGACCCTTGTTTGGTTGTAGGTCCTTAAAATAACTTTTCTTCTTGGGGAGAATGTGTCACTATTGACTGAAGGTGAAGCTAAATGAGACAGCAGAAGCTAATCCTAAAGCTTGCTGTGCTCAAGGGTGAGTGTTCTTTAGCCATCCCTGAAGCTCTTTAATTCTTGTATGCACCAATTCAACACACAAAGCAATAAAGAAATTGATTTCCTTTACGTTAGTGAATTGATTTGGTTCACTGAAGGGTCCAAATCTCCATTAGAATTGAGACATCGTGATTGGGAGTGTGGCTTATTCTAGTGGTGTTGAACTGCTGGATCAGCTCAGCCTTTCACCTGATCCTTTGTAGTCCCACACGACATTCCTTCAGCTTCTGGGCTGTCATTGCGTACAGTTACTGAGAGACTGCTGCTTGCTACTTTTCTGGGTGTAAAAATTAACCACAGAAGGGAAAGCTTCTTCCATATCATTTCAGAGCACACTGCTGCCAGTAAAAGCACATGTTTCTGGGGATCTATTTTTAGACGTAGAGCATTTCTACAAAACAACTAGTAAAGTTGCTTTGAATTTGTGTTAGCCTGTTATGACTCCAGTCTGGCAAAACTGAGCCTTGCTTGACTTGCTGTTTGTTCCTCATGGCCCTGCTGCTAACTTCAGGCCTCCTCCCAGTACTCAGAACCACTCCTTGGTTGTTTGTCCTGCCCTGAAGGAAGAAATTGTTATTCTCATACCATACATTCAGACCTGGCCAGGTCTCTGCATGAGTAAGTGCATGAGTAAGCCTTACCTTATTAGTTTGGAACCGGTGTTCTTAGGCACAGAAAACTCATACATTTCTAAAAATGAAAATTTCTTAGTACAAACTCTGATCATAAAAAATTATGTTTTCAGGATTGCTTGGATTGCTGCTTTATTAACACTCTAATCAAAATCTAATTAGAAGGGGTCATCAAGTATATAGAAAATAGATGAGATCAGCATGTGCTTAAGAGTGAAATTTGAAGATGCAGTTTTTCTCTATAATGATTTTTTAAATAGATATAATGTTCACAAAAGGTGTTCATTTTCATCTGACTCCTTGTAGACCGCTATTGTAATGTCAGGATCTGTATTAAGAAGGACAGAGTTTGTAGTGCAGCATATGGAATCTCTTTGCTATGTAAAAATTGATGGTTTCTTCACCTCGCTTCCCCCCATTTTGACTTTTGGAGCATAAACCAGCTCCTTACTTAGACAGTATATGGTTATTTTTGAAGCTGATTTTAAGTTGGATCACTTTTAAGAATTACATCCTGACAAATGAGAACAGTGACTTGAATCTGTTAGTGCATGCAGCAATTCCCAGGCTTAAATGCCTGTAGTACTGTAGCTACATTATGCTAAATAGTTAGTACTGTGGTAGTTAATTGTTGTCTGAATGTAACTGCTTGTGCTGTTTACCTTAGTGTGGGAATTTGTCCCTCTTCTTTTGTGTGTGTGTAGGAAATAAGGGAAACAAGAAAACGACATGAGCATCGTTTGATCGAGGTGGACACAAGCCGCCAACAGGAGTATGAATCCAAAATGACTCAGGCTCTGGAGGATCTGCGAAATCAACATGATGAACAAGTCAAACTGTATAAGATGGAGCTGGAGCAGACCTATCAGGCTAAGGTAACAACTGCTATCCACAGCACTGTCAGACTGGAAGCCCAGTTTGTGAGATAAAAAACACTTCTGCCAGCTCTACTGCTCTTAAGGAGACCAGTAACTATAATTTGAGGAAGTTTTGTCCCAGTGTTCAAATGCCTTCCCTGGGACTTGTGTGCTGGTGCATTTCCAGGGAGGGTATAGCCAGAAGTAATAGCAAGCAATAGCTTTAGCCAAGAGAGGTCACTTAGTGAGAAAACATGTGGAGCTGTTTTTGGTCTCTGCAGAAGACACAGTGGGAACAGTGGATGTAATGCAGTAGCTGTTTAGACAATGTCTTTTGCTGTAAGGGTTCTTTCCTTATGTCAGTAGATCCAGTTTTTCCTCACGAATGGAGGGGGTAGGGAAGACTTGCAACATGTGCAATATGTTGTGCATAAGAAGCTGGAGGAGGGGATTGGAGAGCTTGGGAATGGGTGTGTTTCAGTATGGGCTTTTGCTTGGATGCAGTGATCTTTCAAACTAATATAGACACACTGGAAGGGCCTTCTTGTCTAGGGGTGCATTGTCACTTTGCTCTTACTGTGGTCTTTGCAGTGTTCTTAATCATGCCAATACACTTTTAAATATGTCTAAGCCTGGCCACATTTCAATGATCTAAGTTAGTTCTGGACTGGAAAATTACTAGATGCAGCTGTGATTTCCTTGGTGACAGGGAAACTTCAGGCAAGATATCAGACCTTTCTTGACCAGCTTTGGTGATGAAAACCGTGGTATATAATTTGGAAATCGTAGAATCGTAGAGTGGTTTGGGCTGGAAGGGACCTTTAAAGGCCATCTAGTCCGGCCCCCTGCCTTGAACAGGACCATCTTAAAGTAGACCAGGTTGCTCAGAGCCCCATTGTGGCAATTCTGGCTGTTGAAAATACTTGTCAATACACTTGCCACTTCTTGTTCTCTTGTGCTGGAAGAATGATAGTACTGCTAACATTGTTCTCCCCCACCCTTCACTGAGACTCCCTTTGAATTCTTTGGGTTGATGATTTGGTTTGAGAAACACTGATCTACAAATATTTAACTATTACTTGCGGCAGCAACGCTACAGATAATAGATACTAAAACCCCAAAATTAAGTACAGTTGGCAGTGTTGGAATTATTCATGGAACACTGGAACATGTAATACTTTATAGAAGGAGCTATTTGGATTGACTTGTCACAGTCTGAAGGGGATCCAGGATAGAGGATGCTTAGTAGAAAAAAAAATTTTAAAAAAGGCTGCAAAATACAGACTTAGGGAATGAAAAAGTGACAAACATTGAATAGGGGAATGAACAAATTAAGCTGCTTTTTCCCTGCATGAAAGATGGTTGTTATGGATGAAGTTGGAATATGAAGGGAAAGCGGTTTAGCTGTGAACTTCTTTCTGTGATTTCTTAACAAAGATGTGTCCCTGTTGGCGAGCCAAAGCTGGGAAGGAAGATGATGCCAAAGCAAATCATTAGGTTTAGCAACTGAGCAGCTCCAGGATGAGACCGTCTTGGGTAAAAGCTCACTTCTGGCACAGGACAGATGTGGAGCTGCTGGAGAAAGTCCAGAGGAGGCCACAAAATAATAGAGGTCTCCGAGAACTGGAGCACCTCTATTATGGAGAGAGCTGAGAGAGATGGGATGTTCAGCCTGGACAGGAGAAGTCTCCAGGGAGACCTTATCATGACTTTTGAATACTTAAAAAGGGCTTCTGAGAAAGATCATCATGATCTGTGATAATAAGCAGTAGAAATTCTGAGTATTTGGCACTATGCCAGCATGACTATAAGGTAGTGAATGATTGTCAGATTTCAAATACTTTTTAATTTTAAACTTTACAAGAAATAATGGAGTGGGTAGTTGAAGTTCCTTTAAAATCTGTAGCCTAAAGAAGGCTCTGTGTGGGCTGCTCAGAACCTAGTGAACAGCAGAGCTAATGAAGATTGATTTTGTAAAGCTTTGTGCTGTGTGGCTAAAGAACATCTGCCTGTAACTATTCTTAGAATTGGATCGGTTTAGTTTTTGAGTGGATTCCATGGCGTGGCAAAATTGTTGAAGTCCAGCTGCAAGGCATGCAAAGGATGCATTTTCTAGCTCTCTGCTTTAATGAAACTTAACATGTAACAGTTCTGGTTTTGCTCTCTCTGTTTTGGTTAAAATTAACCACTAGAAATGCAGCTTGTTCACTAGGTGAATTTAACAAAAATTAAAACCAGATCATATATTGGCAGCTATTAGGGAAAGAGAATAAAACCAAACCTGTTGTTTTGCCTCTGGTACAGGATGTCATCTGGAGTGCCGTGGGTAGTTTTATTCCTTCTTACAAAGGCACTGCAGAGTAATACAGAGCAGACTGACAAAGACAATTTAGAGTGGGAAACAAGTCATGCATGAGAAAATTTTAAATAAAACTTCACCTGGAAAAGAGATGCATTGAGAGAAGTGGAAGATACAGTGGATGTCTGTAAAAGGATAAATGGCATGGGAGAAGATGAATGAGGAGTAATTGTTTATTATTTTATCAGTAGGAGCAGAGACAGTGAATGTCCAGTGGCAGATTGAGAAGAAACAAAAAGGATTGTTCTTTAATATAGAGCTAAACTCTTTGCCCCAAAAATTCAAAAAGCAGAGACAAATTCCTGCCTGAGAAATCTACTGAGAGGTAGTAAGCAGCAAAATACTGTCTCTGACTTAGGAAGTTCCTGAGTTGCAAATGGCCAGCAGAGACATAATACCCATGGAATATTTTATTGAGTTAGGCTCTGGGCATCCAGGGAACTGTTGGACCAGGACATGAATTAGGTAGGCAGCCTTTGCTGTCACCCAGTGTGGTTTGCCTTAGGACAAACAAGCAGAGCATGTGGTCAGTTTTTTGGAAACTAAGGTTGCTTGTATAATGGAAGGGCTAATGGAGTATTTTTTTAACAGCATAAGTAAATCCTATAGGAACAGATCTGAAATAGATTTTCCTGGTCCTTAGGGCATTCCTTAATGTTACACGGTTCTTATCCTAAACTTACCAGACCATTTAAAATTTTTAAAATTAAACAGTTGCTGTTTTTTTACGAAAAGGGTATTGCAGGATTTCTAACTCAGTACAAGTGAGCTGTATAAAACTTTCTTTCCAGCTGGAGAATGCCAAATTGTCCTCTGACCAAAATGACAAAGCTGCTGGTGCAGCTCGAGAGGAGCTGAAGGAGGCTCGCATGAGGATAGAAGCTCTCAGCTACCAGCTTTCTGGTCTTCAGAAACAGGTAAAGGGACTAAATTTGCTTTCATCTCAAACACACAGCGGTTTTGTGTGAATATATTAACATTTCTGACCCTTCATATTTTCTGAATTTTACATAGAGAAATCTTTGTTATGTTCATTTGGGAGGGAGAAGGGTTTTAACTTTTTGAGTGGACCTGCATAGATGCCAAGTGGGCTTTTTCTTGTGCTGTGTGCCTAGGCCAGTGCAGCGGAAGATCGCATTCGGGAATTGGAGGAAATGATGGCTGGTGAGCGGGAGAAGTTTAGGAAGATGCTGGATGCAAAGGAGAGGGAAATGACAGACATGAGGGACCAGATGCAGCTTCAGCTTACAGAGTACCAAGAACTACTTGATGTTAAATTAGCACTGGACATGGAGATCAGTGCTTACCGAAAACTCCTGGAAGGAGAAGAGGAAAGGTACATACAGATTCCACTTTCTTTTCTAAGAACTTACAAGTGTTTTTTTCATTTCTTGCACTTATTTTTTTACCACTTGAGCAGGAATGCCCAGATTTCCTTTCACTGAAGTTATATTGGCTTCACACCACAATGTGTTGCATGGAACACTTGCATGGAACACTTGTTCTTAACTGAACACTGTCTTTTTTTGGGGTTTTTATGATGGTCTTGGAGTACAGTGATTCCACTGTACTTGGAATCTGTGCTTGGTCTTCATATCATCTTTTTACTTAAGCGCTTGTATTTCTGTGGTTTTAAATCATGGGGCCTGAGAATAGTGTGTTTAGTAGTAGCAGTACTGGAGGGAGGGGTTAAGTGATCTGTGTTGCTCTCAGTAGCACTGCTTTCTGTGTCACATGGTCATACTGCCAGAACATTCCTCAGGGATGGGAAGCCCCCTCCTCCTCATGTATGCAGTCCTCTTGACGTACAGAGTGAGGCTGCTGTCAGCCTCAGAGCACGTTACCGTCTGGTTACTTGAGGATATTGTAGCTTTGTCTCTTTGTCTGTGGTTCTGCACTTCAGTTAGTTAAAATGCATTCTTGGTTGTGTTAAGGTTGAAGCTCTCTCCAAGTCCCTCCTCCCGTGTCACAGTGTCTCGGGCTACCTCCAGCAGCAGCAGCAGCAGCACTTCACTTGTTCGCTCTTCCCGAGGCAAGAGAAAACGTATTGAAGCAGAGGAGCTTTCCGGCAGTGGAACAAGTGGGATCGGCACTGGAAGTATCAGTGGCAGCAGCAGTAGCAGTAGTTTTCAAATGTCCCAGCAAGCTTCAGCTACAGGAAGTATCAGCATAGAAGAGATAGACCTGGAGGGCAAGTATGTTCAGCTTAAGAACAACTCGGAGAAGGTGAGCATCAGCAGATCTCACAGAAAACAAGGAGGAGCTAAATTGAGATGTTACATAGCAGCATGAGTAGCTGCTTTGCAGCATGAGTAGGTGCAGCCATGTGGCGAGCAGGAGCAGCATCTCAAAGTGCAACATCCTCCAGGAATTAACGGGGGCTTTGAAAAGTTGAACGTAATGGTGGGCTAACATGAGTGTAATGTTTGCTGCAGGAAGAGAACACAATTTGTGTCCCAAATGTGTAAATGTGTGCTGGGACATTGCTCACAGGAACAGCCTGCTGTCTAGCAGAATTTTGTTGTGTGAAATGGATATCTTTTAAAGTTTTGCTGAATGACCTTATGGGATTTACACTTTAGACTCTTAACTGGATATAGGCAAATACTTTCAAGGTAGAATGCAAATGTTTAACAACCATATAAATAAATTTATATTCCCATTATTTTAATAACAAAGACCTAGACTCTGATGCCTGTTTGTTCTATTTTGTTCACTCTGAATAACTTTCTGACTTTCTCCATTAGGATCAGTCTTTGGGTAACTGGAGACTGAAAAGACAAATTGGAGATGGAGAAGAAATTGCTTACAAATTTACTCCTAAGTATGTCCTCAGAGCTGGGCAGACTGTTACAGTAAGTTGTATTTACAGTACGTCAACAACATATTCTTCTGTTGATGCTGTGGCAAGTGGAAATCTTGAAGTTTGGTACAACTTGATTTGGTGTATAACTTTTGGGTTTGTGGATCTCACTTTAAAAGGAGCAGGATTTCAGTTATAAAATGCAGAACAAAAAATGAATTTCTGTATTAGTACTTAAGTATTTAAAACTATTTTTTTGGGCACAGAGAAAGTTGAAGAAAAAGGTATTTTGGAGGATTAATCAAGAACTATTTGTTTCCAAACACCTTTGCCCAGGTTTGGAACCCTAATCCTGCTCAACCTCTTAAAGAAATGGGAAGAGTTCAGAGCATTCATCCAGGCTAGTAGACTGTAGCTACAACTGGACATTCTCAGCATTAACTGTAGTAGAACAGCTGCTTTTCAATAATTTTACATTTTATTTTCAGTCTGCAACATGTTCTTTTAAGAAGAAACAAATGTATCTTTTAATCACTTGCAGTTATTTCTACTTAAGTATCAATTGTTCAGATACATGTAAAAGATTAAGTTGATACACTACATGCTGCTTTTTGCCTTGGCTCCAAACAGAATGGTTATTGAGACAGTGGTAGAAGAAATTTGTTCAGAAAAGAATTGATGACTGCAATACTAGATTTTTTTAGTACATTACTACAAGTAATAGCGTAATTAAAAGTAAGGTAAAACTGCCAGTGGAATTCAGAAAAAAAACCTACTGTGTAGAAAGAAGTAGGAGAATTAGGGGGATATGTATATTTAAAAGAAAAAATCAGATAAACAGCTAATTACAGGTTGTCATTCTCACTAGATCTGGGGAGCAGATGCAGGCGTATCTCATAGCCCCCCTTCTGTTCTCGTGTGGAAGAATCAAGGCAGCTGGGGCACTGGTGGAAATATCCGCACTTACCTCGTAAACTCTGAGGGAGAGGTAGGTTGTGTCCATGGGCTGGTTATCTCCCAAACTCTTAATTTGAGGGTGGGGTGACATGACACAATGACAAAATCCTGATTGTAAGATCTCCCCTATTGTCTTCTAATATGACAGTATTAACACTGAAATAATTGAGTCTATACATATCTCTGACATTTTTAGGATATTTTTGAAAACTGTGATCATCATGATTATGCCCATAGACACTTTTTTCCTATTTTAGAGGAATATGCTGCTAGTAGAGAATTTGTTTGGAATTTCAGTACATACTTTCAGAAGAGACAAAGAAAAGAAGCATTTCTGGCAATTCAAAGTTCTGTTATATAGTCCCTATGATGTTCTGAGGTGCAATGTAAATGTAGAAAGATAGTTGTCCTTTCTGTGTTAGAAGCATATCATAAGTTCGCATTGGGCAGACGTTCCTGAGCGTTCTGCATTGTCCTACATCTGCCCACAGTTAATTTTTTTAAAACCATCCCCGTGTAAAACTGACTACTGGTCACCTGAAACCTGTCTGCTTCCTCTTAAATTCCAGGGTAATGAAAGAAAGTTCAAGTGGCTGAATTACATTACTATGCCTTTTAGTGCATAGAAGTAGGAATGATGTTGTGGTTTGCAGGATATTACCAGTATTTGCTTGCATAGCTAGTGTTAAATCTAGATCAAGTTGCTTTGAACTCTCCAAAATTTAATAAGGATATTATATTGATGGTATAGCAAAAACTTAACAGACAGATAAAGACTCCTGGCCATCTGTCATTTTGTGTAGGAAGTTGCAGTGAGAAGCGTTACTAAATCAGTAGTCTTGCGAGAGAATGAAGAGGAAGAAGACGAAGCAGAATATGGAGAAGAAGACCTTTTCAACCAACAGGTAATCAAATGCAGACAAGATGTTTAACTTGTGCCTGATTAGTTGGATCAATCAGGCATAAGATTTAGGAGGGGATCCCCTTCAACTTTTGTCAGCTCTGAGCTTCCTGGTCCTTTCTTCCAATGGTTGCTTGCAACATTGCACTGCACAGAGAGAGGACAATGTGAGCGATGCTGCCAGGAATTACTGCTGGGATCCATCCTGGTACAGCTCAGGCAGTGGCTGATGCCAGCTCAGGGTATCTGTGCTTCAGATCACACATTTGCAGCATTAGCAGGCAGTGTTCCTTCTGTTCAGTATCTACTGCTCTGTACAGCAGAGCTGGGACATTTTTGCTGGAAGTAGACTATTACCAGATAACCACTGAAAACCAGGAATGGATGGTACTTCTCTTGCTGCAAGCTTCAGTTTATTGGTTTATTTTCTGATACAATATATCTTCTACACCTGAAAGAAACTTCATGATACACTACATGCTGCTTTTTGCCTTGGCTC
Organism: Rhagologus leucostigma; assembly: GCA_013397725.1. Lineage (NCBI taxonomy): Eukaryota > Metazoa > Chordata > Aves > Passeriformes > Rhagologus > Rhagologus leucostigma. The sequence continues at coordinate 15,995 of VZTD01003503.1, forward strand.
CAAACAGAATGGTTATTGAGACAGTGGTAGAAGGTTTTTTCTTGGTAATACCACCTGTATGTTTTGATAACCCTTAGTTTAATAATGTGAAATAAGCAACCAGCAGCTGACAGAGCAAAAAAAGGAGAAAGATATATAGGTGATATGAGAAAATATTTTAAGTTTGAAACTCAAGTGATTTGTTGCTCTAGTCAATGGCCATTAGTAGCTCTTTTCACAAAGAACCATTCTGTGCAGGTTTGCAGGTGAGTTCTCAAAGCTTCTTTGGTCCCAAAGAGATTGAGCAGTGTATTTGTAGTATAAAGCAACTGATTTTTCTTACCCAAAAAAGCAGCTATACAGCAGAGATCTCTCTCAAATGGAACCAGCATTTGAAATAAAGGAACTTGCTAGTCTCGAGGTAATGACAACACAATTTAATTTGTCATCTGTATCACTGTTGGAAATATGGAGACTAACCAGTCAACCCATCGCAGGAAACCACAACCGGAGGAGCAGTGTGTCAGTCCTGGCAGCAGACCGGGGCATGTGCTCTACTTCCTCTAGAGTAGTGATGTTCCCTTAATGCAACTGAACTACTAAAAAAGTGCTTTTGACAACTGAGATGATAACCAGTCTAGGCTTGCAATCTGAATAGCTGGTAAGAATTGAATTCAACTCTGCCTATCTTATTTTAGGGGGATCCCAGAACAACCTCTAGAGGATGCTTAGTGATGTGAAAAAAGAAGAAAGAAACTATTATTTGCGCTTATTCCCCTTCATTTCTTTCCTTTTATTTTTGCTATTTTTTCCTTCCAGAGCCACTGAAAACTATTTTTATATGCATCACCTGATTTCTTTGAAGTTTACTTCTTGGTACATTTTTATAAAAAAAATTCAAAAAAACTTTACTGAACAAAACTGCCAGAATTTTTAATAGATTTCTTTATTTTTCCCTCTTTGTTGAAACACTATATTGGAATACAATATTTTTCCCCATACAGAGTTTAAAGTCTTACATAGAAACCTAAAGCAGAAAAGAGATTTTTAGCTAAAATGAGATGAGACTCCTTGAGTGTATGGTAAATCGATAATTACGTATATAACCAGTATAATACCCCCAGAAAAGAAGTTTAATGAAATGTGTTCATCTGCAGGGCCCTGGGAGAGATTCACAGAGCGTTTCCTCCACAGTTGTAGAAATGCTAGTATTTTGCCTTGTATCCTCAGCAATTCCCGGCTTGGGAAAATTAGACCCCAGATTCATTCAAAGTGCTGCTCCACAATTGCAGTGACACAGGGAACACATTGTAGGGAACACATTGTAGGCATTTTTGACTCAGGACCTTGCCATCGTTCTTTCTCCAAGGTTTGACGGCCTAATGGTAAAACATCTGGGTCTGTCACACCTGAGCTCCATGTCATCATTTCAGAAGATGGAGAATGGTGGGTTCTGCTTCCTGAATATCCACACCATCCTAAGTTGGAAGTGTCAAACTCAGAGTTTGAAGGGTTTGATTTTTAGGGGATTTTGCCATTGTCACAAGTTAAATCATGGACACAAATTGTGATATTCAGTATTTATGATTTAATCCTTTTGACATATTCAGCTTTAAAGATATTTGATTAAGATTTTAGAAGCAAAACATATTTATACTTTTGGCAATGATAAATATTAGGGATTTTAAAGGTTATCCCATGTAAATGCTGATTTCATTAATCAGAGCTAGATATAGCTTGTTCATAATTCTCTTATGTTCAAAGGGTCATTGTCAGATATCCTAAGGAGCAGTATTTGCAAAATAGAGCAGAAATAGTTTAATGACTTTTAAGCAGTTGAAAGGAACTGCCTCTGTTAAGGACGTAAGCGATGCAGCGTTCAAGTGCTCGAGGCAAAGTCTAACAAGGAGTGAAGGGAGAATAATGTTTTTTATAAAAAATGTGTTGTACAGGCAGCAGGTGATTTTTATTTTAATAGGATGCATTTTTTATCTGACAGTGTCCATTTAGCTTAAGGTTTCTGCTGCTGCATTTCTCTGGAGATAACTCTTGAGTCCCATAAGGGTTAGTGTTCATCTTTAAGCACAAGGAAAAATACTTGACTGCTCCAAAGAATGCAAATGTTTTTTCAGCTACTAGTTTGGATACAAAATTTGGTTTTGATTCCAGCATAGAATCCTGTTTTTACCTGCACTCTTGAACTCTGATCTTGTCATTCAAATAGTTAAGACTCATCAGACAAGTGACAAGGTTGGGATGTTTTCGGTGGCTTTCGGACATTATGTTCTCTGAACAGTATTGTGACTGACAGATATAACCTAGAAAGTCAGTTTAGTGGCTCTGACTGATGGCTTTGTAATGCAAGCAGTGTGGGAACAAAAGGGGCTTTAAGCTTCAGGATTTATTTTACCATTTTAAAATAAATCAAAGATGCTACTTTTCTCTGTTTGAATGGGATGACTGAGTTGCTGAAGTTAAGCGAATAGACATTTAGAATTATGTTTTAATCCATTATCAGAAGACCCAATACAAAAAAACAAGATAAAGATTTGGCTGTTTGGGCTGATGGGATAACTGCATTGATGTACTTGGCCATCTTTTAATGTAATTTTCCCACTCTGCTTGAGTAGAAGGTTAAATATGTAGTAAATCATGTCTCTCTTTCTGTAAGATGTATCTAGTGAAATTATGTTTCTCAGACATACTGTTACAATTACCTTTTCTAAATTCATTGTTATGCAAATGAATGCAATCAATGTAAATTTATTTTTGCAACACACCTTCCAACCACTGGACACCATTTCCCTTTCTGACCCACAGCTTCTATAATATACTGACATAGTGTTTGAGGGCTTTTTGCTTTTTCCCTAAAGATCTATATTTATTTTTTTTACATGGGCCAGTTTTCAGACTACTTATTCCTTTAAGATTGTCCTGTAAATTTAAGATTATTTTGTGATCTTAAATACTAAAGCAATGAACATGTAGTTAATTTGCATTTTTTCTGTGGCTTTTTGTTTGTTTGTTTCCTGTAAAGAATGGCCTCAGAAAGGCAGCTTGAATGAAGAAAAACCTCTTGCTACCTGAGCCATAGTTTTCTTAACAGCTACTGTATGGGGAATGTGTCTTCTTGTAGCCTTAAGAACTGGTGCTTGCACATCTCTTGTGATGAGCACTGTGCCCTTGAGTAACAGTCTGCAGAATTTGTCCTTAGAATTGGAACTGTGTCCTTTAACTTTGGAAACCGTTTATTTGATTCTTCAGGACCATGTTTAGGTATATACAGGTCAAATAAACCTGTGATTGACACTGTGGGAAAAGCCAGCAATCTGAATGTGGATGACTCTGTTACCACAGTGCTTTTTAATAGGCTACTGAAAATATGATAAATAACTCCTGGCTGTAAATTACAAGACACAGAAGAACTACTGTATTCCATGTACTTTCTTTTTTGTGTGTCACCTTCTCCAGCCACCATCCTGGCCTCTTGCTTTTGATGCTGAGCTTCAGTCTAACAGTGCTGTCCCAGCCAGACTGGGAGGCAGTTTTGTGGCTTTACCAGCCCAAAAAGCATTGTTGTTTTTTTCCCCATCTTTCAAGGATTTCTTTCCATTTTCAGGATATTTAAAGCTTTTTGTGCAAATGAAACCCAGTGTGGCCTTCCCCTCCTTTTTCTCTTTGATCCTGTATATGAACCAGTCTTGACAAAATTAGAGCGTGGACAGCAGTTCTACTCCAGTGCTGATACCTGGCATAAAGCTTGAAGGAGAAATAGATTTGACTTGTCTGGAGAAAAATGATTTTACGGTGTCCCTAATGAGGGAAATGAAGCTTTTATCAGAGTAGTTACTTGAGCATAACTATCCATATGGATGTTCTTATTCCAGAAATATAGCCTTATTCTGGATGAAATAGTAAATACTTTTTCCTATGTGTAGATCATAACAGAATATCATATAAAATACAACAAACGCATCCTGCCTCCTCCTAAGCTCATGCCACATGAAAATACTTGTCTCAGAACAAGTCCATCCATCTGCAGACCTGTCAGGAATGTGGTGTCTTCTGGAGTGAGGTATAGCCTCAGAGTCCTTGGTATTTCATGCCACTTTTGTCTCCCTTGCTTCTGCATTTGTTCCTTTAACAGTTGCATTGCCATGACATACTCCAAGGAGTGGAGTGGCTGGGATTCCCTTGTTCCTGCACATTCATGTTTCCTGTGATTCCGTTGCTGCCACACAGCTGTATTTCCAGTTTCCCTTGTTGCTTCACAGCTGTTTCCCAGCAGGTCTCTTTATACCTACACAGGGCTCCAGCTTGGCTCTGACAGAACCCATCGTTTGCACTGATGTTGCTCACTTGTCTTCAGCTCTGTGTTGGCATTAGATGGGGAGTTGGCTGCATAGTCTGTGTTTTTAGCAGGAACCAAAAGTCTCAGGAAGAATATAAATATCTGCTTCCTGTGATGTAAAAGCCAGCTGAGCATGTGTGCAAGCTGGCAGTAGTCTGGAAATTGTACTGCAGTGTGAAGCAGTACTGTACTGTGAAAGGAGATCACTACGTGTGGTGTCTGTCCTCAAGCAATGGGACACTTCACGTTCAGTTCAGGGATCTTACTGGGTTTTATACACCTTTTTTTTTTCTTTTTAATGCTCATCCTGTATAAAGGCCCTTTAACTGCAACCTGAACAGAGGTTGCAAGTTAGAAGAGACCTATAAAAATCCTCTCTGCACCCCAGGACATTGGAGAATCTGTTACTTTTATCCGCATCAGAAGGGTTTTGATGCTGTAGGAAAACATGCATGCTGTATGTTCTAGATCTCTTGTAGCCACTTCTCTCATGTCTTTACTGTTAAACCATTCTATGTCTTCTTTCTGTATCTTCTTTTGAAAGTCTTATCTCTAAACAAAGGCGTATCCATATTTGATCCTGCATTTTATTGACACTGTTGGGTCCAAACTCTGTGTGAGCAAAGCCTTGTGAACCAGTGAGCGGAAGGTGAGATAGTGATTGCATTTTTCAAAGCACTGTTTTAGCTGAATGTTGAGACAAATTATATTGGAGAGATTGTTTTCTCATTTAAAATGACCTGGGAAACAGAATTTTTATTTGCCCTTCAATATGCTTAGCTTTAAACCAGTTTAAAATTATTTAAAGGTGTTCGTTGGTTTTTTTATACAAGAGCATATTTACATGCAATTATTATTTGTAAACATAATGCCTTTCTTGAAATGCTAAGGTCTAGAGTGAAAAGGATGGTCGATATTCAAAGCCTCCATTCAGAATAGCACAAGCAGTGAATTGACTTGGAGTTCCAGAAAATAAGATGTGGTTTATTGAACTTCCAGATTTTCTAGTTAGCTATTATTGAAGTGACAAGTCCGTCTTGGTAAGGCAGATGTTACTGTATATTCAGCTACCCAGATCATTACATTAAAATTACAAGCAATAATCTATTTTGAGCAAGTTTAAGCCAAAATGCTTTCCATTTGGGCACAAAATACAGTTGATCTCTTATTTTCATAGCAGCGATGCCTTGTGACTTGAATTATGATTTTTATTTTTAAATTTTTTAACAAAATTTTGATTTAGATAGGTCTGGCTTGAGGGCACTGCAGTAACCACCTCCAGTCAGCTGCTGCAGAAGAGTTTTTGGAAGGTTCAAGTTTTTTAAATAGGGAATTATGAAAAAGGTTGTTAACAGAAACACAAAGACAAAATGATAAAAATGTTCACTTGAAACTCAGAAAAACTACATCATGACCTAGACTTTATCATTTCAGAGTGGTTTGTTTTTTTCTTTTTAGAATATGCATGCCAAATGTCTTGTCTTTTTCAATGATTTGTAATATACATTTTATGACTGGAAACTTTTTGTACAACACACTCGAATAAATGTTTTGCATTTTATTGGTTTCCTTCTGTCTATTAACCAACGCACAGGTCATGTGGGCTGTTTGAGATGATTCATCCAAGGAGGCCTTTATTAAGTGTGGAGAGAGGACACAAAGAGCTGTCTGTGCTCCTAACAGTGATGAGCAGGGATCGTGGGGCGTGTCCCGGCAGGGATCGCGGGGCGCGCTCCAGAAGCAAACAAATGCTTTCCTTAAACGTGACGCAGAGCTGGTGGAACGTGCTGTCCTCTCTGATCAGTACCAACAAAAGCAGGGGGAAGAATACCAGGAGCTGGAGCAGATAAACCTTCCCTTGCTTTCTCATCACCCCTGCGCTGAAGGGGTTTTTCGGTTTAACCTACTTGATGCTAAATAAGAATGAGAGCAGATACCGATCCCTGGCAGGAATGGATTCTTAGGGATGGACAGAAGCATTGCCACAAGCTAACACATTTGCCAACCTTGCTCAGCTTCCAGCCCACTTTCCAGTCCGTACTCATTTTAAAATTGTACTTTAGGCGGCTGCCCCATCGTTAGGACTAGCTAATGATGATTCTGCCAGGTGGTAGGAATGACTTCTGTTTGAAGTGGGCAGATCCAAAGACGGGATGATATGGTTTGCAATACTCTGAGTGTAGGCTCGAGCTAGTGAAGATGAGCCCAGTTTTGGCTTTAGCTCTGCTGTCATACTCAGTCCCCTCCTCTCATGCCATCTCCTACCTGCACATCACATCTCACTCATGAAAAAGAGCTCCATAGCGTTGTCCTCTCGCATTTGCTTCTACCTCGTCCCACAGCATTCTTACTTAATGGAGGTAAGTGTAATGGAATTGAGGCAGACTTTAAGGGCATGGGCCTCTCACCCGAGTCACGTAAGGCAGAAGGAAGCCTCGAAGAACAGAAGGATGAATTCCAGAGACAACCCACAGGGGAGTTTCTCTCTGCGGGGATCCCAGCAGAGTTGGTGTTTCACCACGGGGTGCAGCTGGGCAGCGTTTGTGTCTCTGGTGATAGATGCTGGCTTAAAGCCCGTTCCAGTTACCTCAGTTCGTGGGGCTGAGCTGAACCCTGGTACTCGAACGCTGTTGTGTGACTCGGGCCCGGCTCGGCCCCGGGGAGTCCCTTGGGAGCTCGCTCGGGGCCGCCTCCTCCGCGGCCGGCGGAGACACCAGTGCTCGGGGACACGGGCCACGAGCGGCGGCGGGACGGGCATCCCCGGCCGGGGACAACGAGGGACGGCTCCGCTGCGGCGGCCCCGGCGGCGCGCGGAGCGGAGCACAGCGATCGGTCCCGCCCGGCGCGGAGGCGGAGGCGGCGCGAGGGCC
>VZTD01003503.1:23234-104589 GCA_013397725.1 Rhagologus leucostigma
GGCCAGGCCGCCCCGCTCCCCTCGCAGCGGGTCGGCGGCTGCGGCCGGAGCCTCCGGGCCGCGGTCCCGCTCACGGGCTCTCTCCGCAGCGGATGACGGACAAGTGCTTTCGGAAGTGCATCGGGAAGCCCGGCGGCGCCCTGGACAACTCCGAGCAGGTGAGGACGGGCGGGAGAATTGGGGACCCGCGGCCTCCCGCCTCGGGGCGGCCGCTGAGGCTCTGTGTCCCGCAGAAGTGCATCGCTATGTGCATGGACCGGTACATGGACTCCTGGAACACAGTTTCCCGAGCCTACAATTCTCGGCTGCAGCGGGAGAGAGCCAACATGTGACGCCTGCCGGCCTCCGGGCCGAGAGGGACCATGTGGGGAAAGGACGAGCGGCCAGTCCAGGTGGTTAGGGGTGAATCCTGCTGCCTTCCCAGCCCCCGCCACGGCAGAGCAATAAAACCTCGCTGAACCTTTTGCATCCCATTGGCTTTTATTAGCACCAGCTCCAGGAGAGAGTGATTTTTTTCCATGAGCTGCTTGGTTTACTTCTTGTCCTTCCCAAGTGTCCAGACTTGCCCAAGGCATTATATCAATTGGTAAATCCCTGCTGAAAGGGCTGTGACAGGCCAGGAGCCTTCTGTGGAAAACAGGGACCAAGCCAAGCCAGCAACACAATGCCCTTGCTTGGGATTCCAGCATGGACCTATCCATCAGGTAGTTACCCAGTCCCTTTTCATTAGTGGAAAAGCTGCCAGAAGATTTTTCACATGCCACCTTGGCACTTTCATTCCTTGTATCTGTATAGCGCTATGTGGGGCTATCTTTGGGCTCATATGCTTTGACTCAGCTCAAGCACAGTGTTGGGGAGCAGGACAACCTCGCAAATAGTTGTATAAGCATAGCTAGGGATGAACAGGGTTGGGAAGTACTTAGGTTCATTTCTTTATAGAATAAAGGGTATTGTGTGGCTGTGAAAAGGGTATTGTGTGGCTGTGATACTCTGCAGTTTCTGGTTTGGCTCTGGCTCAGACATTCCGTCTTGGAGCCTGCATTCTAAGTGTCACTTTTTTGATGGAGGAGCATGTCTGCAACAGGGGATGTGAGTCTGCTTTGGGGCACAACTTTCTATTGTTTTCTGCTTACACACTGCTCCTGAAAAGGTGGGTTCATGCTGTGTGGTCAGCAGTGGATACAGCAGCTGAAAGAGGAGAGTGTTGGAGATTAACAGTGCCCATGTAGTGAGTTTTTTTTCAAATCCCTTCTTTGGAAGCTCTTCTGTATTTTATAAAAGATTTCATGGTTTGCCAGACACAGAGACAGACTGGAAGGATGACATCTCCATACCTGCTAGGACATTCAGAGGGATGTGATAAAACCTAAAGTGTTCTCATGCAAGGTAAACTATGAGGAGATAGTTTATAGGGTATTTGGCTATAGTTTTTGTTTAGGTTGGAAAAGACCTCTGGGAGTTTCCTTTCCAGACTGTCAGAATGACTACTTGAAAATAAAGTGCTTTCAGACGTGTTTGCTTAGGGGGCTTTTTACTTTTCTTTATGGCTGTATGAATTTTGTGGCACTGGCTGTGCAGCAGTCCCATTTTGTTCATGGGAGCATCCCACAAGTGTTCCAGCCATGGATCTGAACCCATCTGGAGCTGAGCCATGCCTGGAAGCCAGGTCTCCCACCTAGCTGGTGCTCTGTCTGGGAAAGTTGTGGATCTCGCTGCCAGCTGGGTTGGGACGGAAGAAACCTCTTGCTATGCCGAGATGCAGACCTTAAAGCACCAAAAATGAGGAAGGGGTTTGGAGTATGAGCAGCTGTTCATTTTCAGTGGCTGAATCTATGGGGACTTAGTCTAAGTCTGCTCTGCCCAAGACTCGGCACATGAGCTCTGCAGCAGTTCTTGTGAACAATTTGTCTGTGTGTCTTATGCAGGCTGGTGGGGCCTGACAAGTATACTTGGCACCACTATCTCAGCACTTTAGATTTTTCTCACCTAGCTTAGCTAGACAGTGGTGTCTGTGGCCATGCCTTAATCTTTGCCAGTTAAATCACCTGTTACCTAATGCAAAAGGAGCTGTGGGGTAGTGTGTGAGAAGCCTGTCTGTCCTAATACTCTAGTACAGATGAGGGCCTGTGCAGTCTGAACTCCCAAGTATTCTAGTCCTGCATTCTCTTGGGGTCAGGAGGTCATCACTGAGCTCTCTAGTACCACATGCTAATTGGAAACAGCATCACACCCTTCCCAAAAGCCACTGCACAGCACAACAGCTCCATCAAGACAGGGAGGTCTGAAGCTTCTGTAAGGGCATAACTTCACGCTGGGGCGAAGTTCACAAGTCTGTTGGCATGGCTTTGGGATGACAGCTCACAGGCAGAGGTCAGCCAAATTCCATGAATCTTTGGCAAATGTTTCCGGCACCCATCCAACTAGAAAGGTCATGTTTTAATGCGCAGTATGTTTGGCCAGGTCTTAAGATGGGACAGGCCTCATTTATTTATAGAAAATGTCTAGAATTTGTACCTTTCTATGCAAAGCAGTTATCAAATGCCTTGGTGTCACAACCAGCGGGTCACACAACACTGGCATTTGCTTAATACCTGCAAGGCCATCTTCACCCCTTTGCAACATCAGAAAAATGTACAATAGCTGAGGGGTTAGTGCATCCTCTGGCAGTTATTCCTCTCATTCATCGCCTTCCCTGAGTAGTGAAATGCAGTTTCAGAGCTTGAGGTTCTGCACAATCCAGCCCTGGACAGCTGTGACTTTGGTGTAGACACCAGGGAAGTATGGCCTGGCACAGCCATAGCCCCAGCTCGTGATTCCTGCTAGAAACCACTTCCCTGAGGGTTCTTTACATGCCAGGGGCCCACCTGCATCGCCCTGCAGAGAGAGGAAAAGGATCCAGCATCAAGCCACAGGCAGTGCAGCTCCCCCAGCTGTGAAATGTTCTTTCTCTCTGGGGCATGGACACTTGCCGTCCTGTTCCCCACTTCCCCAGGAGCTCCATTCCAAGCTGGAGGACTGCTCAGTGATGTACCTGCATGAACAATCTGAGACTGGGGTTCTGGAACATAGAAGAGTGTGTTTGGAGGTACAATAGGGTCATGGAACAGGCTCCATGGTATCCGTCGTCTCTTGCTTAGCATTACCTCTCTAGGTGTTTCCCTGACCTGTCAGAGGTTGGTGGGGCAAGCAGTATGAGCTGTATGCAGGATGGAAATGGATAGAAGCAGCAGCCAGTTGATGGATGGACAGACAGCTGAGCTAGGGGAGGCAGGGCAGGGCCCTCCTGAGAGAATATAGCCTGGGGACTTGGCATGAGCTTGCTCTGTCCCAGCCACAGCATTTGCTGCTCTTGTACTCACTGAACAGCTGTCGACGGTGCCCTGTGGGAAACCAGCACACAGCATCCTGCTGCTGATCTGGACAGGGTAGAACTTTTTGCAGGCCTGGTCTCCGATCATGTTCACTGCTGCTTTTTGCAGATGCTTTGACATGAGACCTGAGGAGACAAGTATTGCTGTTAGCTGGGTGAAGAGCATATGAGAAACAGCAGTATGTGAAGAAGTGGGGTCTCTGCAGCCTTACTTGCTTGCCAGAGGGAGAGACCTGCTCTGGGAAAGTGAATCAGGCCTGGTTCAGCAGAGCAAACAGAGGAAGGTCCCTTGGGTGTGTAGTTTGTCAGGCAGCTTGGCTGACCAGACACAAATGGTATTGGGGTGATCCTTGTACTGCAGGAGCACAGCTGGAGCAGCTGCTGTGGGGATGGGGAGCACAGTGACTGGCATGTAGAAAGCTTGCGAAGGCTCCAAAGAGGGCAGACATGTGACCAAATGGAGGAGTAGAGTGCGTGGTAGCTGGAGGGGAGATGATGGTGACACCAGGCCTTGCCCAGCTTGGTATCCTCTGCAGCATATGGCCTGGGATGGGAGTGCTTGGGGTAGTGGTGTGAGAACTGTAGATGTTTGGGCTTGCAGTGTTGCAGTGAAGGTGGCATTGAGCTTGGCCATCATGGATGTGGGAGGGCCCTCTCAGCCAGTACCTCCTTCCTTTGTGGAGCCCCAGCCTGTGATGAAGCATCTGGCCCCTTCATGGAAGATGTGAGAATTGTCTGGGAGACATATAGGTCTGATGGTGCTGCTGAACGTGACAGGTGTGCTCAGTTCCAGTAGTGCCACATCATAGTCTAGGCTGTAGACGTTGTAAAAAGGGTGTTTGTAGATACGGAATATTTTCTCCATTTTGCCATCGATGCCACTCAGGAAAGGTGTTCCTAGAAAGGCCACCCACATTTTGGGGTCACTGTAACTGCAGAAAGACAGCAAACCTGGCTGTTAGGACCATAGCCTCACGAGGAGGGCCATCCCTCCACTTGTGGGGCTGGCCACACCTTGGGAAGTCAGGACCCCTGTCTCCAGAACAGTGGGTATACTCAGGCTTTGCTCCACTCATTCCTCTTCACACTTACCTGCAGGGGCATATCTCTGAGAGGGGGTGTGCGCTTCCTGCGGGGCACAGCATCCCAGCCAGGCAGCTGGACCATGAGGGAGGGGAAGGGCAGGTGGGCTGATGGGACTGAGGCCAAGAGCCAGCTGGTTTAACTAGCTCATCTCAGACTTACATGTCAAAGCAGTGAGCTGCGGAGAGCAGCCACCGGTCAGCAATGAGGACAGCCCCACACTTGTGCTCCTTCCGCCGAAGCCAGAGACTGACTTGCCAGGGCCATTCTCCTCGAGCCGCGCTGCTGCCGCCCACGATCTTGCTGAAGGCCAGAGCAGTTGTTAAGCCACAGTCTGGAACAGAGGAAGAAGTACCGTGGTTTTAAGTAACCATAAATGAAAGGAATGACTGCCTGCCTTCCATAACCTGTGCTGTGATACAACCTTCTGGGGGAGCATGTACAGGGCAGTAGGACGTGATGAATTCAGTTCACCCAGCTGAGGCAAGGCTTGACAGACAGGGTATATTTTGCGGACTTGTTATCACAGATCACACCTTCCAGAGATGTGGTATGTGAGGAGCAGATATTTGGATGAACTGGCTGAGCTATTACTTGGCAAGGAATGTGCAGCCCAAAGAGCAGTCCCAGGAATGACAAGACACTTTCTGGGCTGCCATGTTGTGCAGAGCTGTCTTGCCACTTTGTGCTACCAGACTGACTGGCCAGAAGGCCACTGTGCTGGGAAATGGGTTCTAATGTCTGTAGCAGAGTAGAAGAGGCCACACTTTCTGGCAGTAAATTTGGATCTGGCTCATCCAGCTTTATCTTGTTTTAGGCTCTGGCAGAGCAAGTACGATCTGGACCACAGTGGCTGGCCCAGGCCCCCAGTGTCTGGGCCCAAGACAGCCGGTGTGAATATGGTGGGTGCACTGTGGAATCTGGGTCATGTAGAGCACAGCTGGCAGCAGCCAGGGGCTACAGAGGAGAACTCACCACAGTTGCGCTCGTCAAAGCCGTTGCTGCAGTCCACAACACCATCACATTCGGGATTTTCTTTTCCAATACACACCTTGCTGGAACACTTGAAAGTGAGGCTGGTACAAGGCACCACTGGAAGACAATAACCCATGGCCTGCTCAGTACCCTCTATGCTGGAGGCATCCTACCAACATGTCAATGCATCAGTTATCAGTTTTACCTGGGGTTTGGGTGGGCTTGGCAGTCTCAGTCATTCTCAGAGCTGTGGAGGTTTTGCTCATGGTTGTGCTCATCTTCGCCTCCAGGGTGGTTCTGCTGGCTGGACTTGCAGGCGTTGTGCTGGGCTGGGTAAAAATGGCTGTGGTAGAAGTTCTAGGGATGGCTGAACTGGAAGGGATGCTTGTGCCACCATTGGGCAACTGAGAGATGGTGTCCAGGATCCAGTCTGTGAATTTCGTAATTCTGGAGTACACACCAGGTCTCATAGCCTGGGCACAACCAAATCCCCAGCTCACGATGCCAGCAAGGTAAAACACTCCCGGGGTCATCTCACAGGCCAAGGGCCCACCTGAATCTCCCTGCAGAAGAAGCAAGGCAATGGCTGCTCAGTCCAGTCAGGTCTGCCCCTCAGACACACCAGAAGGACTTAACTACCCCCAGCTCTTCTTTCTCCAGCCTTGTGGGTCTGTCTGCTGTCATGCAGTGTGTATGCAGGGCATGAGTATGCAGAGGATGAAGCTAGGGTCAGTGGCTCAACCTGGCTCCTGTCAGCACCTTTCCACAGCTGCCACCAACTGCCACTGACTCACTGCCACTGGAGGAGACCTGCTTCATCCAGCATTTGTCTAGTCAGACAGAGTGGTGGGATGTTGGTTTAAGTCATTCTCAACTTGGTGGAGCTTTGTTTACTTTTCTAAATCTCCAAAGTAGTGGGCTGGGGTTTTTTGTGCTCAGGTACATGGGAATTACACAGCTGGGTTACAGCAGCTCAGTAAATATTTCACAAGGATCTGCTGAAGGCAGAGCTAGCCCAGTTTTCTAGAACAATCTACAGAGAAGAGAAATACCACACTTTTACCTGGCATGAGTCTACCATCCCCTCCATGAAGCCAGCACAGATCATTCGGTCAGTGAGGGAGAAGTTGTAGAGGAAGTTGCAGGTGTTCTGTTCTATGATGCCCACAGATGCTTTCTGCAGGATCTCAGGCTTGGTGTCTGCATGAAAACCACGGAATTAGTGAGTGCAGCAGAGAGAAGGAACTAGTGTCTTTTAGGCTGACTCAACACATACTTTGGGAAAATAGGCTCTAATCCCACATGGGAATTGAGTCCTATATAACCTGTTTTCTCAGCAGCCCTGAAGCTTGTGGCTCACCCCAGGGTGCAGTTTAGTGTCTATGCTAAGGATTCTGCACACAGTTTGTGTCCCATGGTCCTGAGAGCTTGTGGGCTTCTTGTCAGCTGGACTTCTTTGGTAGCACATGTGCCACTCTCAGGCCTTCTCCCTATAGCCAGATCTTTGCTTATGCTAATTGCTTGGAACATCTCTGTGACTGAGAGTGGCTGCTGTGGCTGACATACTGTCCTGCCAGAGCTGCAGCGGGCTCTGAGGCAAGCGCCTGACACTTGCTTAGCATGGTAGAGCTACTGAGGGCAGTCCAGGAGGTTTCTCCTGGTTCCCACCAAGCTGCTCTCTCAATTTTCTTGTTTGCTGGTGACTCCTAGGTAACTGTAGTTTAAGGTAGTGTTCCGTGTGCCTTTATTCTTGCTTATTCTTGTGTTTCTGTCAGTTCCTGACTGTCCCTGTTAATGACCCCTGTCCTGTGCATTCCCAGGACTGTGGGTCACAGTGGCACAGACTTTGCTGCTCAGGGTATCACTGCTCCAAGGCAAATCAGCAGGTAATGTGTTACTGCTTACCGTTCCCTTCCTGGAGGTCACCCCATCCAGAAATGAGGCATTTCTTGCCAACAGGAAACTTCTGCACGGCAAGTGGGAGGCACACGGGCTGTATGTATTTGTTGAAGACAAGAGGTCTTGCCAGTTCAAGTACAGCCACATCGAAGTCCAGAATCATGGGGTTGAAGAGGGGATGGGGGATCACTCTTGTTACATTGACTTTCACTGCATTCTCGTCTGTTCCATTTAGTGATGTTGTTCCCACATAAGCTTTGATCTCTTCTGGAATTGTCCTGCGAATACATAAACCTAAATGTGCATACTCACACACTTATGCATGGCATGAATTCTGACATTGAAATTGCAGATAGCTTTACATGATCAGCACATGAGCAGAGCAGCCCAGCTAAGTCAGGCCCAGAGAACTGTTTCCAGCAGTGGCACCTCTTGGATACTACCTGAAGAGCAAGTAAACATGTAATAATAATCCTCTCTTCATCTCCAGAAATTTGTGATTTCAGGAGTGTTCTGGCACACAGGTGGTGTCTCTGTATCCAGCAGGTCTTGCTGGATTTTTTGGTTTTATTTGGAATTTTCTGAAGTTGCGTTTTATTCTTTTTTTTTAAGCCCAAATAAATTTTTAATATTCAGTTTAATGACATTTATTAAAAACAGCTTCCTTTTGATTGTTTTCCACCTGCTCTTGGTGGTTATTTGGTATCTTAAAAAGACAGTCAAAAGGCATTCCCTTTTGACTTTGTACCCTTCATTATTGTACAGTCCCATCAAACACTGCCTTCCCACCAGTTGTTTTTTTTCCCAGGTCTAGTCTGATCTATTTTGTTGTGCTTGTTATGATGCTGCTCTACACCCAGCTCATCCCTGAGCCTTGTGTGCACATTCACACAGTGTCACTCTTGCCCTCCCTGTGGTGTTGGAGCGGCCGATGCGCTGTGCATTACCAGCAACATCCTGCTCATCTGCCTTGTTTTTTACTGCATTCCTGTGCTCGTTAACTGCCCCTGCCACAGGACTGCTGCTCTCAGGGCAATATCCACATGTTTCTGACCTCTTGTTTTGAATTGCAACAGCTGATGGAGACTCATCCTCATTCACAGACAGACAGCACTGCTGGTTTTGGTGTATGCCTCGTTTCACACTTGTCTACCTTGCATTTCACTTGCTGCTTTATTGCCCATCTGTTTAATGCATGAGGTTATCTTAAAATCCTTCAGAGTTAGTCACCCACCTTTTCTGCCTTCAGGAATTTATTCTTGACAAGCATTATCTTCTTGCTGCTCATTTCTTTATCTAGCCTACTTATAAATCTAGGCTTGGGCTCTTGCAGTTTAACAGAAATATGCAGGATTGAACTGACCATTTTTCCTTTACCAGCTGACCACGTGTCTCTATTTCATATATTACAGACAATTTTTAAGGTTAAATTTAATAAAGAAACTCTCTTGTGGCACCTTTTTCCACTCCTCTTAGATGTGTTGTCCTTGCTCCCTGCTCAGGCTGCTTTAACCTTTCTCTGCCTTATTCCAACCTCCCCACAAACTCTTTTTTACTGTGAATGTCTAGTTATAGCAAAAATTAATGTCCGACATGTGTTCTTGATTTCCATTTCTTGACTCCAGTGCCACACCGTGGATTTGGCTGCGCAGCTCTGTGCCGGTGGGCAGGTGAGCTGGAGCAGGGGCAGGGATGGGCTCTTACTCATTGAAGCAGTGAGCTGCTGACAGCAGCCAGCGGTGCCCAATGATGGTGGCTCCGCAGAAATGTCTTGAGTCTTCTTTCAGGCTGACTTGCCAAGGGATCTCTCCTCTGGAAGCATCTGTTCCTCCCACAATCTTGCTGGGTTTGGAGAACCCAGGTCGTCCTCCACACTCTGAACAAAAGTCAAAGCATGACTTGTGAGTATTCCTAGCAGAAGACAAGCAAGGAGAGACTTTGCTCTCTCTAACCAGTAAGCCTTATACAGGGACAGGTCAGGGCTGAGGTGTGAGACATCTACCCAAGCCCTGCCAGCTGACAGTACCAGTGCCTGATGGTGGCCATGTACAGCTGGGCTTTCACACAAACTGCTGTTCTGCATCTTGCTCTTGGCAAGTTGTCAATCCTAGGCCCTTCTTGAAGGCAGAGTAATCAGCAGCTCTGTGCCTCTTAGCCTTGCCATTCCAGATAAAAAGTTAATTCTAGGTTTAGAAAAATACCCTTCATCTGCATTTCCCTGCAAAGCTGCTGGGAGGGCTCCTTGGAGTGGACAGGTCATCCTGCAGACATCTGCCCTCCTTCCCTTCAGGGAGAGATGCATGGCTGCTGTGAAGGGGCAGCCATCAGTTTTGAACTGCTGGGAGTTCCTCAGGTGGCAAGCAAAAGTAAGTGACCAACAAGTTAAATACTGTCAGATGCTGCTGTGCCTTAGTGACCTGTTCAGGGCCTGCCAGAGCAGACCAGTTACACAGGCAAGATTACACAGACAGTCACATAAGCAAAGGAGCGCATGGAACTGCAGAGGTATTGAGTGACTTTGCCAGGCTGCTCTGGACTGAGCCAGGGCAGCCATATAGTGTCACTTGTGCCTTAGCACTTAAGCAAAGTTGTGTGGCTCACCCTACAGAAGGTCAGCTTAGGTCAGCGGAGGAACAAACCTGACGTTTGGACCTGTACCTGTCACTCTGCCTGCCGAGGTGCACCCGCTGTGAGTGCTCATACCTTGTGGTCTTGCTGCAGTCACTGGCCTGCTGGCAGCTGGGGCTGGTGAGGTGGTAGGGGTTGCTCTGGTGGTGGTGTTGACCTCTTCAGCGCTGACCATGTTACTGTTAGTACTGAAGTGTACTGGAGGGACAGTACGGGCTACGGAGGTAGGGAAGGCAGAAATAGCGTCCAAGATCCAGTCTCTGAGTTTGGTAACACGTGTGTAAACCCCAGGCCGCCTGGCTTCAGCACATCCAATACCCCAGCTCACAATTCCTGCCAGGAAAAACCTGCCAGATGGTTCTTGGCAAACCAGGGGCCCACCAGAGTCACCCTGCAAGAGAAGCCAGATGGTGAGCTCTCCCTCGGGATGCACTGAACTTGCCTTGGCCACCCTCAGCATCCCTCTACGAGCTGGGGTCTCTCTGTCCTTGTGTGTCCTAACTCACTTCATATTTGCTCCAACCTAGTGATGAGTGGAGCATTTCTGTGCTGGCCTTTGGGTGTTCCTCCGTGTGGGCACACTGTCCTGCTATTATGCAGTAGCCTTGTGCCCTTTATATGCCAGAAGAACAAAGAACACCATCTGTAAAATCTAGGATTTAGCATTTCTACTGCTTTAATAATTTGTTAAACCTCATAAAAGTTAACCCTAGCAGCCCGTACACAGCCAGATGATAGGTGTTCATTGCCTGATACACGACCCAGGGACACCACGTTAATGTTTGCATCAGGTTTTCTTGATTTGGTCTATGGTTCCCTGGTCAGTTCTTGGTTATTGTGGGGCCCTGTGACTATCACTGATGGACATGTGGTGTCTGTGAAGCTGGTAATGCCTTCTGGGGATAAGATTGCTCTAGACCAGTAATAAATAACCAGATGGGTCATGTTCATCACCCAATCTCGAATCTTCCATTCTTGGCCCCTTCTCTGGTGTTTGTGCTCTATTTGGTGCAGAAATATGAAGCACTACCACCAGAAAAGTGCAGTTTTGTTTAGCTGGTTTCTGTTGGTTTGAATGGTCCTGCCAAACCACAGAGACAGACCTAGAAATCACAGTCCTCCTCCCACATCACAATTCTCCTCTCTCCATACTATGAAAGGCAGGCCTGTCTCCAGCTGATCACTTGCAGTTCCAGGCTGGATAAAGGCTAACTAAAAAACAGCTCTGTTGTTCACCAAAACTGTTGTGTATGTTTTAGTTTCCACTGCTGCCCTTTGCCCATCTGGATTTTGATCTGAAGACCTGTGTGGAACATTGGTAGGGCCAGCCCTGATGACAGCTCAGGAAGAAAAGAAAGGTAGTTAATTAGCTGAAAGAGCCCCTTAAACAACAGTGCCCTACTCTAAGCATAGAGAACATATCCTCATTTGTGTCTTCTGCAGTCACTGATCTGTGCTTGTGTCCAAGGCAGGGCCTCAAACATCAAGGGGAAACAGTGACCACAGTGTCACACATAGTGTCAGTTCTGCTTCTTGAAGTGTCACTTGGTGTACGCTGGGAGGGAAAAGCTTTATGCGGGCAGGTGTACCATCTTCTCTGAGAAAAGCTTACCTGGCAGGAGTCGACTTTCCCCTCCAGGTAGCCAGCACACATCATCCTGTCTGTGAGAACATGGCTGTAGAGACTGGAACATAGGTTCTGGTCCAGGAGCTCCACTGTTGCTTTCTGCAGGAACTCGGGTTTCACCACTGAACGAGAAAGACACAATTGTGAGCTCAGTACAGGGAACCCTGCACAGGATCAGGAGCTCAGGGTACAGCCCACCCCAGCTGGCCAGAGCAAGGTCCAAGTTCCCTTCCCTGATGCCTCCTGCCCTGCTCACACCCCACCATGTCTCCTCTGCTGGCTGCCATGCTTTGCTTACAGAAATCCTCCTTGAGGTAGCCCCAGCCAGAAATAAGGCACTTCTTGCTGGTGGGGAAGTGATGGCCAGCATCTGGCAGGCACACAGGCTGGATGTACTTAGTGAAGGTCACAGGTCTCTTCAGCTCCAGCACGGCCACATCATAGTCAGCTGTGTCAGCATTGTAAGAGGGGTGTGGGATGATCTGTGAAATGTCCATTTTCACTGCACCACTGTCAGAGCCTCTGAGGGAGGTGGTCCCTGTGTAAGCTGCCCACATGGCTGGGTCCTGAAACCTGGAGGAGAGATAGTGGGGGCCGTGTGAGCCTGCAGCCACAACATTGTCCTGCAAACCCAAGCTGCCTCCTGCCCATCCTGCTATCCACTCCAGGAGTGATGGAAACTCTTTATTCTCCCCGTGATGGGGCAGAGTGGTGCAATGGGAGCTTGAGCAGATATGGCAGCTTTTGGAATGGGGATGGGGGTGGAAGGTGGCGTGATTAAAACTTACTCAGTAAAGCAGTGAGCGGCAGACACCAGCCACTTCTCTGTGAGGATTGCAGCACCACAAAAGTGCTCATTGTTCTCTCGCAGGCTGACTTGCCATGGGAACTCTCCTCTGGACGCCTCTGAGCCTCCGACTATCCTGCTGGCAGTCTGCATGGCAGGGCGACTCCCACAGTCTGAAAGGGAGGAGAAAGCCAGTGCATCAGGATCCTGCCACTGCACCCCAGCAACACATTCTTGGGGGCAAGTGGGAAAAGCTGCTTCAGCTTCGTGTGTGCTGCTGCGTATGCTCAAGCAGCAGGATGGTACCTGGGATGTCACAGGGCAGCTTTTAACCTGCAGGCTTGGAAAGAGCACTGCAAAGCACTGGCCCATCACAGCATCCTCCCTGAAACTCTTCTAGAGAAGAAACTGTAGAGCAGCATCCTGACTAATATGACGAGCTCAGCTACTGCCTCATGATCAGCTTCCAGCATCTCATGAGCATGTGGCTCTTGTCCATTGTGCCAGCCCACCAGGAAGGTGGATCTTGTCACAACCCATCACAGCTGGTGGGGCCAAGGTGTTTCCAGGGCACAGTTTTCCTTATCCTGATGCAGCCATTTACTGTTGGGTTGAAAAGTCATGCTGTATCCTTGGCTCTCTTCAGTGCCTGAGAGCCAATGGTGTCCCATCTGTCAAGGTCTGCAGCAGTGGGTTGTGTCTGGCCCCCATGTCCAGGAGACCTGCTTTGAGAAATTCAGCACAGCCCCTTCCATCAGAGGCATCAGCACAGCCTGTTTGGCTGTCACATTCAGGGCTTTCTTTTCACATACTGGATGCTGGGAGCAAGTGACTGCCTGTGTCTCAAGGGCAGCTCCCTGGGGACAGCGAGACTTTAGTCACTCATGTCTTCTGCAGTCCACACAGCAACTCTCCCCTGGCTTCCCCAGGGGCAACCACCACCGTATCCTTGTCATTCTGTTCCCTGGCTGGGCCAGAGTCCCTGCAGGATGGCGCTGGCAGCAGAGCTGCAGCTTGTTTTGAGCTTGCAGGGTCCTGGGCCACCAGGCTATGAACAAGATGGGGCCCAAGCACCTTTTGTATCTGTATCCAGGCTGCTGGTGAGGAAGAGGAGGAGGAGGCTGCAGAGTGCAGGTGGCTCTTCCTGCTGCCCAGCTCTTACCTGATTTCAGTCCAGGTCTGTGGGGAGAAACCTTGTTGGGACCTGGGACAAAGAGGAAGGAATCAGAATCAGCAAGGACAGCCCAGCCTCGGGTTCTGGAGCTGTGCTCCTGGGCTGGGGCTCTCACAGGCTTTGCTGCATCTTCCTCTCCTGCCTGCCCGCCCATGGCCATTGTGAGGCGGGGCCCAGGTCCCTGCTAGAGACCAATGCTCTGCCACGGGGAAGGGGAGGAGCAGCCCCCTACAGCCCTGCAGGCTTTGGGATGACTCCATGTGCAGAGGGAGATTCCCAAAAGCTGTGGCAGTGAGCTGCCTCTCAGGAGCAGACTCTGGGGCTGAAGCTATGCAAGGCTGTTTGTCTAAAGCCAAGGGGACTCTCAGCACCTTCCATTTGGGAAGCACAAGGCTCCCAAACATCCAGGGATCCTGCCCATTGTGGCAGAGGGTGTGGAGGGAGCTGCAGAGGAGCCCACACCTTCTTATTTCCCAGGCACATTTTTTTAAAGTTGGTTGGACCTGGAGTCCTGCGGTCACGCGCAACTCCACAGTCACAGAGGGAAAGGAGAATTTCTTGTCAGGTGGTTTCAGAGAGTAATTCAAGTATGAGAAATAGCAACCTGAGCTGTAATTATTGCTACAACTCTGAGGTCTGCCTAAGGGCTGCTGTGCACAGGTAGGTACAGACAACCCAGCAATTAACCTCCTGGAGCTTCATCCCCTGTCCCTCAGACTGGTTCCAGGTGCTGCAAGAAAAGCCAAAGCAGTTGCAATTTATGCTTTAGGTTCTGTTGTTGCTGTGGGCCCCTCGAGCTGCTCTCGCAGGGCAGAGTGGCAGGACAGCATTAGTGTTGGAGGGGTATTTGGGGACCCCACAAGTATCTGTTAAGCAGCAGCCAAGATCTAGGCTGGTTTCTGCTGCTATCTGGTGAAGCTGGAGCAGCTGGGAGCCAGGCAGACCATTGTATTGGTTCGATGGATGCCTGGCAGCACCCCCATTTCTAACACTGCTGCTGGGCATGAAGCCTTGACTGGACACCCAGAGTTAAAGCCCTGCAGCAGTTTGGCTGAGTTATATGGTGGCTTAGCTGTGTGACCTTGGGTGCCAGCGGCCCCAGCACAGGGCACCCTGCTCTGCTGCCTGGCAGTGGCAGGAGGGCCATACCTGTGAGAGAAGCTGAGGAGATGGTCCCATAGGCAGCCAGGGAGAGACCCTGCTTGTGCAGGGCAGCCGCCAGCCCATGCCTGAAAGCTTCCTCCTCCAAGGTAGAGCTCAGGGGTTGGGAATCCTGGGGAGTGAAGAGGAGGCGGAAATGGACGATCACACTGGAGTTTCCATTCCTACTGGGAGACAGAGAATTAACGGGGACTTTGGCTTCATGATCAGTACAAGGGACAGGTTCCTGTGCTAGCTGTCTACAGGGAACTCAAAGGAAACAAACCTTATTCTTAATAATTTGATTCTTAATAATTTAAGGTTTCTCTGGAGTTGTGCTCTGGGTTGAAGTGGTCATTTGAATTCTTTTTTCCTTTGGCCCAAAGCTGTGGTTGAACAAAATTGTTTTCCTCTGCCTTTCTGACTGCATTTCCAAATGAAAGAATCCAGAACATTGTTGCAATCCTAGATAAAAATCCAGCCTTGACCAAAAACCAGTTTCTCTTTGTATGAGCTTTGAACAAGAGCACAGGTGTGAGTTCATCTTCTTGGTGAGGCTTGTCAGAATGCCCTGAAACATGAGCTGCAGGGTCTGCAGAGATAGCTGCCTACACTCACCTGTAGCCCAGGATGGTGCAACCGGTGCAACTCCAGTCCAGCTGGGAGTCCTGGAGACTGGACAGAAACTGCAAAGCAAAGAGTGATGGTCACACACTTACTGGACCCCAAGGAGGTGGTAATAGATGATGCCTGGGATTTTGCTGGAATCTGGAGCCATTGATGCATTGTCTCTTGCCTCTGCAGGCAGCAGAAGCACCCATGTCCAGCTCATGTGTAACCTTTTTCCCACCCTGGCTTTAGGGCATGAGGTACTACATCTTTTTTTTATGCCTTCTTACCTCATTTGCAAGGAATAGGCCTGAACACACATTTCCCACTCCACAGATGTCTCTCAGGGCCCTGACACGGCCTCTCAAAGTGCGGTTCAGCCCCAGAGTGTACCCTGCTGATTTTTAAGAAGTCCTAGTTTTCCTCCTGCCCTTGGCATACAGATTCTGCTGGTGCTACCACCACAGTATTTCACAAGTCTTTTTTCAGAAGGCCCAGACCAACTCACCAGCCTCTCAAGAGCAGGTGTCAGCACCCTATAGTAGTCCGAGTTCTCCATCTGTAAGCTGCTGTTGAATGTGATTCCTTGCAGCTCCACTGTGTGCTCAAAGCTGGCCTCTCCCACAGGATGGCAGGCTGCCAGAGAGGGAAGGTGTCTGTCAGAGGCAGCTTTCCTCGCTGCTTTGCAACATGGATATCATCATGTCCTTTAAACCCCCTGTTTTTAGCACCTTGACTGTCTCTGACCATCCCAGCTGCCTCGGGGGTGCCCCGTAACTGGACTGGGATACCCTGCACATGTGCAGTAATAGCATTTTGCACTGAACTTGTTTGAACTTGAAAATAGTGGATTTTCGTCAAGCCTGAGACAGAAATTCATGAACAGATGGGTACAGCCTGGCAACCTGAGATTGGCCCTGTCCTTGCAGGAACAGCCTCGGGAAAGTTCTGCTGGGTACTGAAGCCAGCTCAGAAACTGTGACTACAGGTGGGATCTGTCAGTCATGTCATGCTGGGGTCCTCACCAGGGTGCTGGTGTGAGGTGGCATCTGGCTATGGGGCAGCAGAAGCAGCAGGAGGGAGGTGGGAGAGGGAAGGAGATGGTGGTCATGCTCTGGAGTGGGACAGTCAAACAGGCAGTGATCAGTGGCTGCAAGTGGTTGTGACAGGAAATGGCAGAGGCAGCAAGGTCCAGTGACAAGAAATTTCAAAGTCACAGAGAGAGATTAGAGGATAGAATCATAGAATCATGGAATTGTTTAGGTTGGAAAAGACCTCTGAGATCATCATGTCCAATCATTCCACCAGCACTGCCAAGGCCACCGCTAACCCATGTCCCCTAATGCCACATCTACATGTTTCTTAAAATGCTGCAGGGATGGGGATTCCACCACTGCTCTGAGCAACCTGTGCCAGGGCTGGACAGCCCTTTCAGTGAAGATATTTTCCCAATATCCAATCTTAAACTCCCCTAGCAGAACCTGAGGCTGTTTTCTCCTGTCCTGTCCCTTGTTCCCTGGGAGCAGAACCCGACCCCCACCTGGCTGCACTCTCCTGTCAGGGAGCTGTAGAGAGCAAGAAGGTCTCCTCTGGGCCTCCCTTCCTCCGGACTGAGCTCCCCCAAGCTCCCTCAGATGCCTCTCATCAGCCTTGTGCTCCAGCCCCTCTGCCAGCTCTGTTCCCTTCCCTGGACACGCTCCAGCCCTTCAATGTCTTTCTTGTCATGAGGGGCCTAAAACTGACCCCAGGATTTGAGGTGGGGCCTCAGCAGTGCCCAGCACAAGGGGACAGTCACTAGTCACTGCCCTGGTCCTGATGGCCACATTATTGCTTCAGCAGATCAACATCCCACCCAGCTTGGGGTTGTCTGTGAACTGACTAAGGGTGCCCTTGGTCCCCTCATCCAGACCACTGATAAAGGTATTAAAGAGGGCTGGCTCCAAAGTGGCCCTGAGGAACACCACTGGTCACCAGTCTCCACGTGGATGTGACTCCATTCACCACCACTCTCTGGGCCTGGTCATTCAGCCAGTTTTACCCATTGAAGAGCACACCCATCCAAGCCAGAAGCAGACAGTTCTTCGAGAAAATTTTTATGGGAAATGGTGTCAAAGGCTTTACTGAAGTTGAGGTAGACCAGATTCAGAGTCTTTATCTCATCCACTAAGCAGGTCATCTTGTCATAGAAGGACATCAGACTGGTCAAGCAGGAGAGGAATAGAGCATATGTATCATGAGACACTGAAGATAAAGTGCTCCGAAGTCACATACTGAGAACGTGAGCTGACTACAGCCCTTGCAGTTTTTGTGCATACAGGCATTTTGTCCTCAGTAGGAGGATTTTGAGGATTTTTGCTATAAGCAGTGCAGACCACTTCTCTTTTGGAGCTGATAAACTGAAAGAATGTACCTGGCTGCACACTCACCCAGCAGGATCCCCAGGCAGAAGGCTGTTGCACTGCCCACCACGGCAGCAGCAGCGGTTACCTTCCAGCAGCAGGCCCCCAGTCTCCTTCTCTGGGTGCTTTGCCCTGGCTTTATCTGGTCCATGCTTTCTGAGCAGCTCTACAGATGGGTTCTGTGATTAAAAAGAAGAGGAGGAAAATGACAAGACTGGGATGAAATCTGTCATGCCAGCTAAGGTTACCCCAGGAGCTCCAAACAGTGCATTGCCACAAGAAGGGAAAGGGTCGATACACGCTGTGTCCCCTGAATGTGCCTCAGGCTGCAGTCAGGAGATTCAAGTTGTAGGACCTGAACACTTCAACCATGGTGGCTCCTCCCTGCCTGGTTCCCCTTCTCTGTCTTCCTAGGAGGCCACCACTGAGTGCTCACAATGGCCATGGCCGGTGTGAGCATGAACCAGCCTGATGCCTCTATCTCCATGTTCTGCACAGGCTCTGGATGAATGCTGAGCCAGTGTCCCAGCAGCACAGAACCTGCCTAGCTGCACCCTGTACCTGCTCTTCAGCAGGCAGTAACCCAGGCCTGCTTAGCAGCGGGGTTTCAAGGTCCTACTGCCCACAATGCCATGGTGAACAGGTACGTCAGCTCTTAGCAAGGGCCGAGTAGCAAGGGGCTTGACATATTGTCTTGCTCCTTCTGCCTTAGACATCACCCCTCATGAAGATCCTAAACCCAGCCAGTGTCACTAGGGGATGCTTTGGTGCTGCTCAGGAGTCACGGAGCTGCAGTAACAGGCAGACCAGTTGAGCTGTAAAGTTCAACATTTATCTCAGAGTAATCTAACAGGTCTGCAAACATGACTAGACTGCAGTCACATCCTTAAACATGAAACTGCAGTCTGAATAGACAGCTCTGGAGAGAGACTTGCCTGAGAATCTGGCTTGTGAATGGACCAGAGTTAATTGGCATTGAATACTTCAGAAATCGTTGTCTGCTCCTGCTGGACCATTCTGACCTGGCTGGGGAAGTCTTGGCATTAGGCTACTTATATCCCCAGGGTGCCTGCTATATGGATTAAAATTCTCTAAGTAATAAACCTCACCCTGTAGTTGTTTATGAGGCAGATTTCAGGATGAGGTTTCATACAGTCCAATGCTATTCTGCATTTTTTGCAGGAATTCTGGAGGAACTGTAAAATCACAGTGGGTGGCAAGGCTGAGAGCTCCCAATGCCTAGTAATTCAGAGCAATTAATATGTTCTTTAATTACAGCTATGCTGCTACCCTGATGAGCAGATTCTCCTTGTGGCCAGCACTGGCACTGGTGCTTCCAGTATTTTACCTCAAGTGCTCCTGCAAAAGAAGCAAAGCCCCTTCAAGTGACCTTTCCTGCCTCCACCTTTTCCTGGCCTTTGCTAGACTGGTTTCAGTATGTCAGTGTTTTTCCGTGCACTGGAGATGCCCAGATGGGATATGGTGCTCCAAGTGTGAATTCAAAAATGCCAAAAATAGAAAGAACATTTTTCTTGGGGTTTTTGGGGTTTTTTTTTTTTTTGTCTGCAGTCTTGCTAGTACAAGCCAGACTATATTTGGCCCTTATTTACACGTCATCAGCAACTGGGTATCACTAGGAATGAAACCAGCCTGGAATATCCATCATTATTCCATCATTCAGACAGGTTAGTATCTGCAACAGGCGTGATGAGACAAGGAGGGACACTGATTTCCTGTGGTCCTAAAATGTATTAAATTACTGGATTAATATTTCTCCCTCACAGGCAGGAAGAAGACACACAGTCCTTCTGTTTCAACTGGCAGGCTGAAGCTGTCTCAGACAATTTGTTGGTCAGAGTGGAAATCCACTGAAGTCCAGCCTTCTTGGCCAAGGGTCCAGAGCTCCTCAGCTTCAGAGTGAGTTTTTTGAGGACTCAACCTCTAACTGTTGGGAAACTCAGATTTACAGGAGATACCAAAAAAGCCTTGGCAAGGCACAATCACCTCTCAAACTTACTCTGTCTTGATATCAACAGCGTCAAGAGTGTAAAACCCTCAACAGGTCTTCCTTCCTCAGTTCCAAAGTCTGTTCTGCCGAGGAACATCTCACCTGGTCACTTCCTGTCCACTCAGACGGTGCTGTGAGAGGTTGGGCTGCCACAGCAGAGATTCACTACTGCTGTGAATCAGACTGTGACTTCGGTGAAGCTGCAGAGGAACAGCCTTTTCTAATGTAAATGCATCCAGCAATGAAAGGAAGAGGGGAGGAAAGGGACACAGGGAGAAGCAGCTCCCTGTTTCAGAAGAGCTTTTCAATGTTTTCCAAGAGGCGTCAGCAGCTCTTTAAACTGAAGCTTCCAGATAAGAGATTTTAAAAGGCCACTTCTTTGTGAGGCAACAGAGAGAAAGGGGAGAGGAAAGGAGAGTCTGTCCAAGACGCCTCTTTTTTTCTAGCAGACATCTAAATATTCTTTTTCAGCTGTTACTGAGCCTGGCACAGATCGGCACTGTGGCCGCTGGGTTCTGCTAACAATATCTCTGTTTGACAATTCAGCTCTGGCTAAGGGGAGACAAGTAGGGAACTTTTTTTCCAGTGGTCCTTGTGACCTGAATACATACAGATGAGGGATCCCTCCTTCCTTCTTTCGGTAGGTTTTGGAGTCACTGTCTCTCTTGCAGTGTGCTGAATGTGGGCACTCAGAAATCTAGTCCAGGTGTGCTGACCAGTGCAACAGTGGACTTCAGTGGACCTCAAAGGTAGGACAAATGCATCTGAGAAAAAAATAAACATTGCGAACAAAATTGGCTCTGGCTGGTTTTTTTTTGACAATACAATCTTAGTTGCATGTAAAAGTCATACTACATTGAAAGGTACTTGGAACTTTAGAAAGAAGTTTGTATTAGTGATTGCAGAGGCATTTTAACTGGAAAAAATAGAGTATTTAGAGAAACTTTCTACTTCCCAAAACAATCAAAACTTGTCTTTGCTCTCCCTTTTAGCATGAGGAAAGTTTATTTTCTTTTGGTGTCAGTGGTGTGAGTTAAAAAAGAATTAAAAGGACGTGTAAATGGAAAGCCCATTTTGCAAGAGCAAAATAGAGATTATAATTTTTTTTGCTGAAAGATAATGAGGATCATCTATAAATGCATAGTGGAGATCTGTAGCAAGAAGCTATAGACAGTGAAAAATATTGTGGCATAAAATCAGATGAGTGGGGCAGAAATTAGGAGAGTATTAACAGTCATGAGTTTCCAGTAGTAATACTGAGAAGTAAAAGCACATTTATGGTTTTTTGTCAGCTTATAAATTGTGAGTGGTTATAAAATATGATGCCCCTGAGAGCAGGGTGTGGGGAACTCCGACCTAAGAGAGTCCTCTCAGTCCTGTCTCGATGGGGTGTCTTTTCACTGTTACATTTTGGCAGAAAAGGCACGTCTGATGTGCAGGAGAGAGTCAGCAAGCGCTGTCCTGCAGACTGTCACCATCTCTGGTTGTCCCTGAGTATCTGCTGCAGTGCTGGGAGGTGGCCACCACCTGTGCTCTGCTGCTGCTTGGCAGCCCAGGATTTATTTTCTCCACAGAAGTCTGAATTTTGCTCTGGGGCAGCCTTGAGTCATTCCATAGGATTTCCTTGGAAGATGGATTTTATTTCTCAGCTGGTTCAAGCAGGGAAATTGTAAAATATAAAGTGATATGTTAAAAATATTCCTTTACCCAATTAGCCAAACTGTCACTAACACCCGCTCTTGTCAAAGAGGACAAGTAGCACATGTGTGTGTGTGTGATCTCACATACGTGTGTGATCTCACGTGTGTACGTGTGCTCTCACGTGTGTGTGATCTCGTGTGTGTGATCTTGTGTGTGTGCTCTCGTGTGTGTGATCTCGTGTGTGAGCTCTCACGTGTGTGTGTGTGATACCTCGTGTGTGTGCGTGTGATATCTTGTGTGTGTGCGTGTGATATCTCGTGTGTGTGCGTGAGCTCTCACGTGTGTGTGAGAACACGCATGTACAGCACGTTGAGGGAATATCAGCTGCAGGAGCACCAGGGGCGCAAGGCAGGGCCACGAGAGAGGCACCCGGGCTGTTTGTCCATGCACTGGGCACAGACCCAGTCTCACCGTGGCAGGTGTCTCTCCAGCTCAGGTGATCCCATGCCATATAGGACTGTCCCAGAGCACATAGCTCTCCAGCACAAATTGTGCTGGTTCCTGTTTCCAGGTAGAAACTGTCTTGCAAATGCCACAGCTCCTGAGTCTGAAGCACAGTGGTGACCGCCCAGTACCGTGCTGGTGGCTGCTCAGCAAAAGGGCTGTTTTTCTTTATTTACTTCCACATACCCCAGAGTTCTTTCTTCCAGTGCTTGACACTTCTCTTCCTTCACCTCACTGTGTCTTCCTCTTCATGTTTTCACCTCCTGAGGCCTTTTCTTCTGCCTTCCTAGCCCTCTCCAGCCTCTCTCCCTTCAGAATAGGAGTGTTTACACTCCTGTCTTGCACTGCACTGCCCCAGGCTCCATCCTGCTCTTCTCCAGCTTCTCCCATTCCCAGTCTGTCAGCCCCTACCAGCAGCCCTCGACCACAGGGACACAGGCTGAGATGCCCCACTCTAAACTGTTGGCCAGAGGAAAGAAAGACAGGAAAGAAACAGTGGTACCCATTTTTTCAAAAGTCAACTTCATTTACAGATAACAAATGCGGAGAAACCCTGATGTCCCCCAAGGGACAATGCAAGGAAACCACCCTCCACTCCCACCCAACCCCCTGACAGTGAGTCTGGACTGCTCTGGGGTCTGGGGGTGCTGCATTTCTGTATTCTAGCATGCTGGGTTTCTCCCACACTGTGATTATAAAGGGCAGCCAGTACGCTGCAACCATTTGAATAACCAAGTGTTAATAAAATATTTGCTTCATCCCATAATGGGGTAGTGTGGCTCTTAGCACAGCAATACTGTGTCTACTGAGCCTTCAGACACAAGGGTCATAAAACTGCCTCAATGAGACCTATAAATCCTCACCCAGACAGAGCCTTTGCAAAATGATGGCATAGGTATGAAAAACATGCCACTTGCTCAAGGCAGACCACAAGCTCAGCAGCAGATATGCCTGCAACCTCAGCAGGTAATGAACCTGTGGCCAAAGGCAAGTGAAACACTACTGGTTTTATCACCAAGATAAGACTTATGGCACTTCAGAGGGGGAATACAGCAGAGGCAGAATATTTCTCCAGAAGGAGGTAGCCCAAAAGCAGAAAGCAGACTCCAGTGTGCCTCACTTGGTAGGTTCACTGTCCAAAATCACAGCCACCAAAACAACAAACCATATCTATACCACCAAGCCACAAGCCTGAACAGAAGATGGTCA
Source organism: Rhagologus leucostigma (assembly GCA_013397725.1). Classification (NCBI taxonomy): domain Eukaryota; kingdom Metazoa; phylum Chordata; class Aves; order Passeriformes; genus Rhagologus; species Rhagologus leucostigma. The sequence continues at coordinate 46,288 of VZTD01003503.1, forward strand.
TTTGCTGTAAGTGAAATCAAAAGCACGACCAGAGGAGATAAGAGATGTGGGTGTGCAAACATCTGCTGGCTGGCAGGATGGGAACAGCCAGCCTCAAATATCTCAGTTAAAATGGGGTCAACCCTTGTGGTTTTTTCCTTACAGTTGGCGATTTAGTTGTATTGAAATGAGGCTCAGAACGTGTGGCAACAGCTACTGAGAAGGGTAGAATACTTTCATAGGGGAGTGGATTTATAACCAGTGGTATCTGTTGAGTGGTGGGGCAGTGCGAGGACATGTCAGTCTGGAGAGGCCAAGAACTGCGTGCCAGTTCCTCCTTATGGCTCAAGTGGGGTTCCAGAGAAGGGAGGGTTGGAACTCATTCCAACGCTGTTGTTTCCTTGTGAGCCCATATATTTCCCCTTAAACCTTCTGATGAGATGATCTTATGTCATGGAAAAAAAGCCCATGCAGAGACAGCAGCAGCTGGTTGAACAGATACAGGACAGAGCTCTCAGCATCAAAGGCAAACCATCCCATGGCCAGCAGACACAGGTTTGGCTACATAGTCTTTTTTTGTGCGACATGAGCTTCACCTCCCATGACACTGGTTCCCTAGACCACCCAACACTCCATTTCTCTAATCCTTTTGCTTTAACCCATCTCCAGCTTCTGTAATGGATGTATAGAGCATGTCCATGTCCCCATCTCTCTGTAGGTTAACACTTAGAAGAGTTTGTGCTGCATTTGAAAGGCTAGACCCCACTTTCAAGCAGAAAGAAACTCTTGTCATCTAAGGGACTGCAGATTGAGCTGAGGACACCTCTTGTTATTAAGGTGAGTGAAGAGCCCTGACACTGCAATCCCCCAGAGCACGCACAGCCCGCAAGTGAACAAATCTGAAAGTCCCTGCCACTCAGATCAGTGAGGATCCCGAGTCCCTGCTCACCTGCAGCATTCATCATGGAGGTGCAGCTGGTTCAGCTGTAGCCCTGCTCTCAGCAAGCCAAATGACACTGTGCCGGCCTTGTTTATTGTCCCTCTTGGTCTACAAATGTCTCTCAATTTACGAGTAAGAAGATCCTCTCCCTGCCTGCCAGCTCAGCAGTCTCAGCTGGGGCATGACAGACAAGCTGAGCTCCCCAGTGCTCGTATTATCACTGGTAACAAAGGCTCTAACATCACTTCCACCTTGGAGACACTCAACCCTGAGCTCTCCCTCTGGCAGCAAAGTACTGGGCAGATTCGTACCTGCAATTACTTCTTAAACTTGTAGCCATGGATTACACAATAAAATAAAGGCAGCTTCCTCCCCCTCACCCCTAACGGTGCTGGCTTGAAAATTCAGTAGAGATAGTAAATACTGAATACACATAGGGACTATCCGGTAAGCCAGGAAGTCCATGTTTGTCCGGTTACTTTCCACAATAGAAGCACTATATAATTTGATACTTTTCAGCTCATGAATGGCCAAGAAAAATTCACATGCTTAACTCATGGCATTTCCTTCACTGACACCCACTCGCCTCCCTTGAACACTGTCTGGCCCTGTGCAGAGGCCGTGGGAGAAATCTTGGTCCCGATGAAGCTAATGGACATACTGGGACCAGAGGTTCTTGGAGGAACAGGGGCTAAAGTAGAGGTCTTCATTTTGCCAGTAATCACAATTTATTCTTTCTTACCAGCTTACATACATTAGAAGCAATGTGTAAATTACATTTTTACCTAGCTTCAGCTCTTATTACAGATTGTCAGGTAGGCGTTAGTATTCATGGACACAAAACCCCCAAGCTACCCTGAAATGAGTTACCTGCAATGCATGCTCCCTCAAAGGAAGAATTCACACAGAGAAACCAGCCAGTGATCAAAGATATCAGTCAGGCAGTGAACTCACAGCACCTGAGTCAATGAGAGGCCGCAGAGTGAAACTCTGCATGTATCGATACGGGATAGTGTCACATGCGAAACTCCAGCGCTGACGCTGTGTGACCATGTACAGCTTTGGCCAGCCCTCCTGCCTGAGGAGACCATCCCCGAGCAGAGCCCGCAGGACGCTGGCACACACGGGCTGCTCAAGTCCCGCACCGGGCGGTGTTGCCTCGTTTGACACCTCGGTTACAGGGACTTCCCTTTACGCAGGATACGGGGCTGTGCCGGAGCTCTTTGCAGGGCAGCCTCAGGGCTGGAAGACAAGTGGGTGTGAAGCAGCCTCTCAAGCCCTTCCCTTCAACCATGGGAACAAAGAACCATGCAGCTACAGAAACATTTATTTAAGCTCAAATGATGGTGCTATTTCAAGCCCGTAGAGGTTGCTTATAAGAGTTGTCCCATGCCGAGGTCTAAGCTGCTCACTGCCACGGCTGTTTCACTCTTGTGTTTCCTACAGTGATAATGTTGCTTGTTTCAGCATTTAGGTCTGCATTACTGCTAAAGTTGCACTTTTTGTTTTCCACGGAGTACCCTGAGCTTTCTTTCTAGAATATTTCCTAATTTGTTATAGCTTTCAGATAATATAGACCATTCTATGCATTTGGTTTCCAAAGTGTTTAAGAAATTATGATGTTTCTCTTAACCAGTACTTTCAGAGAAGAGGGTCTAGAGGTTACTTTGGACCAAGGCTCATCCATTAGGTCCCACATGCGGTGGTTGAACACACACTGGTTAACAGGCAAAGGATGAAATGTGCTACAGAAATACAACTCCGGGGCACAACTGGCAGAAGGGTCAAACTTCCACAGACATTCAATGGGGAGCCCATTTCTGTAGACAGTGGGTTCCTTTGGTCCAGAACAAATCCCCTCCAGCACTACCCACCCGTTTGTGCCAATCGCTCCTAGCCTCTCCTGAATCATGTTAGAGTTACATGGAATCGAAAAGCACTGAGAAGCACTCCAGCATTACATAAGGAAAACTGCTTAGCCATCAACGACTAAAAGGAAGCCCAGAAGTTGTTTCCATCTATTGCTTTCAATAAAAGGTGAGTTGAGCTGTTTTCCCCACAGACAATAAATTCAGAAACAGGCCGTTTCCTCAGAGCCGGCAAAGGGTGAGGGATTTTCCCAAGCATGGGAGAAAATCCAGCGTGGAGAAGCAGTTTCAAACTCCCGCTTGTCTGAAAATCTGCGGGTGCAGGCAGCAAACCTGCCTGACCCTGATGAAGAAGCAAGGAGGAACAGCAGAAGGAGGTGGTGAAGAAGGAGGAGGAGGAGGAGGAGGAGGCGGAGGAGGGGGGCTGCCTGAGCCCCAGCCGGGCACGAGAGATCGCGCCGGGCGGTGGGGCCGCGGGGCGAGGAGCATCCACGGGTGGGTGCAGCTGTCGGGAAAGGTGCAGGTTTTTCTCTTCCCATCCGAGCTAAGAAACCTCGGCACCTTGAAGGAAGTAAAAAGTGCTCCTAAGAAGGAGCAGGGACTCACCTGCTTTGCTTTTCCCGTTGCCGCCAGGTGCCTTCCCCGGCAGCTTCTCCCCAAGCGGAGCGGCCCCGAGCTCATCCCCCCGGGCTCGCGGGGCGCCGGCGGGGGGGGTGGGAGGCACTGGGGGAGTTCGCGGCGGAGCTTAAAGGCACAGGCCGAGAGACAGGAACGGTTCAGCCTGAAGAGCTGGTTTGTTGCTTCACTGGAATTAAGCACTTTTCCTCCCCCCGCTCCCCAGCTGCCTGCGTTGGGAACCGGACCAGTGATGCCCCAGCTCCTGCCTCTCCCCCGTCACGAGATATTCCTGCAGGTCGCCGTACAACTTCCATCCCCTCCAGCAGCAGGACAGAAGGGAAAACAGCTGCCTGAAGTGGGGTGGTTCATACCCGCAACACTGAATTTCCCCCCATCACCAGAACTTGGCAGCCCCCCACACTGAAGCCATGGGGATGATCTGTTAACTAGCACTGGCCCATGCACTCAGAAACCGTAAAGGGAGCAGTACTACAAAAAAACCACACCTGCTAATTTCCTCAGTCAGACATCCATAGCCCTTCCAGTGCATACTGTATTTATCATCCTGACAATCTCTGTGTCAGAACAGCCTAACTACGGCACAGGAACGGGCAGGGATTATACAACATCACACGCACCCACAGCAGAGACCAAAACTGGACAGAGTTCCTTGTGCTGAAGTTCATGTTTAAGCCCACAGGTGACCCTTCTGCCATCTTGAAAAGACAAAAAATACGTGAAAAACTGAGAACTTGTTTTGCTTTAGTCTGAGTTTTTGCTTGCTGCTTGACACGGTCAGCTTTCATCCAGTTGCCACTTCTGTCCCTAAGTAGCTTCAACATGAACAGCAAACTTCAGCAGTTCATGTGTTTGATGGCAAAGCAGTGAATGAACGTAGGATTCTGAAATGATAAAATTATCTTGAAGTTGGTTTTGTTTAGAGTATATCCTTTCATTCCTATCTGCTTGTCCCATGGATCTCTCCAGACTGAGCAACAACCACTGAAATCTGTTTTAGGTTTCCTCCTGAGCATCGATAATGAAGACTTGGCTGGTTACAGAATCACAGACTGGTCTGAGTTGTAAGGGAGCCAGAAGGATCACTGAGTCCAACTCTTAAGGGAATGGCCCATATGAGGATCAAACCCAGAACCTCGGTCTTATTAGCGCCAAGCTAATAACCAGAAAAATGCTGCAGTCTCTGAATCTGAACACATTTGGCTGTGAGCCAGTGAACACCACAAGCAGTTTCTGTTCTTTCAGACAGACTGTACATCCCTGTGAAAGAGCTGAGTGAGGGATCGACATCCTTCTAATAGTTCATCAGATAAAGACGATCTGCATGTATCTTTGTGTGAATGGAGATGCAAAACTGCATAATCAAAGCCCAAAAGTAATAAGGGGAGGAGGGGAGACAGGACTGCAATAAAAGAAGAAACCAACAAAATCTATCAGTGGTCAAATAAGTAAGAAATTAGGAGCAGCTGTCTGCACTCCTGCTGAAGGGGCTGGGAGCAAACACAAAGTTAAGTGAGAAGACAAGTCACTGAGGATGTGATCTCTGGCAACCAAATTCAACAGGGGCAGTTGGGACCACCCTTGTCTCTTATGTTTACTGCACACACAGTCTCAGTGCGCAGATAAAATGAACACTGCACTAAAGCAATATAATACTCAAAGTTAAACAGAACAATCAGAAAAACATTGTGGTGCACCAGAAGTATTTAAACATCTTTAACAGTATTCAGCAGGTTTGCTACATTTCATGTTGGGAGTGCTGGAAAATGCTGTGCATGGGATATGGAATTATTTCCATGGTCAAGAAAATTTCTAGATGCAAAAAACAGAGTAAGGAGAACTTTATATGAAAGGATTTCAAAGACCATTCACTTCATTCTGCTTCCCAGGAAGATCCTTTTACTGAGGGCATGGAAAAAATGAACATGAGGTTAATGGTTGTGTCTCCTGGTTCTTTCCCTGTGGTACAACAACTAAGAAATGGAATGGGGACAAAAAACAGCTTATGAAAACTGATAAGAAATGAAGAGTTTTTTTATCGTGAGAACCCGATCCTGACACATCAAGATGTATGTCACACATTCTGCAGCACCACCTGCAAAAGACATTTTAAGTGCAGATTTCCTTGTTTCATTTTCTTTTTCTGCATTTCTCATGCTTGAAGGGGAAAAAAAGTACTGGTTAGTTTAATTCAATTTTAAATCTTGATTTCAGAGGGATAAACCAATCAAGATGTAAGAGAACATAGGAATAGAAAAAAATAATACTCCTACGTAACTTTATGAGAGACATTTGAGAAGAAAAAGCTTTTTTTCACAAAATTAAGTTCTGCACTATTCATTTTTATAAATATACAAAACTGATGGCTATATGGCTTTCTTCTGCTAGTTTCCCTCTCCCTCTTTTTTCCCTACAGAAATATCACAGAAATATTGAGTGACTCACTAACTTCTTATTAATGAAAGTTGCTTGAACTTTGTTGGAATTGTTTTCAGAGTATGCAACCATTGAACAGCTCTGTAATGGCCACAGAGGTAAAATGCTCTTTCTCTATCCCCATCCAGGGGGTACAAAGCCACAGAATAAATATTCTCTTCATTTGGACTTCTGGAGGTTGTTTGGAATGAATTTCTCACTTGAAATACCTCACCTGGAGCACTGCACTTACCTGTGGGGTCCTCAGCATCAGGAAGGACATGGATCTATTGGAGGGGGTCCAGAGGAGATGCTCTGAGGGCTGGAGCCCCTCTGGAGCCAGGGTGGGCGAGCTGGGGGTGCTCACCTGGAGAGGAGAAGGCTCCAGGGAGAGCTCAGAGCCCCTTGCAGGGCCTGAAGGGGCTCCAGGAGAGCTGGAGAGGGACTTGGGACAAGGGCCTGGAGGGACAGGACACAGGGAATGGCTTCCCACTGCCAGAGGGCAGGGCTGGATGGGATATTGGGAAGAAATTCTTGGCCGCGAGGGTGGTGAGGCCCTGGCACAGGGTGCCCAGAGAAGCTGTGGCTGCCCCATCCCTGGAAGTGTCCGAGGCCAGGTTGGATGGGGCTTGGATCAACCCGGTTTAGTGGAAGGTGTCCCTGCCTATGGCAGGGGCTGGAACAAGATGAGCTTTAAGGTCCATCCCAAACCAAACAATTCTGTGAATAGGACTATTGCCCTAATCACTGTAGTAGGTGTTGTGGGTATTTTTGCCAGCTTTAAAGACTATGGCTGACATGACAGCAATAATGTAACAAGAGTACAGCTGACAGGGCAAAAGAAACCTCCTCAAGGTAAACAAGACTAAAAAATTCTTCCCCTGGGATGGATAAACCCCCATGCCACAGAGTCCACGAAGCTCCTTAATGTTCTCTGTCTATATTAGTCCAACCGCATGTTGTGAAGCAGGCTGATCTAGAAAGAGGCAGCAGGTCACGTCTTGCTGCTCAGGTGGTGTTTCTTTGTAATCCTCCATGTAAAACGGGACTTTCCCTGCCCCACACAGAGGAAAACATGGAACATTTGAATGGCTGGGCTAGATGGCTATGCACTTGCAGAGGATGCAGACATACCTGACCATAACCTGACCGGCTCAGGAGCATCTGTTGGGAACTGGGTGATTCCTAGAAGCCACTGGGGACATATAGCACATCTCTTCTGAAAGTTGCATCTCTTTCCAAGGAACTCTTCTGACTGAGAGCAGTATGCAGAGGTGATCTAGAGAGTCAAATCTATCTTGGAGGTGAAACTGAGAAACTGTGAATATGGGAGTTGTATTTAAATAGAAAAAACAGATCAAAATACTGTATATGCCTCGTTAAAGTTCCCACAAGAAGAAAAACAGGACAGATTTGCAGCGTAGCCAAGTCCTAGAGTCCCCAGGTGGTCCAAGAACTCCCCAGTTAATCACCTGCACAAGTGAGGCAATAAGCTGATTTGAAAGTTGGCAATTGACTGAACATATTTGCAAAAACATGTTTCAGCAATTGGCACAGGAGGTCTCCAGGTGGGAATTTCAGTGTGCCCTGAAACCAACCTTCAGGCAGCACCTGAGCATAGAGCAATCCCTGTACTTAACTGAGCCATCATCTTGGGTGGAGAATGTGGAGAATCCAGCCCTTCCTTCCAGAGCTGCCCGAGGGGGTTTTGCTACAAAACGGAGTAAGGCGTACAGAGATAAGATGCTTGTAAATAGTCCACACAAACTGTCCCTGCAGACGCAGAAATGGTCACGTAGGACCGATCTTTAGCAAATGCACAAGGCAATCAGGAGAGGCTCGGAATGTCAAGATTTTCACTAGTGATGGATCTGCACCTGTGGCACTGCAGAGAGAACTGTGGGCTCCACCACAAGTGTTCAGCAGACCAGCAGTTCAGTCAACCTCCTCCTGTTTGAATTCCGCATTAGAGCATTACTTTCTGCCAAGACCCATAATATGGGCTTTTTAAAAAAAAACAAAACCAAACACCCGCCCCCTCCCCCGCAGAAAAAAAGGCAACAACCCGCCCCCAAACCAACCAAAACCCACAAAACCACAAACAACAAATGCTCTGTCCTTGTCTATGCAACAGATACAGGAATAACCAAGTACAAGAATATAAAGGTCACATTTTCCGTTCATTAAGCTGATTTTGTTCAGCATGCAGATGTATGTCTACATCTAGAATACCAGGCAGTGTTTCAATGTAGGCTGAGGTTTACAATACTTTAGGATGAGCTTTGTGGCCAGATCGTATTTTAATATTTACTATCCTCTCTACTTAAAATGAACCCAGTCTTTCTGGTTTTGAACCCTCCTTGTCTGAATGGAAGCAGCTGTCTCGGTTCCCCAGTGACAGCCCAGACAGAAAGGCTGTCTTGTTGCAGCTGTTTTTTTTGGTGGGTTGGATTTTTTGGTGGGTTTTTTTTGTTCAGTTTGGTTTTTTGGGGGGAAGGAGATGGTTGTTGTTGTTGGTTTGGGGCTTTTTTTGTTTGTTTTTGTTGTTGTTTTTTAGAGTCAGGTATCACAAGAAATTTCTCAGTTTCTCTCTTCTCAGCTGTATCATGTATTTAAAAGTGAAATGCAGGACATACTAAACAGAAATAGAGAGTGGAATTGTACCTGTTGTCAGTTTGTACCATTCCTGGATACACCTGTGACTTGCCTTGTAATTCAGTAGATATTCAGCATTTTTTTAGAAAGAGGGACTGTTAGTAAACACCTCCCTTCCCAAGCAACAGCACTTCAACATGCAACAGAGTAGTCAAACCCAATTTATCGGTACAACTGATCACATGGCTTTAAATGGCTGGTGAGGCCCTGGCACAGGGTGCCCAGAGCAGCTGTGGCTGCCCCTGGATCCCTGGCAGTGCCCAAGGCCAGGCTGGACGGGGCTGGGAGCACCCTGGGATAGTGGAAGGTGTCCCTGCCATGGCAGGGGGTGGGACTGGATGGGCTTGGAAGCTCCCTTCCAACCCAAACTGTTCTGGGATTCCATCAGGGTTAAAAATCCTGGGGAAAGAGATTACTTGTGTGGACTGTGTGGGGATGTCAAACACTGTTTCTGGTATTGAGCAAGTTTTAAGAATTTTGCATGGAGTCCAGCTCATGGTGGGAGCTGTACACAGCGATCTTTAAATTCCAAAAGACATTTTATCACATCCCAGAGCAAACTAAAAAAAAGTGTTTCAAACTTAAGGGTGATATAAAATAGCAAAACTCAGTTCAAAAATTAAGTATCTTTATTTGACACTTTTAGAAAATTTTTACAGTTTTAAACTAAAACAGACTAAAGGAAATTCCAGTGTTTTTTAAAAGCAAAACAGAAGAAAAAAACCAAACGAATGCAGTAGTTGACCAGTCATTTTCAAGATTGTTTTCTTTCATCGTATCTATATATGCCTGAAACAGGCTTCATTACTCCATGGAAAATTCATTCTGCAGAAACCCTTGGGATATTTCTCATCTCTTTGTCCTAAGATTCCGCCATCCCCGTTAATTTTGAAATAGGGTTTTTTCCACATTACATCACAGAAGGAAAGCTAATCTACATCTGGTCACTGGAAATCCTATGTATTACAATGTATTTACATATATAAAAATATATATATTATGATGTGCTGTGCAATTGGATACAAGGCTGTAATTCAGTCAGAGGGAGGGCTGGTATTCAAACCATAAAGATACATACAGACATAGGGTGGGAAAAGGCCACCCAGACTGAACTGAAAATCTGATGCATGTACTATGGTAAGACCTACAGTTTTGAAAAACAGAAATGTTTGCCAAAAATGTCTTTTACTACTTGGAAACAAACTTGCTTTTTCCCTTGGTCTTTGCAATGGCTCTCTCCTACTGTCAGCACAGGAAAGCATCAGTAAGGTGACACACTCAGTTCTTGTTATTATTTGCAAACAGTAACAGCATAAAAAAATATCTTGTACCATAGATATAAGATATTTGTATCACAGACAAAAGTCACAGAATTACTGATTTATCTATCCTTGCAGATATCATGCAATATGCACAATTTTGCAAGTCATCAAGTAGTAAATGCTACACCTTCCCCAGCCTGTGTGAGGGGAGAGGGACCCTCTTCACAAGGGGGATCAACAACCCCACAGTCAGCTACAGCTGTGGAACTGATCCACGTGGTGTGTGCCATTGACAGACTGACTGACAAGGTAAAGGAAATACAAGATAGGAACCAGGGAACTGGGGAAGGACATTCATTTTATCAGCATCACTGACTACACCCCGACAGAGAACTAAATTCCTCATTCTTTATGTCCCATCTGCACTTCATTACGATAGCTTTTGTTTGGAAATAGTAGCCCCATGCAGGAAAAATACTCCAACTAAGTTTTCATACCAGTCTTCCTCCACTGGCTAACTTCCTTAGCTGTTCTTTTTTTGGAGGGAGGGGTTGTTCTTTAGTGTGGGTTTTTTCTCTCTAATTTTTAAAAATTTTATTAAGGGGCCAAACTGCATAGAAGATCTTAAAACAGCAAAAACATAGTATGTTGGCTCAAGAGCAAATCTTTCCTTCAGTACCTGAAATAAGCTTAAAGTTTATTCTTCATGTGTACATATGTAGAGTTAAAACAGATGCATTTGCAAGCGCTAAAATTAACAATCTTTTAGTTCGCACTCTTCATAACACTATCCTACATACTACTATTTGAACACCATTACAAAGTCCTTCCACAAAGACACCAGACATTTAAGACTGTTCTACTGATAATGTTACCTCCAAGAATCAACTTCCTCTCCAAAGGCAGCTACTGTCAAGCATCCAAGAAACAAGCATTAAGCGAACGGGTCTTAACTCTTACCTTGTACATCCTCTTTATACTCCTTGAAATTTTTGCTTCCAGCCTCCCACCAATCCACACCCAAAGCATTTCTGATTCAGTTTTAGTAAAGTAACACTACCAGGAGTCACAGGGGACTCGTGGGTTGCTGGTGGGTTACCAGACCCCACTTCCTCCAGCCTTGAAGGAACGTGGTCAGCAATGAGCAGAGCATCCATGAGCAGGGCTGTAAATTCAGATTTTTCTTAGGTTTTGCTTTCCGGTGTTGCTAGGCTGAAAGTACCAGAGCTCATAGTTACTGTCAGTGACTTTACGATCAAAGAGGTTTCATGTGTTCAGCCCCGCGAGGAATGCAGCGCGTGGCTCAGGCCCCAGGCTGAGCACAGTGGTCAATTCCCTGTTTCATGCCTTTCATACAGCACCAGGAGTGCACCGTGACACAGAGATTCCTTCTTGCTCTCCCACAAACAGTGCTGGCTCTATGAGAGTTTGAGAGTCAAAAGGTCGCTGGAGGAGACAAGTGGCAAAGTATGAGTTGAAGACAAACGGGCGACATGTTCACCCCAGCACGGGCAGACTGCTGCACTAACTGGCCATCAGAGCTATCAGCCTGTTTTCCACATGGGCTTGCTGCCAACTTAGGGTCTGCTGTGACATCTCTGGTACACATTTTCCAAAGTCTCCACTACTGAATATGAAAAAAGGAGATTATGACCCAAACCAAAAAACTACGCCAACTGTGGGTTGTTTTTTATTTTGTCAAACTAAACCTGAACCACTGTTTTGAAGTTTTTGTTCAACATAAATTGGAACAACTTCAGTCAGAGCAGAATAATAAAATCCCCTTCTGGTTCCTTGCTGGGGAATACATGTAAAGGACTGTGCTCCTCCACAAACATCACCACCTTCCCACCATCTCAGTGTTCAAAGCTTGGATCCACAATGGAAAAAGTGGCAGGTTTGTGGCAATTTCCTGACTACAGATATATGTTTCAGATGAAAAGAGCTATTTTCCATCCTTTCAGAACCTCTGCCTTAAGGAAGAAAATACTGGAAACAACATCAGCTATGACTCTTGTGTGCAACCCTACCCCAAGAGTCGGGCTCTGGGAAACCTTGCTGGCCTCACTGCACCGACTGAACAGGGTGTTGCTGCTCATGCAAAGTGTCGCATTCTCAGGGCTGGAGATCTTTCAGCAGCTCTTGACTATGAGGTGTTGGCTGTCTGCTACTGCAGGGCTCCTACCAGCCCAAGTCAGCAATTTTTTTAAGAGTTATGATAGAATCTTAGAATCACAAAATGGTTTGGGTTGGAGGAGACCTTACAGATCATCTCATTCCAGCCCCTGCCATGGGCAGGGATACTGTCCACTGGATTCACATTGCTCAGGGTTACATCCAGCCTGGCCTTGAACTTCCAGGGATGTGGCATGAGCTGGTGATGAGCTGGTTTGAGACCATGTCTCTACATATTTTCAGCTGATGAATATTTACATGAAACACTCAAAGTCAGTTCACAACATAGAGTGCATGTCTGTCAGCAGGAAGCAGCTCTCAATCAAAAAAATCTAGCTTGCAGATCATCTCAGAATTTCTCAGAGACAAACACCTGGATGAAGTTTGCCATCTGGAGCTAAACTTGCATGTTGACATGCAGAAAAATATTATGAGAAAACTGGATAAACCGTAACGCCACCTTCACCTAAGGAACGTGGCTCCAAATAATCGTAGGAGCATGGGCGCCTGTAACCCCTGGCTGCTGGACTCACCAACAGCTTCTGGGAAACAGAACCAAACATGAGCCCCTGCACCACACGAAGTTAAGTCCTCTGCTAGTTCCTGAAATTATAGATGATTGTGTACAGTACACTAGTTCCCAATTCAAGAAAATCCAATTTAAACACATTATTCATCACCTATCACTGATCTACAGATGGCAAAATGTTGTCTTTACTCCACATAATTTGAGTATTTAACTGCAAAACTGGAAAAGGTGGAACTCTCACAGAAGAGCACATAATTGACAAATAGAGATGATAGACAGGATCAGTGAAAAGAAAGTTTTTATGCCAGTGCCCAAAGGAAGCTTCTGGTAGTACAAAAAGCTGTTGTGTTCTGAAAATGTTCCAGGGTGCCAGAAGCAATTCAACAAATTAAACATAGACAAAAAAAGAGTAAAATTGATGTGGTTTCTTTCCAGAGGATTTATCATTTTTAAGCAGCAGAAAACACAGCCTTTGTATCACAAGAGCTGAACTATCCATCACAGCAGTTACACAATCCCTGACAGCATTCATGATATATAAATTGAGTACTCCAGGATAAAGTTCATGCTATAACATCATTAAACCCCAGGAGTCCTGACCCTCAGACTATACCTGGACAGGTAGGCTAGGGCTTGTTGGCTGGCCCCAAATGCCAGTGGCATGAAATGACTCTGATTGGTGTGGTTCAATTCTCTCCTTGTAAAACCAAAGGAGTTCATGCACTGGGCACTGCCCTGTCCCGCTGAGCCCTTCACCTGTCAGTCACTCCTAGATTTTTCCTACCAGCAGCACCAAAATTTCCTTATTGTAATTTTTCTACTAATTCTAATGTCATCCCTACTTGAAAATGACAAATTGTTTTCCCAATTTGCAGCAGCATTTCAGAGTTTTGGATATTTATCATGCCCTTTGTTTCTCTCTTTGGAGTTAACTCTTCCACTGCCTTTCTTGTTCAGTGTCTCCTCATGCTTTCTGAGTCATCTTCAGTTTTTTCTTATCCTCCCTCTCTCCACCCTACCCAGCACCACTGGAAAAAACCTAAACTGAAAACATGTTAGTGCAGCTCTGTTCTTCATGTCCTGTCCCAGCTGGGAAACCACACATGAGATTAAAATACCTAAAGATTCACTGTTCCTTGTTGCTGATGTTTTCCGGACCTCTGACCATCGTTCCTGTCCTCATTTGCCTGAAGACACAGCCCTACACGGATTTCCTTTTAAAACATCAGAGATTATACTTGTCATGGAAAAAAGCACCATCTCTGCAGGCTTTGGATGAGTATTTGGATCTACTGGTATGTCTGTATTTCACACTTGTGTCAATGTGCTACGTGCCAAGCGATGATAACCCTTAGTTGTATACATTGCTGCTTAGCCAGCATATTCAACCCTCAGAGTACTACAAATAACACACCAAATGATGAAAGCATGTACAAAATACTTTGTTTTGTCCATGGACAGTCAATGAAGCTGCTGTTAAAAAGAAGTACCATGGGCTTTACATCCTATACAGCCTGTGTAGTGCAAGAAACCAGAAACACATAGCCAGCCATGGGGCCAAAGACAAGAACAAAACTACTGGATCTTGCACTGAAACAGTGCACGTGAACTTTAACATCAAGGCAACATTGTTCTCAAACACCCAATACTGGCTTTTTTAAAGAGCTGCAGGTAAATTCACAGCATTTCCCAGAGGCAGATTAATTCAGTAATGACTGCAGCCACAGTCTGCAAGCTCACAACGCTGTTATTTCAGCACAGGCTGCTGGCTGGGTTCTGTCTGGCTCCAGAGTCTGTGCCAGTTTCCAGCACACTCAGAAGTCACCAGGCACTACCATGGTAGTCATGATCTGTTCCCAGTTGGAACAACGCACTGAGGATGCAAAAACCAAAGCTGAAACACAGAAATGTGCACGGCTGAAAAATACCGTCAAGGCATTCTTAAGAACAGCCATACTGAGGGGTACTGTAAGGAAAGAGCATCCTCTGAAGGAGAAGCTTGACTGATTATCCAAGACCATGGAAAATGTTCAAGAAATTCAGAAACTAACAGTTTTCTAAACGAAGTTTTCTAAGAAACATGTTAATAAACCTTTTGGAATATAGGCTGTGCTGCAGATTTTCTGTTGTCTGGCATCTGTCCAACTTTAGAGAAAACATTAAGTATTTTTGCAAGTGTAATTCTTACATATGTGGATGTGCTTTACGTAGTGCCACTGGTAAAAACAGAATATATTTTTAAATCTATTCTTTTTGGTTTCTTATTTATATATTTCACTTAAAACGCTCTTCATTTGTGACAAGAAAAATAAAATCTGCAAAATTTAAAGAAGTTTTGGGATACCTTTCTCTTGTCACCCTTAGTAAAATCTTTCACGTTCCATTCTACCTTCAGCTGCATTTGGGCAATCCTTCAGGAGGGAACAGACCAAAACAAACACTTGAGGAAGGAATCTGATCCTCACTACTGTGATCCAAAGAGTCGGGTTTTCTCAAATTGATTTTTTTTCAGTGGTGTTGGTTGTTGTTGGGGTTTTTGTGCTTGTTTGGGTTTTTTTTTGACTAAAAGAAATGCTTCCCCTGAACACATACAAGTTCTCAGGAACAGAACCCTTACCGAATTTCTAGGTAGATAAGGCTTAGTATGTGAAAAACATAAACAAGAAGCCCGTCAACATTATTTTTAACATTAATATTACATTATTACTTTAAATATTAAAAATCAAGTTTGGTGTGGAATGTGTATCTGAAATCATCCAATAAAATCCAAGTCAGCCACATTGAACTGATATGCATATTTTCCTACACAATATTAAGTTTTAAATTAAGCTGATCAGGGAGGTTTTTTAAAGATAAAAAAAATACAGCCTTGGTTTTTGATGGAAGTGATTGAACTGCCCAGGGTCAGGGTCCGAACAGTCACAACCAAACTGGAGCACCAGGGTCACCTGATTTGTACAGTACTGAGATAGTGAAAGTCTGTAAATCATTGCCACTTCACATGCTTTAACTAGGGATACTGCACTGAGAAGCTATTGGTGGTTTTTTCCCTGCATTCTTCGTTGTTTGGGGGAGGAAAAAGTCACACATAAAAATAGATGGAAATTCCCCAAAACCTGGGGTGAAGCAGACCTGTCCAGAATGCAACTGTGAAATACCTACGAGTTCAGTGTGACCGGTTCTTCTGTTCTAATTGAGCCATGAACAATCTGAGAAATAAACTGTTTCCTAACCACACAGGAGAACAAATGCTAAAATATACTTTCAAGTAGATGATAATACCTAATGCTTTGCCATCAGAAAGCTACTGGCTTTTAAATATGTAGAAAGCTACTCCAAACAACATTATGACTAAGAGATGATCAAGGCAAAAACGAATAGAACTTTGAGTCAGTCTCCAACTTATCTTGCTATTTGTCAAGTTCATTATTTAAACACAAGATTGCTTTCTTAATTTAATAAACATATGTATACAATGACTTTAATTAAGGCATAATCCATCTGATTGAAGTTTTCAGTAAAATGTTTCTGTTGCTTTTTATTAGTAATAACTGGTTCAGGTTACTGCTGGCCAAAGTAACGGTCCATTAAAGAGGAGATTGAAAACCAGATCACTTTAGTATTATCTTCCATTAGGGCAATTTGTAAATTAAATGTAGTGTTGGCCATTGGACTTAGAGAGCCTTCCAAAAAACTCAATAAATCATCCTATCAGATGAGGTTCAAGGCTTTAAGCAGCAGCTGGCAAAACTCTGAAGCCAGAGTGTGGTTTTAGAGAAAGCTGATCACATTCTAGAGAAAGAATGCTACCACTGCCCACAGAAGTTATCATCCAAAAAGCACAGGGCAAACTTTTGGAAGACCTAGCCAAAAAGACAATGGCTGATATTTAACAGAGAGACTTGAAAAGAGAGCCCTTCAACTCCAATTCAACATGCCAACTGAAGACTCTCAATTCAACAGCAATGCCTCTGATTGCATCACTGTGACAGTACTTTTGTAAACGACATTTTGGGCTCTCAAACGCTCAGGAGTATTTCTTCATGCAATTTGGAATCATATCCAAGGATCCTGTAACACTTCAATTTTCTATTTCAGTTTTTGTGTGAAGTGTTTGAGGCTTTCTGGAATTGCAACTTAAGTGCAGAACAGACTCCTCTGATAAAGCCAAATGTACTTAGATGGAACAGGTAATACGCAAATCCCATCATCTTTCTGCGAACAAAAGCTAAAAAATGCATAAAAGACTCAATCATGTTATACAGGAAAACACACAATTTCAGGAATGTGAAGTATGACCAGCTGCACCTCAAATTTTTTAAATTCACAAATTCCTTCACAATGTAGCAAGAGATGCAAAATAATAGGTGAGATCCCAGGCTCATTCCAGAACCTGATAGACCATGCTTTGGCTACTACTTCTGGGACAAAGACAAAACATGACTTAAGCAGTTGGTAAGTTACTGGGCAGCAAGTAGCTTTAAATCACAACTGTCTCTAGCACAGTATGTGCTCCACTGGGAATGAAAAAACAGACTATTTTCTTCAAAATTAGAAATCACAATTATATTCCTTGAATGAACAACAAATAGAAGCTCAAAGCCCCAAACATTTGTGCTTTAACATTTTCCCAATGAAAATACTGCCTGTTAAGCTTAGTATAGTGCTACTACCTAATTTTTTTTTACCTATTTGGCTTGTATTTTATTTCTAAACATTCTTAATATGCATTTGCTTCCAGGCAGCATTCTGTGACCAACTCTGTTTACTGTCAGAGACAACCCTTAGAGTTCACATGAATGCCTGGAAAGCTTCCTGGAGCTCTACTCATCCTGCCTTTTAAACTAGACTAGTAGCCCAGGTGCCTAGAAGTAAAAACAAAGACAAAAAAGTTAAGAGATGCATTTAATGCACCACGGTAGTATAAAGCCTTCTGGAGTAATGGTAATTTAACCATTCTCTGCATTTCCTGAATGTCAGTTCATAATAACGCATTCCCTTTTATCAACGGCTTTGACAAGTCAGGAGAAGTAAAGTAAAAGGTGACAACAGGGAAAGTGCCAAAAAAAAAAAAAAAGAAAAAGACCATGTTTCTCTCAAGTAAGCATTGTAGCAGACTCATTCAATGCTTTTCCTCCATGTTAACCTACACCACAGTAAAGCAGCAAAACAGCCACACAAGCACAGAGTACTGAGTAAATAAAGACTCTTAATGCTACCTTGCTATAATGCAAATGGAACAAATGGTCAAAGGCATTCACTAACAGTGATCATTGAAGCCCACACATCAGAACTCCTGGAGAGCACCATATTTCAGAAATATGTTTGAAGTGTATAGCTGTACCGAAGCTGGAGGCAGAACATTCCTTGTTGGATTTGATGATCAGACTCCCAGTGAGGTTCTTCAATGAAAGCAAACCCTACTAAACCAGTCCTAAATACATACTGGTTTTATATAGATACGTTTGTGAGGGAAAGTAAGGAGTTCTTATCACATCACTTATTCCAGCTGGTTTTGTTCTGCATTTAGGCATTTGCTTTCAAGGTCATCCTTATTCTGAGCAGTTGGTTCCTCACTCTGGGCAATAGAGATTTCTGACTGGTCTGTCTTTGCGCTGGCATCAGCCAGCTCCTCTTCAGCCGAGGCAGAGCCGTGCAGCTCCTCCACATGGAGGGTGGGATTGGTCATTTGCTCTGTGTCTTGTTGAGAGGCTGGTACACTGCTGTTTTTGGGAAGCTGAGGGCAGTTGACAGGAGCTATCACCACGGGAGGCTGAGGTAGGTCTTTCTGTAAATGGAAGATCACAGTCAGAATGATGGAAAAGAACTACTGTGCCCAGTTATCTGAGGTAATGGTCATACAAGATGAAGATTAAAGGTCTATCATCTCTGTTATCATTCTCCAGCAGTGGACAGATGCACTTACAATTATCCTTTCTTTGTGTTTTACAGGACACCAGGGGAATTTTTCCTTCCAGAAAAGTGTTTGCTTTCTGAGTGATTGTTCCTCACCAGTTTCAGACGTGCTCTATCAATAAGGCAGCAACAGGCACTTGGTCCTTGGCCACTGTCCAGTTCTGCCCACCTTTATTATCAGTGTACAAGAACTGGCAACTTTTACATAACATTTCAGATGATCTCAAATATTTCTCTAACAATTAAATTCATTTCTCTAGTGGAAGCTTGTGAAGCTTATCACAAATAGTTGAATAATAAAATAGAACTCACTGGGGGAACCTCTAGCTTGATATATTTGGCCTTCTAATAAGTATTCAAAAACTAAAATCATGCATCACGATAGAAATTATTCCTTTTTGAAACAAGTTAATTTCATTTTGAGCACAGTGAAATAAAGTGATAATTTACTATACTGAACTACATTTCCACCTTCATAAACAGTAAGCTACGAAAAAATGTGAAGAAAATATTTTAAGGGTGTATTTTATATAGTACTAAATCCCACATTTTATATAATATTATAACCTTTTACTACTACTGATACTTCCAAGAGAGATCAAACAAGTAGCATTTTGGCAGAATCAAGGATAGACAAGGTCTACTTTACTTTTCACTAGTCTGATTTAAGTGGCCATAAACATTGCAAAAACCAGAAAACCATACTGAGGCAAAAAAAAGTACATTAAAAAGCAAATGATCAAGCAAAACCAAAATCTTTGTGTTTATGTCATAATACTGCAATATTTTACTCAACTTTAATTCTAGTTAGGTTTTTATAATATTAGTATTTCCTGAAGACACTCATATCAAACTGGTATTCACCGCAAAGCCGCTGCCCGTCCAGAACATGGCAAGCTCCCTTCTCCAAAGGGCCATCGCGAAGCTGGTGAGGAGAGTACAGGGCACCAGGTAGAGGAGAGCTGGCTGGCCCATCTGCATCAGTGCCAAGGCAACAAAGGTCACAAGAAGGCCTATGCCATATGCTGGAAGAAAACAAACCCAGCAAAAAAGAGTTACTCAGCTATAGCTTTGCTCAAGCACAACTAAATAATTAGCTAAAGGAGCATTCTCACTGGAACTTTTTTCAAGTAATATGTAAAATATCTCCAGAAGTTTTTCAGTCCTCTTTAGAGAGAAGCATTATTTACACCATGTAAACCTGGAATACTACAGTTTTTCTATTGATAATAACATGTGAAAGTAGTGTGATTGGCCTAGTTCATAATGTGCAAGTAAATAATTACCTTAAGCAAAATAAATATATGAAATATATTATGTGCCTCATATTATATTTATGAATTCAGCAGATACAGACAAATATTTTGACCACTATAATGTGCTTCTTGTTTGGGTTGGCTTTGGCTGTTTATTACTATCCTTGCCACACAGGCAAAAAAAAAAAAGCCAGCCTGCTCTAGGTTATATGTTTTTATTACTTTCTATTTCTGCATAAATGTGGAAAAATTTATTTAGTAAAACAGAAGCAGCTTGGATCTCATAATGTAATTATTTTCAATTACATTTTCAAGACAATGAAGTTAATCCAGCTGATTTTTCTTCAGAAGGTGAAGAAAGACATTGAAGGGCTGGAGCACGTCCAGAGAAGGGAACGGAGCTGGGGAAGGGTCTGGAGCACAAGGCTGATGAGAAGCAGCTGAGGGAGCTGGGAGGGCTCAGCCTGGAGAAAAGGAGGCTCAGGGGAGACCTTCTCACTCTCCACAACTTCCTGACAGGAGGGTACAGCCAGGTGGGCTCCCAAGGAACAAGATGAGAGGAAATGGCCTCAAGTTCTGCCGGGGAGGTTTAGATTGGATATTAGGCAGAGCTTCCTCCCCAAAAGGGTTTTCCAGTCCTGGCACAGCTGCCCAGAGCAGTGGTGGAGTCCCTATCCCCGCAGGGATTTAAAAGATGTGTGGATGCTGCAGCTGGGGACATGGATAGTTGTGGGCTTGGCAGTGCTGGGTTAATGGCTGGACTTGATGATCTCAGAGGGCTGTGATTAGAATACTCAATAACTCTTTACAGTTCTTGAAAATACCTTTGGGGGGGGGGGCATATTCTGTTACTATTGAGAGCTCCTTATATCTAGTTAAAATATTTATTGTTTCTTATTGTAATTTAAGTCCATTGACTCATATCTTATGTGCACACCTGTAAGAAAAGTCTCTCTGTCCTCTCTGCAGTCTTCCATTAGGTAGCTGTGGACAGCAACAGAATCTCCTCTTTGCCTTCTCTTCTTTTACAACCCTGTGCTCCAGCCCTCTGCCATCCTGACGGTCTCCACTGGATTTACTCCAGTATGTCAATGTCTGTCTGGCACCAGGGATCCTGGTTAACACTCAGTCTTAAGTGACAAATTGAGAGGAATAATCACTCCTCTCATAACTGCGGACTCCATCTTGCAAACTCAGCCCTGTATGTGGCTCATTCTCAGTGCTGCAATAGCACACTACTGACTCTTTATTAATAAAATGTTTTCCTGCAAACAAAATGTGTTTCTGCAAACACATTTTGAAAGTACCAGATATGTACTTAAACAAAATTGTTGTCTTATGAGAGAAAATCATTTGGAACATTGAAATAAAAGCATCTCTCTACCCCTGCTAGAAGTGTCCATGAACCTAGGTATTTTTTCAAAAGAATTTCTAAAGAAGTTGTTTGTAAATGAAAATTTCCCATGAAATTTACTGCAAGCATTGGAAGTTTTTGCTAGCAGAAGTACATTGTAAGAAAGGCAACAGAATCTGTCAGATCCTGTTCTTCAGTAGTATTTAAGTTCATGGTACGTAACTCTGTGGATTTTACAAACTAGAGAAGAAAACTTATCTAGAGGTGTTATAGTCATCATAATAAAATTCCCTGCATCATAGGTCATGGATTTTTACAATACACAAGAAGTTAAGAACAAAGTCAAAGGATGATATCCCTGAACCTGAATTCTCATGCACAATAAATTCAAAGCTTCATGAATCAAGAAACCAGAATGAGTAGCTGAGCACATGTAAAGATTGTGTAACTACAAGGGACAGAGTGAGACCCTTGGCAGCCATAGTAACAAGAAGCTCCCCTTATGTAAGGCAGACAAGACAGCTCAGAAAAGCAACATCAGCTAGTTTGGTGATGGAAGATCTAGCCTTGAAAGCACTTTGCTAAATATTTCTGTTTAATAATAAAAGGAGGAACAGAATAAAAACCCCAAACTATGCAATGCAAGACTGATGACACGATTTTAGAAGGAGCCACTCCTGTAGGAGTGTGGTGGGCACTGTGGTACGTACCTATTGTGCAGGCTACAAAATAGACTCTGGATGACTGCACCTGAATATCAAATCTATGGCAATAGGCTACCAGTAAGCCTAGGAAAGGAAAGAACAGTTACAATATGCTTTCAACCTAGTCACGCACTACATCATAAAAAAACCCCCATCAAACCAGCTAAGAACTTTCAAGAATTTTTTTTCCCCCCCAAAACCTCCTTGGCACACTGTGTTTAAGCACCATGACAACATATCCAGGAGGCTGCACAATTTACAAACCAGTTATCTGACGGCATAAGCCCCGTGTATCAGAAACACTCCAAAAGTAAAATAAACGGCTGCAAACATGCAGATCACAGATAAAAATGTCACCCCATCCTTACTAAACATTTGTAAAAATAGTGTTCACAACAAGAGCAAGAGTGAGTTTAGCCCTTCAAGCTGCTATTGAAGACAGCAGAATTTTATAGTTAATGACTATGCCTGTTGCAGGTTGGGGGGGGAGGGGACACTAATGGGGATGACAGAGTTCATATTTCCCAAAATACAAGAAAGTAAACCAAATGATTTCTCTGAAGAAAACTGAAAGCCAGAAGGTGCATAATTTTTTCACCTGCAGTGATGCCAGGGATACTCCTACATACTATCTAAAATCAAATTTGAGAGAAGGTGTGGTAGAAATACTGGATGCAGTGTGACAAACAAAATTAGGAAGTTTTGAGTGGTCAGGCACCTTTACTTAAACCATGTGCAAATGGACAAATAATTTCCTCTATCACCACACTATTAAAGATGCTTTATAGTATAGAATCAGTTGCTAAAACAACTCCTGCAATTTCTCTACATTTCTTGACATCACTGCACGTGAAACTGAACCGTAAGATTAATGTGCATTTTTCTTGTTGAAAAGGTGAACAGTGCACAAAAAAACCCTATACTTAAAAATTTATCAAGTTTATAGTAGTCAAATCAAACATACCACTTGAAGCAGAAGTACCAAAGGAATAAACTAATATGACAATGCAACAAGTAAAATTCTTAACATGCTAAACAATACCTGGAACTAAAATGTCTCCAAATCCTAGGAGAGAAAAAGGCCTGTCACATAGAGCCAATGGTGAGGAATTCAGTCGTGGAACCTTCAGGACCATTGGGAGCTTGAAACGAGAGAGACACATGTCTGATGAAAAGCGTAGTGACACTACCTACCAGAACTTGTTCCTGTTGCCAAACTGCAGGCTTCAAATACAGCAAATGTATCTTTTTATACATTCATTAATACAATATTACTGACAACTAACAAAATGCATTTAAGATGGGAGCAATGAAATACTTTCTAAATACTATATTAATTTCGAAGGCCTCACATACAATCAAGTATCAACTCTGCTGTAACTGCAGGTATGTAAAAAATTTAGGTAAGCTGCTACATGCATAAGAAATAACAATTTCTAACAGTTCATTCACCTGGGTGCAGTAAAAGTCCCAAAAGAGCATAAGAAATAACAATTTATACAGTTCATTCACCTGGGTGCAATAAAAGTCCCAAAAGAGCAAGACATGAATAATTTTAAAAAGTCATTTTTCAAATCACTTTTAAGACTCTTCCCCGCCCCTAGTGTTCCTAGTTATTATGTAATTTGCAAGGTTGAGGCACAGTATGCCATGGTAAATTACAAACCCGTATTCTCTTTATTATAGTATATTAAAGAAACTTTATTTTCTTTTTTCTTTTCTTATATTAGTGCCAAAATAATTTTATCTACTTATACTTTCATTACTGTTTTATACAATTCATTCTGTGCATAAAGTTGAACCCAAAGGGGTACCAAAGGGATACAGGAGAGAAGAACAGAAGAAGTCAAAGAAACTAGTATGGACTGTACGGATTGATCCACGTCCTGCAAACAACTATTTTCTTTGCTATTTTCCCACGTAACACTATTACACTCATTGCTGAAATAGATTGAATTATTCCTTAAATTAACAAAACCAGGTTTTCCTACAGATTAATTTATTTGTTTTGCTCACTGTATCTGTCTCCTACATCTCACATACTTTCCTCCCTGAGTCAGCCACATCTTGTAAGGTGTTCATGAAATTGGCTGCTGTCCAACAGCGCAAACCCACTGAACACTGACTGCTGTTTTCTTCTGTCTCCAATTTGTGTTTCTTTCCTTTACCTATAGCCTCAGCTTTTCATAAAGCAAATGTCAAGAAAGGGAAGGAGGGAGAAGAGACAGACTTGTTATACGTTTTATCTCTTTAGGAAAAGATGCTTACGCTTAATCAGCAGTAAGTTAATATTTACAGATGTGGTCATGTTTTTGCGAAGCTGAGCTAGCCAGCTTTCTTATATTGAAACCCTGTCAAAAAAAGATAAAGGAAAACCAAAGCTGGTGTGATGAACCACTACAAGTCTGCTTTGCCCCTCCAGAATAAACATTCAGGAGCACTTATTCCCACATTAAGTTCTTTTCAGACTGGCATCTCCATTTCAGCTTTGAGGTCTTCAATTTTAGAGAAGTTAAAATTGTAATACTTGAAAGATAGTGCCAGATTTTCAGACTACATGCAGTACCTTTTCATGAGTGGCAGAATCAGAAGGGCCTGCAGCCACCTCCACCATTATACTCTCCCCAGTCTAAAGAAAAAAACAGGAAAATTGTAAATCAGCACTTCACTCAGCAGCTCTGGGATCACTTAGGAACAAACAGAGAAACAAGTCATTACACTTTGCTCTGTGGGCAGCAGGCAATAGAGAAGCACTTTACTTACCTTTGTTAGAAAAGGTGTGATAAATACAAAGAATACATCATACACAAAAAGAACCAGGAGGAGTAAGGTACAACCCTGAAGGAAGAGACAAGATGTTTGGTATTTACACACTATGCATTAGCAAACAGCAAAGAATTACTGATTAGAAGGCGAAAGAAAAAGCTAACAAAGACTAAAACAAGTCATCCATGTATTTTTCTTAATTCCTAAATATTTTAGATGGAGGAATAGGGCCTTGCATGCACCATATAAAAGAAAGTAATTATTAAACACAAAATTACATGTTAGTGCCCAAAATTCTTTATCATGTAAAATCTGGAAATGGTGTGATTTCAGTTTGCTGGGAAATATGAAGAAGCTCTGCACTGGAGGATGCCAGGCATAGCTTGAAACACTATACACCCATATACTGTCAGTCTATACAAACTTATAGGTGAAGATAATTTGAAACAAGAGTTTGAAGAGCTGCTTAAGGGGCAACTAAATGACTAATACAGATTTTTGTCTTAGGATACAGACTGAGTTCAGAAAGATTTGAAAAAAATACTAGACTGATGCATTAGTTGCATGTCAATTTGAAAACAAACAAACTCAAACCAATCAAAACAAAAACAAACAAAACCCCCCCAACAAAAAAACCCAAACACCAAATCCATAAATGGGTGGTGTGTGATTTACTAGTCAACACTACAGAATTTACAGAACAGTAACATGACACTTATTGGTCTACATTATACTCACTGCATCCCTTTTTTCCTTGCTACATATAAATAGAAGTGCATTTCCAAGGCAATATACTCTGTTATAAGTGACTCCTCTGTTCAAACATACATGCAAACATCTTCTCTTTACACCTGTTTAATTTTCATACCTTAAATGTAGGCAGGCGAATTGTTTTCAACATGTAAAGACAGAAAGCAATTCCTAAAGCATCTTGCAGAACCCAGGCCCACCTTAAAAAGAGGAGAGCAACATTTTTGCAGGAAACAGCAGGAAAAGGAGACCAAGCCTTGTCCTCACTAAGGACCTGCTCGGGACAAAAAAACCCCTTTTGTTCAAAGTACTTGCTTGAAATCAACATTGTTGTCAGCATGAATTTGCAAACTGGAAGTTGTTCTTCATCAACCTGATAACCTTCCACAAAGAAGTGCCTGGGAGATGAGGGAAGAACAGTGCAATAGTGTCTATCTAAACTTGAGGAAGGCTTTCCACTGACAATCTTGCATAAAATCCTCACAGAGAAACTGATGAAGTACAAGCTGAATGAGCAGTGAGGTAGACTGAAAACTGGCTGGATGAGGTCAGTGGATACCAAAATGGGAAGTGCTGGGGGTCCTTTGTCCTGTGTATAGGTGTGCACCCTTGTGTGCTGAGGCAAATTTACAGCTGGGCCTGTTTTTCAATTATGTTTTGCAAGTTGAGTATAGAAGTGCTCTTTGCTTCACTCTCAACTGCTAGGGTCAAAGAAGTAGGATCTGAGATAAACAACACTAAGGTTTCCCAAAAATTGCTAGGATCTAGGTGCAATGAGAGATGATGCTGTTGGATCAACACCTGTGCACTTGCTGGTGGAGCTTTGTACAGGAGACACTCAGGCCCACTCCAGCTCTGAGGCAGAAAATGGATTTCCTAGTCCTACATATTGCAGGTTGGAACATCTCTGTACTATATTCTGTACTCCTCAGTCTGACACTTATCTCTCAAAAAGGTGTTTCAGAGTTGATTATTCCTGCATTTAAGTTCTGTCATTGA
This sequence comes from Rhagologus leucostigma, assembly GCA_013397725.1. Taxonomy (NCBI): domain Eukaryota; kingdom Metazoa; phylum Chordata; class Aves; order Passeriformes; genus Rhagologus; species Rhagologus leucostigma. The sequence continues at coordinate 72,492 of VZTD01003503.1, forward strand.
ATAATCCACACAGAACACAGACCCCACAAAAGCAGTAACATGCATTCAAAGCACAAGTCAAACATCTTTGGTATCATCATCAGAAACACAAGCCAGCATTTCAGTTCCAATACTGAACCCCTGATAGAGGAACCAAGAAGATGAACACATCCTGTAGACATAGGGAAATTGGAATATCTGGGAGTGAGGTAAGAGGTAAAAAAACCCCAAACAAAAACCAAAACACAACACTCCATAAAAGATCCACCTCTAACAAAAGTGGTAAGAACATGCTACAATTACGTACCGCAGCAACACTGGGCGTAGAGAATTACTGACTCACACAAGAAAGTTGAGAGAAACTAAAGATCTGACAATCTTACCAGTTCTTATTCTCATGAAGAAATAAGTTAGACAACTTGTGCCCAACTTTCCATACCACTTCTGAAAAGCTGTCTTAAGTCAAAGAGATCAGAATACTGACTGGGACTCAGAGAAATTCAAGCTTAACAAGAGACAGTTTTCTGTAATTTAAACGAACAAGAAAAAGATGAAGTACATAAGGAACAACTATGAATTTTTGCCTGTCTCTACTTTTTTTCCTGTCATTCCTAAATTCTGGATACATGTAGACTTCTATGGATGTCAGTTACTTATACTATAAAAGTGTATTACAATTTTTAGCACAGAAACTAAAATATACACTTACTGATCTTCATTTCTGAAGATTCCCCAGACTACGCTGACAGAGATACAAAATACTGCCAAGAGCAGCATCCGGACCTGGGGACGCTTGTGAAAATAAGGCAAGTTGTTGTCTGGGATTCTGAAAAAGAAACACACCAAAGCTACAGTTGTCTATGTAGATACCTTCTCTCTTTATAACATTTTGAAGCATGAAGCCACTTTTTAAACCCCACACCTATCCAACAGTATAAAAACCTAATTTTCCTTGTTAAAATTTTGAAAGTTGCCACATACCTACACTTTCCCAAGGGGAATCTTCGTACAAAGGGAGACAGACAACTGTAAAGACCAATCGAGGCAGCCAGGCAGAATATTCCTATTATAACATAGACTGAGGGAAAAAAAGTATTAAGTCCAAGTAGGATAAAGCAAGAGATGCTTTTTTTCATATCCTGGCTGAATAAAGAACAGACAGTCAATAAGACTAAACGAGAAATAAGGCTTACATTTCAACAGTGAAAGGTAAATTCAGAGACTTCAAATGATTAATTAGATTCATGTTCTTTAGGTATCTAATTCTAGCTCCTTTTACTCAGGTGTACTTTATGTAATACCTACTTCAACAAATCAAAACCTCTATCCTAATCTTCTTAAAGTAAGTCATAAGCCTCAAAGGCAACCTACCGTGAAGCATTTTCCTACTCTTTATGAGTATACAGGAGCATTATAAGGGAACATTAAAATCACTAAGTAGCAAAATGAATTAATACAGACAGGATGCATGTTTCACTACTTCCTCAGAAATATGAAGATGGAAGTTCCAGTGCATTAGGCTGTCATGTCTTTTTTGTCAATCTGATGAGTGATCAATAGAAAATTATCATCTTTATAAAAAAATTGATCCTTGATCTTGACTTCAAATTAAACAATAATAGAGAGAAAAGAATAGGTCTGAGAACACCTTTAACAAAAATAAAAAGTGAGAGATACTACATCTGTATCTACTTCATAGGCTTTAAGGTTTGAAAGAAGCTTTATGACCAACCTCACAAAAAGGATTAGAAATCTACTCAGTGAGTTTTCTTACAGTATTTTAAATCACATTGTGATGAGGACACATGACAGAAGACAGATGTTTCATTATTATTTTCACAATAAAATGTTCTTTAAACCATGGCAGCCTTGTGATATTGAAGATGTATTAATATAAATACAACCTTAAGAGTACCTAAGTGGTCATAGAAGAAATAAAGGAGGACGAGCATTGAGCAGCACATCACTACAAACACACAGATCATTATGGGAGTCACATCCACTGTTTCATCATCATGTTTCTCTGCCCCATCATCACGCTTGTGCTTCATGTACCTCCTGAAAGAGTAACATGGCTACCATCAGTTCATTCCTTCTGCAACAAGATACACAAGGAGGCTGAATCTTCAGCGACAAACACAGAGTTGAAAACATGTCACAACACCAAAGCCTGCTTTGGTTCCCACTCAAGTCAGTGGAACACCACATTTTCCATGGATGTATGAACATCAGCTATAACGCAATGCATAAACCAGCAACTGCTGCGTTAACTTATCTAGAGCACTATTTCATTCACTAAAAACTTAACTGAATCCTGAAAACTACCACAGAATAATTTGCTGACTTCAGAAGAAATCCTTAAACTAGGTTGTGTATACAAAATAAATGTTAGAAATAAGTGTGGCACAATGACCTCCTTCTCCCAACCCCCCTTGCTGGCAAAAAGTAATCATAAAATTTCATTGAAAAATTGATAACAAACATAGTATATGTTAGCCATCCAATCAATTTGGTTTGCCTTATACCAGTAAAATTAAATTTTATTATTTTTTTACAAGGTATTTTGTGGTGAATTTTTGTAAAAGCCCAAAGAGGAAGCCTATTACTTAATAATTTTCTTTCTGAGCTTTTCAAATGTTTTGTCTTTTGACATGGCAAAATGCTATTCATACTCTAATGATTTCCTACAGTGACCAAACCAATGCAAGGCTCAGGGCCTTTCAAACATCACATCAGCATTTTCCCACTCTGGCTACACAGTCTCCTAACTTCATAAGCAGAGCTGCCAGGTGATCTTTACATAAACACCATCTACTTTTTTTTCTGTGAAAAATACAGGAAAACTGCTATACTGCATTCAGTTACTCACTTTTTCACATCTCTGCTTCCTGCCCAGTAGCCTCCAATTGCAACAGTCCCCACAGCCATGACAAAGATAATCACCATGTTGTAGTCCAGCACAGGCTCATTGGGTGCGTACATTGCTCCTTTCACTGAGCTGCCAAAACTCTGTGGAGGTAAATATGAAGGACATCCAAAAAGCCACCTTAGCAAAGGTTCACTTACTTAATTTTCACCAAGCAACCTCAGAACCAGGCTTTATTATAAACACTTAAGAGCCATCTATTGGCTCTTCTATTAGTAATATTTATTTCCAGCACCAGGCTGTATTTTGATTTTATTCCAAAGATGAGAAATAACCTCCCAAGAGATTTGATTTTTTTTTCCAAAACACAATAACGCAATCTTCAGGAGTACACTCTCTACATATTCAAAGCTCTTAAGGTGCACTTAATACTGAGCTGGACTTAAAAATGAGCAGTGACTCATTTACATGAGGTAATATAAATGAAAGCTTTTAGCATCAAGTTTACCTTGCCAATATCTAACATATCAGTATAGCTAAGCAGAGCCACAGGAATATCAATCTCTTCATACTGACTCCTATTACCTCCAGGAGGAACCTGAAAGACAGTTCAGACCAGGTAAGAATATATTTATTTCTGCAAATACTTCTACTCCTTCAAAAGGGTTAAAGTTGCAAGTTCTGTTCCTGCTAATTTGAAAAATATCCTAGAAGGGAACTTCATGACAGCAAACACTCAAAATATATGCCTGTTCCCAGTAAAACAAAAGCCATGTAAGACCAACAGCAAAACGCAGCAGCCAAATTTCAAGCAGTACCTTTTGCACACCAGGGTCACGGGTTTATGACTGATGTGTGCCTCTAGTATTGACCAGGACTCAAACCTACTAATTTTATTTTCAAAACCACTAATTTTACAAAATACATGCTGTTGATGCTCCAGCTGAATCTAGAGCACTAGATTCAGTGTGGTAATATAATGGAGTCACAAACCAACCTCATCCTTTGACTCCAGTATTTCATTTGGAATAGGGGTAATTCTGAGCCCTTAATTTGAATGTCACATGACCTCTGTGCAGACTCTTCGTACTTAAATGAGTGACTCTTGTTTCATTCATTCTTCCTTCGGATGTATGATTTCCACACATAACTATGCAACGTATGTACATGCAGGAACACACATGCATTATTTATTTTAAAGAGGAACATCAAATACCAGCAATGTGCACCCAAGACAAGACAGTATCTAGTGTCAGAGGACTATCAGCAGCATAGAAAGATAAAAAGTGACCTACCAGTCTCTCTCTGCTAACAATCAGCAGCCCACGAGCTCCATTTATCTGAGCAAGCCTCACTTTCTCATAGAAGGTGCAATTTCCTCGCATCACCATGGGGATTTGATTGTTAAATCCCCCATCAGGTACGTCAGAAGGAGAACACAAAACAGATGCTGTCTGATCCTGCAGTTGCAAGAGTGACTGAAAAAAAGAAATTAGTTAAATACATATATATAAAATAAAATGATAGAAGAAGTCAAGAGCAGAAGCCAGAGTCTCAAAAGAGTAATTTAAAACTTTCCAGTAATGGAGCAGTAGAGTATTCTCAGAGCAACATGAAAGCTGAAACAGTGCTGCCTTCTCTATTTACGTAGGGTCCTGCCTTGCTTCACCTTATTGCACAGAATTCTGCTGGTAATAAATTTGGGATATGACCTCCACTTGCATTTATTTTCTTCAGTATCACTGCTGTTCTGATGCACACAGCCAGGATGTGGGAGGAGCACAGCAAAGTTTTATCTTTGCTGGGGTGGCAGAGTGGCAGGCTGGGATGACGGAGGGTATGAACAGCTAGAAACCAAAACACAGGCTGGGGAAAAGTACAAAAGCATAGGCAATAAAAATAAACTTCCATGTTGAAACCTACTGTGTCCAATGAGCTGAGATATTGCATCTCAAGTACTTGAATACTGGATTCTAAGCTACTTCTCTCACCAGCTGCAATCCAGAGATATTGCAAGCCCCAATTCCTTAGTTTTGGCCCTCCTCAGACCCAAAGACATCTAATCTGGTGTGTTTCAACAGGAACATCCCAAAGACATTTCAAGGTTTTAGAAATAACAGTGGCACAAATTGTTCCTTGCAAAATTTAAACAACCACCAGCATCTTTGCCCAGTTCTATTTGCAAGTTACCTGAAAACTGCAATTATCTACCAAACAGCCAAGCTGTGCTAAGAGAAGCAGGTTTGAGCCCTTGCTGAGGTGAGCTGTTAGATTTGAGAAGAGTCAAAGTAAAGGTTTAACCTGAAAAAATGACAGATGGAACAGTTTGTATTAGAAATCCACAGGTACATGATATACCATACCTGTGTAACGGACTCTATTGTTTTAGGAGGGAGAGGGAAGTGTCAGGCTGTCAGTAGTTTCAACCTTATTCAAAAAACTGCTGTCCCCAACCTGAGACAGTGAAATGCTCCTACCCACACTTCCTGGTTGTCCAAGTTTCAGGTAAGCTTATCCCTCTATCAGAGCACAACACAAATGCAGAGCGAGCTCAGAGTGGTGCACTGCATCACCTCAGTTAATGAACTGTACTGCTGGAGTGCTGAAGGAGGAGGAGCGAGAATGTGAAAGAAGGGAAAAGCAAGAAAGAACCAAGGAAGGAGACAGGGATAGGCAAGGGATATCGCATACACTACCCAACTGTCTGTGCAAGCTATTCTGGACTATATTGGCTCCTGCGGAGCTACTGAGATATGACTCTAACGAATTTTTATGAGACTGATTTAAACAAGATGTTTACAGTACAGTCCCCAACTCTCATAAATACTACAGTCAGTCATGCATGTTCTGATTCACATCACACAGGGCAAGTGCAAGAGTTTATCAGTTGAGTCTATACAAGGCAAAGGCAACTACTGATGTATTTAGGGGACTAATCTATAGTTGCAATAAACCCACCAGAAGTAACTGAGACTTGCCTATACATTGGTAAGGAACTCTAATAATTCTGTGGGGCACTCAGCTGGCTGAATAAAATAAACAGAGTATCAGTCAACTGCATCTTCCTCTATTAGTAGCTCATTCAAAGTGCATTTGCTGATTTCATCATTCAGTGACAGTAACTTTTCCTCTCAGAAAAGAGTGAAGAATTTACTCAATTTTCAGCTCATACAGCTATAGATAATGCAGCAAAAGCTTGACAGAGTTTATGACTACTTAATCTTACACTTGACACTGAGAAAGCACTAAAGGCCACAGTTCAGTATACAAGAAAAGCCACGTGGTATCTTCTTGTATCATGCTGATGTTCAAAAACTCCTTTGCAAGCCCAGGTATGTGCCATTTTAATTTCATTGATCACATGATTGAAAAGGAAGATTTTTCTTTTGAACCAGCAATAGTCATTACCTCTGCACAATGCCTGGAAATTAATATTGCCATCCTAGCACTGCCTAGAGTGATCTTAACAGATAAAATATTTTCTAAGCAGAGCAAACAAAGCTCTAGCTTCAAATTCTACTACTCCAAGTAAGAAATTAGAAGTTTCCTTGTAACAAAGGCATTTTTTATACATTCTTTTGTCATTGGTTAGCTAGGTACTTACAGCTTTACCCAGATCATGTGGCAAATGGGCCCACTGAGAGTTGAAGAGAATACAGTAGTCTTTTCCTTTGCTGCTCCCCTTCTCTGACAGGACATGTACCATCCCATACTCACAGCAAACCTGAAAATGTAAGAAAAATTTCACAAGAATTTTAAGTTATGTAAAATATCAGAAGTGATGGGAGTAACTTGCTGTTGACTGGCCTGCTTTGTATTTTTGAAGAAAAACAAAAGAGTCTACAAAGTTCTACATCTGTGCAGGAAGTACAGTGGAATTTGTTATTATTTCCATCATGCTTCAAAGAAAGACTTCAGATACATTAGGCGATTCCTTCCTACACTGCAACTGGTCAAAGAATCAAATGAAACCATACTGGATGTGTTTAAAGAAAAGAAAAAAAACCCCAACAAACCAAAAAGCCAACCTCAAACAACACAGCTAGACTGGTGCACATATGAATATAACCAGAGCACGGGAAAGAAGCTGGACTAACGCAGAACAGATATGAGACTTGGAGTACTGTGTTTAGCTCTGGGGCTACCAACATCAGGAGGATGTGGAGCTGCTGGAGCGAGTCCAGAGGCGGCCACAGAGATGCTCTGAGGGCTGGAGCCCCTCTGCTCTGAAGCCAGGCTGGGAGAGCTGGGGGTGTTCAGCTGGAGAGGAGAAGGCTCCAGGGAGAGCTCAGAGCCCCTTGCAGTGCCTGAAGGGGCTCCAGGAAGAGCGGGAGAGGGACTGGGGACAAGGGATGGAGGGACAGGACTCAGGGAATGGCTTCCCACTGCCAGAGGGCAGGGCTGGATGGGATATGGGGAAGGAATTGTTGGTTGTGAGGGTGGTAAGGCCCTGGCACAGATTAACCAGAGCAGTGGGCTGCCCTATTCCTGGAAGTGTTCAAGGCCAGTTTGGATGTGGCTTTGAACAGCCTGGCCTAGCCCACCCCATGTCAGGGGCCTGGAACTAGATGATCTCTAAGGTCCCTTCCCAGTCAAACCATTCCATGATTCTATGAATAAGACATGAACTCCTGAAAGTACAGCCTGAAATAACGATCAATTCTAGATTCACATCACTCCAAAACTCACACCTTTGCTGAAGATGTGGCAAGACCCCACAGCAGCAGCAGCTCTTTTTCTGTCCTAGGTAGCATATGTAGACTCCCAAGTCTACCTACTGCATTTACCTGTCTTATCACTGCTTCAATGACCAGTCATCACTGTTGTCAAAACTCCAACAATATCTGCAAAAATATCCGTAGTGAAGATTATATATCTAAGATTTATAGTTAAAGGCCTGTCCTGGGTCTGGCTGGGATGGAGTTAATTTTCTTCATAGCAGCTGGTACGGTGCAGTGTTTTAGATTTGTGCCCAAAACAACGGTGATAACAAACTAATGTTTTAGCTATTGCTGAACAGTGTGCAGAGTGTCAAGGCCTTCTCTGTTTCTCACCCTGTTCACCCAGTGAATAGATGCCCAAGAGGTTAGAAGGGGTCACAACCAGGCAGATGATTAAACAAGGAGATATTCCATATCCACAGAATGTCACATTCATTTTTATAAGGAGGTTGGCTATCTTTTGCATCATGTACATATTAGAGTTCTCCTGAAGAACTCCTAGAAACTGAGATAACAGAACCCAGATCCTGTAGTAACATGGAGAAAGAGAACAAGGACTACAGCAAAAATAAACATAGTAACATGCAGCAAATCTACCAGTTTTAGACATGTCAGTTGTGACACACAGTATGTAACCTGCTTGTTCAGTGAACTGCTCACACTACATCTAACCGCAAGATATGCTGATTTTAACACAAATATTTTCAGCTTCCCGTCCCTGCAAAAAAAACCAAAACCCCACAGCAAACACAGTAATTTCCTTGTTATTTTGGCTATGTCAGATTGTACCAGGCCATTTCTCAGCAAAACTGAAAGACCTGTGTGCTCGCATAGCGTGACTGGTCATCACAAGGAGGTACTAGCAAATACTTCCCTAACACATTTTCACAAATCTTCTTATTCTTCATGATGAGCTCTGTTCTTTTAAATGTCTACTCCTCTCCTTCCCTGCATATAGTGACACAATTTTGTGAGTACTAGGTATATTCCTTATCTTCCACCCAAAAAGCTGAACCAAAATCACCTACAAGACTACATATATACATACATATATGTATGTATGTATGTACATAACATGCAAAATAAAGTACTTTTGTGGAGTTGATGCAGTTGTCTGCTTGTACCCCAAGTCCTAGTAGATGTTTACCCAGGGAACCAGAAAGTAGGAAGACAAAGCAACAGTGGAAGTACGTGCAACTTCCCTCCCACTAGTGATGGTTTTCTTTAACTCTAATTAGTGGTGACTTCATTCTCATATTAACTGAGCAAAAATAATTGTAAATCCTGCCTGATCTTGGAAGTGGTTGAAGAAACACAAAGTATATAATGAGGTCTGTTCTTACTGTTCTAAGGGCTCTGAAATAAATCCTCCTGGCCATTTCTAAGTGGCAAACAGGTCCCTAGCGATGCTTCTCTCTCTGACAAGAGGCTCTTGTCCTCACTGGAACGAGAAGGCACACAGAGCACGGCTTTAACAATCAGCCATCAAGTTCTATGGGACATTTCTGTGCTATTCAGGGCAGCAACACTGGGACTGCAGGTTCTGTCTTGGGAGGACTGTCAGGCACCAACTCCACTCACTGAAAAAGAGTAAGTTAAGAAGTCTTTCCTTTACACAAAATACTGAACATCAGCACCTCAGTGCGAAGTCTGCTCATACACGTTCTGTGACCATCTGGTCAGGTTTGAACATCAACACATTAAGAATTCAATTTAAGATTATGATCTGACCAGCTGCTGCAAAAAGATTTTAATGCTTCAGATAAAAATACATTAAGATACAAAAAAAAAATGGTCAGAAAGCAGGACAAAACCTAACTTTTAAAACGTAATTCGACTATACAAATCCAGATCAATGCTTCTTTTTGAAGGAGAGTCTTGCTGATCTTCAGTTGCTGCTTTAGAGCCTCACAGTTCTCTTACAGAGCAACTTCAATGTTCAAGTAGTGCTGTCCGGTAATAGATTACAAAAGGATGATGCTGAGAGCAAATGCAAATTATATCTGTATTTTAGCTTCATATAAGCTATTAGATAGTCACGAAAAAATTGACCACATATTAAATGTAGCAGTCTCAAAGTACTATTTCAGCCCAGTGATTTGGAAATCCAGTCCTTAGGAATACCAAACACTGTTAATGTAACTGGATTCTACCTATTACCATTTTTATGTTCCCAGAGCATTTGTTTCCTACTGTAACGGGAAGTTTCTCCATTTTATTGAGGACACTTGCTAATCCTTACTAGCACTTAGCACTTGGAAGTTTGTTTAAAAACATACACAAAATATCCAAAATGTGTACAATAATTGATCTGGTTCTCATCTGAACTAGTCACACATTTGGTTTCTGGTGGAACACTGCCATTCATCAGTGACCCCAGGACACAGGATGAGGACAGACCATCAGTTCACAACCAGCAGCAGGTTCAAAAAACCAAAACCAATCAACCAAAACCCCCTCAAACCAAACAAACAATCCCCCCCCATCTTATCTTTCTACCATCCCCCTTTGTGTCATACTCTTCTCTATCCACACATCCAACTCCTTCCTTTCCATTCCTCCTTCTCTCTTTCTCCTGCCCAGCACTCAAACAAAACTGAAGTCATTGACTGAAGACAGGGTTAATTGCTCTATTGCTCTGATTTAGCCTTCCCCAAGGAAATCACTTTGTGCCTACCAGAACTGATGAAACTTTGTTCTGGAGAGAAATATAACGTCATATCCCTAACCATCGCTGCTACTAATTAGAAAGTTGTGACAGACTAATTTGTTAACATCTAGCTTAACATTCATAACCTAAACACACCAATGATTTGATAATTACGCAGTTACACTCTTACAAATACACCCTACACATCTGTTTCTTCATGCAGCAGCCAAGGAACAAGATGCTAAAGATGACTGGACTCAGCAACAACGTCGTATCTTAACATGCTTGTTCAAAAATCCATTAAAAGAATCCATCACTCTTATTTCTCCCTCTTTATTTCAAACCTTACTACACAGAAGTTACCATGCACCCCTAGGAGACACTCGTGGTAAAAATATGTTTTTTGGAACACTTTTAAGAATCACAGAATGGTCTGGGTTGGAAGGCACCTTTAAAGGTCACCTTGTCCAAACCGCTGGCAATGGGTTGGGAAATCTTCACGTAGACCAAACCCTGTTCAACCTGGCCTTGAACACTTTCAGGGACGGGGCACCCATCACCTCTCTGGACAACCTGTGTCTGTGTTTTATCACTCGCATTTTGTTAAAGAGCAAATTGCTCTTTAACACACACAGTGTGCCCAGAGGCAATGATGGCATTCTGCTGCAAGATGTCAGCAAAGCAGTAAAGAAACATAATTGTAAAAATATACAGGAGGTAGAGATTCTTATATTTAGCTCTTCTGCATATAAATGGTCTTTGTTAACTCATGCAGCAACTTTTCCCCTTTTTTATAACATTACTGTTAACTAAGTCCTCTAGAACCAATGACATTTGTCCTGAAGCCTGCTGATATGGGAGGTCACACTGATTAGCTCAGTGCAGATTAAAGCCACTTGAGTGCAAGTTTCCAAGATATCTGCGGAGAAAGGGAGACACTACTGTGCATATACTGTGAGGAAACAAGAACTCCAACTCCCTGCCATAGTGGACTCATTAACTCATATCTCAGGTATCCAACCATAGCTTACCATATTTAGCATATCCAACCTAAGCTACTACCATATCCAACCTAAACTACTTTCAACAGAAGCAAGTAATTCAGAAAAGTAACCTGTACTTATTATCTTGAATTTGACTTCCAAGAGTAACAAGCAACAGAGATGCAAATACAGTCACACACAAAAGACAAGAACAAAAGAATGTTCCCTGCTTATTGTACATGGTCTGACTGGGGTTAGATAAGCAAACAAAACACAGAGTATCTTAGTTTTGAATATTACATGTACAACTCTCTCCAAAATCTTCAGTTTTGCAGGAGCTAATTCCTGTAATTGAACAGTTTTATGCTTCTGGGAAACAATCAAGCTGCACAGTTAAAAGTTTTACATCTATAAGATATATGGCACACATCTTTAAAATGAGAGTAAGTACAGGGTGTGTTGCTACATTTCCGTGGAGATAACCACTACTGGAACTCAGGAATAATTCCTAAAAGGCACCCACAATTTTGCTTTCTGAGCTATTTAATGCACGTTCTTCAAAGAAATATTAAGGGAGTAAAAGGTTCCTAATGTGAAGTGCTCAAAACATTTTAGAAGCTATGTGGATTTGCGTGCCAAAAGCCAAATAAAAATCAAGTCTGAGAGGAATTAAAGGCAATATGAGCAGGGCTAAAAGCAGAAGAGGAAACACAGTTTTAGAAACTCTGTGGAGAATATAATCTGTGGATAATGTGGATTAACAGACATTTTTACAAAGCTATTATCACTTAGAATCAAAGCATAGTTCTGAAGTCTGTTAACAGCCACAATAAGTTTGTTCTTATCCACTTTGATGCTTCCAGTTTTGTTTTTATTCATGTCAGTAGGTATGAGACAACAAAAGCTCAAAGCAGTGCTGCTGATGAACTGGCATAGTGGCAACATTTATGATGATTCTTAACTCCTAGAGACCATTTCCTATCCTAGATTAACCCAGGAGAAAATGTCATCTCCTGTGCAGATCCTATACAATGTTCCTACAACCCCAAAGGCTCTTTTCCAAGTGTCTGGATATCAAGTCCAGCCTTTTTCAAACACAGAAAAACAACAGCTGCTGTGACAATAAGGTATATTATAATACTTGCTTCTTACTGATCCTCTGGCTTGAAAAGCACACAATAGTGTATAATTAACACAAAAGGAAGTGTATTCTACAAAGCTGCAAAACCGGAAAACGTTTTCACACAACAGAAATGTAAAATCTGAGGGCAGAGTTTAACAGGCAAACGAGCTAATCTAATGTTTGTGGTATAAGAAGGGCATACTTGTTGGCTCTGAACCTCATCAGGGCCTTCCACAGGTTAATGCATAAAAGAGCAGAATACTCCCCAGTTTTTTTGCTGTGCAAGTTTTTTTGGGTGAATTAATGTAGTTCAGAGGCAAGCACTGGGACTTGCAAGTTAAATGATGGAAGAAGGTGGAGATGAAGAATTCAGTATATCCCGTATATCGAGAAACTTCAGTGTGTGTGACTGAGCCAACCTAATGTCTGTCTTGTTTGTTCCTCCCTGCCTCTGGCCCCACACTCACCTGGATGTCCCATACGCCTTTTCCACTTTCAGTAACTCTATTAACTGACCTGGTCACCCAAATCTCAGAGAGATTTCACAGACACTGGGAGCTGTGTTCCTTGAAGAAGGACTGAATGAGCTATCGTACTCTTAGAGTAGGTACCATGTGAGAGTTCCCAGGAGCTGGAGTCATTCTCTCCCATGAACTGCACTGATCCATCTGGAGACCAGCAACAGCAGGCAGCAAAGCTGCACAGAAACAAAACACCCTTTCAACAAACACTGGACAGTGCAGAGACCTACATATTCATAATGCAGTAATTCCAGGAGACTAAATTGTCAGCCACCACCTTAATGCAGAATTTCAGACAGTCTTTCAATTCTTTGGACCCATATCATAGAGTGTCTTGACTTAAAATACAAACCCATCACCTCAATTCAGTATACTCTGCTGAAAGCTGCTATAGTGAAGGCGAGCTAGACCCAACGCACTCGCTGCAGATCATGTTACTACGTTCGTCACTAGTCAAATGCTCATGTGTATCTGCTGTTGTTACAGGACAACTGAGAGGTAACAATGCCAGGGAAAGCTAAATGAAATGTGAGAACTCAATACCAAAGCAAGATCTAAGTGCAGATTGTACTTGGATCTATAAGATCTCACCCCTCTTTAAGTGTTCCCAAATGAGGACCCAGATTTGGAAGAGCCATGCTTCAGTAGCCAAGCTGATCCATCTCCCTAAATCAGAATACAGAAGCAAATGTGGACACTACCTCCTCTTGCCCCAGGGAAAACAAACAAACAAAAAATTTCTATTATCCTGTTTCAAGGAGGGAGACAAAGGTATATGCTCACGACCACTAACGCAAGAGTGATAATGAGTACAGCTGGTGCACAGCAAATGCACACAGCAGCTCCTGACAGCAGCTGTCAGCTCTGACCCCGGGAATAACTCCAGCCATCAGTCATGGGGGTACCACAGCAGGATGAGTGCAGCAGAGCACTCCTCTCTGCCTCACACTAAGGTGGATATACTACCCAAAATCATCCCAGCAAGTGCAAGCACAAGAGACGCAGAAGTAATGCACAATACGAGGTATTCAAGCAGATTTTTTAAAAAGCCAGCTTGGCTAACAGAAACATATTGGCAGCACACAGTACATCCATTTTTCACTGCAGCAGCAGCACTGTTTCAGCACCCTGGCCAGTCTGGCCAAGCTTACTCAAGTACATTAACACTTCCACTGCACAAATATACCAAATGCTTACAGACAGGAATGTGCTGCAATGCATGGAGCTGAAGGCAAGACCTCCAAGTACCCACCAGTGGACTATCTCACCTGCTGTCCTTCTGCACTGCCACGTGCTCACCTTCTCCAAACTGATGGATCAAATTGACTCTATGCCAGTCTCTGACTTGTTCTTGCATCTTACTAATTTGCGGGGCCTACCAGTCCCTGTGAAGCATCAGTGGAGATGATAAAATGCATGGGGCATGCAAGGACATAATGAAGAGATAATGCAGAAGAAGATGATGCATGAAAAAAGAGGATGATGCAGAAATAAAGAAGTTAGCTAGCAACCAGACCACTCTGTAGCTAAAGATTATTGGCAAGGAATCAGTAAGGAGACAGATGGAGAAGAAGGAAAAATTAGAGTTCCATGTTAAGATGTTACATCAATAATATTCAAGAAGACATACTATGCTGCAAATTACCTAATAAACAGTCAAGAAGTTTAAATGACACATTAAATGACATTTCAAAATTTTCAGAACACAAAACACTGAACTTCAAATGCAAAAGCTATGTACCATACGATGCAATTGCTAGAAATCCACTCTGTCCTGTATCAGGATTACATGCCTAGTTCGTCACACCCTTAAAAATGTATCCCACAAAACTAATCAATATTTTAGTAACGACAATACTAACGACAGTAAGGCTCAAGGCAGACTACAGGGTCAGGGTCAGCAGAAATCCCTTCTTTTCTGCTGAATCCTTCCTCATAGGGAATCTGTCAGTCGGGATAAGCCCAGAGTCGTCCCTGCGGGGATCCGGCCCGGGGGCTCGGCTGTGCTCCCCTCCTCAGGGCTGCCTGGCGAGGATGCTGGGCTGGGCCCACGGGGACCCGAGGTTTTAAGAACTACGAGAAAAACGCTGTTTACTACGGAAAGAAGAAAAAAGTCCCAAACAACCCCAAACCCACAGATATATCAACACTGCCAAATCGCGGAGGGCAGGGCCGGCAGCCCAACGCGCTCCGCTGCCTTCCTGCGGCCACGGCTCGGCCACGGCTCGCTGCGGGGCCCCCCGGCGGCTGCAGCACCTCCGGGCGCCCGGGTCGCTCCCGCCTGCGGGAGGCGGCTG
Source organism: Rhagologus leucostigma (assembly GCA_013397725.1). Lineage (NCBI taxonomy): Eukaryota > Metazoa > Chordata > Aves > Passeriformes > Rhagologus > Rhagologus leucostigma. Next base: position 87,632 of record VZTD01003503.1, read on the forward strand.
CGGGCACGGACACGCCGCACAGCCCGCCCTGGCCCGGCTGCGCCCGGGGCCGCTCCCCGCCCTCAGCCAGGGTGCCCACGCAGCCCGGCACAGCCACTGACCTGCGGCAGCAGATGCAGGAGCAGCCAGAGGCGGAGCCGGGCTGGCCGCGCCGCCATGCCGGGCCCGACGCACCGCCGCCGCTTTGTTCCGACCTGGGCCGGACCCTTCCGCACCGGGTACCCAGAGCCCGCCCCGGACGTCCCGCCCCACCGCCCCGAGCCGCCAACGGGCTCCGCCGGGGCGCACGTCACTTCTGGCGGCGCCGAATGAAATGGCGAGTGGCGGTGGTGGCGGCGGTGGCGGCGGCGCGGGGAAGATGGCGGTGAGGAGCGGGGTGGTTTGGGATCTGCGGCCGGGATGGTGCCGGGCCGGGATGGTGCCGGGCCGGGATGGTGCCGGGCCTGTACCCGCGCCCCCGTCCTGCCGCCGCGGGATCCCGCAGGAGTGCTCCGGGGCTGTGTCTTCGCGGAGAGCGCGCTTTAACTGGGCCGTCTGTGCTCTGCCGTAGGATAAGGAGAAGAAGAAGAAGGAGAGCATCTTGGACCTTTCCAAGTACATCGACAAGACCATCCGGGTGAAGTTCCAGGGCGGGCGGGAAGGTGAGCCCGGCGCGTGGCTGCAGCACGAAGCTCTTTTGCCTTTAGGCGTTTTTCCTCAGTGCCTGCCGGCTTTGCCCTCCTGCTCATGCTGCTTTCCTTCAAGGGAAGGCGAGGAGTAGCGGGTGCTGTTACTTACTGGTGGTTGCAGCTACTGGTGTGAAGCTTTTCTCGTTTAACTTTTCCATTATTGTCCTGGGTGCACTTTTATCTTTATGGCTCATCTATGCATCTCTTCTTTCATTAGTTGTCTTGAACAGCCTTATTTTGGCTGGGATTTTTTTGCATTGCAAGGGTGCACTTAGAGCAACAAAGAAACATTTATGGATGTAACAATTAATACAGCTGTCGTGCCTTTCATCTCTTGGCATGGTAAGCATGCCCGGAGTTCACGGTTCAATATATGCCACGATGCTTTTCATCTCTGTCCCTTCCCAGCTGGGAAGATACATCCCAATGCCGTTGGTGCCACCCGCTGGCACTTGTTTGTCTGAGTTAACCATGTGCTGCATTTTAAAACTCCACTGGGACCTAATGCTTATAAGGGTCTGGAAGTTACTTGGACTCCTTATTGATAAGTGTATTTTTCAACTGGGAAGTCTCTCTGTGTAATTTCGTGATATATTTAGTGACTAGTCTTGTGGAATCATGTTCTGCGTTAGGACAAAGTGCTGGTCTATCTGCAGTGCCTTCCCGTGAGGCAGTGCTTAGGCTAAAGAGATAATGTGCCAGGAGGACACCTGGAAGATGGTGTTTCTGAGGAAAGAACTTAAAATATGGTCTTACTTCATTTTTAATCATAACCTTTCATTAAAGATATATTTTTCGTTTTGGGGTTGCTTTTTTTTTTCTTTGCGTGACTTGTACTGATTTGTTATGCAGAAATATTCTCAAAATGCCCTTGAAATTGGCTGAAAGCAAAAATGTCAGTGTCTTGAAGAACATTTTGAAGAATTGATTGAAAAGTCTGTACGTTTTAATTGGCACAATGTAGACCAGCTTTTGTGTACTTGCCATTGATAAAGAGGACACTGTTTAGTATCTCTGGTCTCATTTGCTTGGTCTTGCCTGAAGGAGGGAACAGAGCTAGAGAACAGAATGTACCTTTCATGCAGTCTTGTGTTGCTGCATACCTTGTTTTGGTCCCAATCACTGTTTTCTGTGTGGTCTTTAACAGCAAGTGGTGTCTTGAAAGGATTTGACCCTCTTCTGAACCTTGTGCTGGACGGTACCATTGAGTATATGCGAGGTAAGTAATATGCAGTTTTTGGAAAGCTTCCCCTCCCTGAGTGGTTTTCTTAAAAGAAATCTTACAGTTCTGTGAGTGATTAAGCAGAAACTGCAGATTAACATCACCCAAACTGCAGCATGCTTGGGATAACTATGTTGTAAAGAAAGAGGACAGGTCTATGGGACCTGACAATGTGCATCCGAGGGTCCTGAGGGAATTGGCTGATGTAGTTCCCAAGCTACTCTAAACATTTAAAAAGTGATGGCAGTCATGTGATGGGAAAGAGGAAAACATTGAACCCATTTTTCAAAAGGGTAGAAAGGAGCCTGGGAACTACTGTCCTGTCAGCCTCTCCTCTTGTGCCTGGGAAGATCATGGAACAGATCTTCCTTGGAGCTCTGCTAAGGCTTATGGAGGACAGGGAGGTGATTTGAGACATCCACCATAGCTGTCAAATCCTGTCTGACCAACCCAGTGGCCTTCTATGATGGAGTGACTCCATCAGTGGACAAGGAAAGGGCTTACAGATGTCTTTCATCTGTACTTCTGTAAAGCCTTTGACACAGTCCCCCACAACATCCTTCTCTCTAAATTGAAGAGAGATGGATTTGATGGGTGGACTGTTTGGTGAATGTGGAATTGGTTGGATGGTCATATCTGGAGGGTAGTAGTCAATGGCTTAATGTCCTCATGAACATCAATGACAAGGGGTGTCCCTCAGGGATCTCTGTGGGGACCACTACTGTTTAGTGTTCATCAGTGACATAGACAGTGGGATCAAGTTCACCCTCAGTCTGCAGGTAACACACCTGTAGGACGGGGCCATCCAGGGCAACATGGACAAGTTTTTGAAGTGGGCCCAGATGAACCTCATGAGGTTCAACAAGACCCAAGTACAAGGTCCTGCTCCTGGTTTGGGACAAGCCCTGGTATCAATGCAGGCTGGGGGATGAAAAGATTGAGAGCAGCCCTGCTGAGACTTGGACATGCTGGTGGATGAGAGACTGGACAATATGTGCTTGGAGCTCACAAAGTCAGCTGTATCTTGGGCTGCATCCCTAGCAGGGAATGGGGGATTCATCCCCTGGGGAGGGGATTCTGCTCCTCTGCCTCCCTCAAGCGAGACCCCACCTGCGGAGCTGCCTCCAGCCCTGGGGAACAACATCAAGAGGACGTGGAGCTGCTGGAGTGAATCCAGAGGAGGCCATGGAGATGCTCCAAGGGCTGAGGCCCCTCTGCTCTGGAGCCACGCTGGGAGAGCTGGGGATGTTCACCTGCAGAAGAGAAGGCTCTGAGGAGATATTGTGGCCTTTCAGTACTTTAAAGGGACATAAAAGGAAATGACAGGGAATGAATGCTTCAGTAGGCCCTGTTGTGACAGGGCAAGTGGTAATGTGTTTAAACTGAAGTCAATTTAGATATAAGGAAGAGGGTTTTTTTTATAATGAGGATGATAAAAACACTGGGACAAGTTGCTTGGAGAGGTAGTACATGCCCCATCCTTGGGAGAATTCAAAGATACTCTGAGCAACTGGGTCTAGTTAAAGATGTCCCTGCTCATTGCAGGGGGGGTGTACTAGATGACCTTTAAAGGTCCCTTCCAATACAAACCATTCTATGATTCTACAGCAGAAGTTAGATTAAGCACATTCCCTGTGATAGAACATCCTTGGTAGTCCTTGCTTGAGCTCCTCTATTGTTATCTTATGGGCCACTCTTGTCCCCTAAAGCTTGAATAAAGCAGTGTGTCTCTTTCTCCTCTCTGAAACAAAATGCATTATTTGATAGGTCTGTTTTTGAAGAGTATTCTCTTACCTGCTTGAAAGGAAACACCTGAAGCTTTGAATTTTCTTTTTGAAAGGAAGTTTTAAAATGTGTTGTTCATTTTTATTGAATATAGAGATATCTCATGGAAGATAGAACTGGCTGATTTGTAAGTGTCTGTCCCAATCCAGCCCTGTTTGGCCTGGTCTGGGAACGGACTGGTGCTCTCTTCCTTAGTGCATTTAGAAGTCAGGGTCTTTTTCTGATTGGCGTTGATCCCCAAGTGTTTGTCTGTAATGACATTTGAAATGGTATCAAGAGCTTTTTATTAATCACTTGCATGTATACTATTGGTTAGATGAATGAAAGGGCCTTTGAATTCTTTAATAAATGTGTTCTGATTTTTCTTGCATACAAAGCAAAGTTCTTTATTGCTCACTGTCAGTAAGGTCTTGAAAACATCAGATGTCACTGCTGCATCACCTATATAGTCCATGTGTTCAATAAAACAAAGCAGTTATGCCGGGAAAGAACATGCATGTCTGTGCCTTTTGAAGTTGATGAAATTTGGTTTCTTTTTTCTTATTTTCCTGTTCTAACCGTGGATCTCTGCTTTTTAGATCCGGATGATCAATTCAAATTAACAGAAGACACACGTCAGCTGGGACTTGTGGTTTGCAGAGGGACTTCTGTGGTTCTGATTTGTCCACAGGATGGAATGGAAGCTATTCCAAACCCTTTCATTCAGCAGCAAGATGGCTAATGCTTTCTTTGGATTGTCTCTGAAAACTTCAGGGATACAAGTCATTGGAGAAAACTATTAGTGTGTGAGAAGCTTCCTGTTTTGGGGGGGGGGAGTTTGAATGTGTATTTGTTAGTGTGAAAAAAGTGAACTTTTGTGGCTTTCGTAAATGATGAGAGGATGAGGAATGTAAGAAGTGTGTTCTTGTTTTCCTCTCACCTCCAAATAAGTGTGTAACTATGTTGTTTAGAGCTGACAGGGGAGAACATATTGTCATGAATTGTCTTGAGACCTTCGTGATCTTCTGGTTTTGAAACAACCCCATGAAATTAGTTAAGAATGCCCTGAATATTGGTCATGTTCTTTCCATTATTAAATACATTAAAATGTATTTAATCTGAATTAATCTAAACCCTAAATACAGTAGAATGTGTTTTTCTTCCTCTTAGATAGCAGTACTCAGTTGGGGAAGCATTGTGTTGTAGTCTTCTGCTGTTGAGTTCAGTCTCTTTTGTGTGGGAAAATTACTTCCTTGTGTAGTGTCATCACCTTTACAAGGAATGTAGCCAAGAAGGTCTTTTCCAGCACTTGTTCCAGATCTGGTGGGCTGGAATCTGTGTATCAGCTGGCTCACACATTTTTACAAGAGGACTGGTTTAACTTGTGGGATGATTCTTGGTTGAGTGACTTGAACCTTATGGAGGTATCTATTTGATACTTGGAATTTTAGGGGAAGAATATTTAATATCCTAATGTTTGTTCACTTCAGTGTCTGAAAATACTGCATATTTTTATATGGTAGCTATCCACTTGTGGTTCTGCTTGTTATAACTTGATTTGTAAGTAAACATTTTTATTTCTTTTATACTGCAGAAAATGCAAGATTTGAGGAGTTTTGAGTGAATAAAGACAAACTAATCTGTTTCTAAATGTCTGGTTTTTAGTCTGTAAAAGTGCACTACAGCTGACATTACAGTTCTCCAGCTGTAAATCTAAATTAAATTAGTTCAGGAGGTGCATAAACACTGCAGGATCAGGAGGGACCAGAGCAGTGTCTTGGGGTGACATCTGATCCCTCTTCTGAAGCGTTTTAAAGACTGCCCAGTTGAGGTGTGTGCCTGGAGCCTGTATGTAACCTGCTTTTGCCACCTGCTTTTCCCTTTATAGAGGACCCTTTACGAGGAGGCTGTGGCAGAGTGAATTGTTTTGCTGGCAGCAGCAGTTTTGTTCCTGAAGGTTGTTAAGAACACATGGCAAGTACAGCTTGTATTGGTTGTTTTGGCCACAGCGCTGTTCTCCCGTGCATAGCCTTTCCTGGGTCAGCTCTGAAATGGGTGGGAGCTTAGAGTAAATTTCAGTTCAGTGAATCTGACTTTTCCAGGAGGCTCTGAAACTAGGGACCCAGTGTCTTGTGTGGTGCCTATGTGCACTTGCCTATGTGAACTTGGGTGCTTCTGGATTTTAATCTGGGGGTTCACAGAGCTGTCTATAAAGTTGTGCGCCTCACAACCTAGTTTTTTTCTAATGCTACAAAACTTGTTCGTGCAACTGCATAGTTCAAAAGAGAGTCCTTATTTAGAGCGTGAGGAGTAGAATTTGCTCGCCATCAGCCTGAGCAGAGTCTTGAACTGTCCTTTAGGTGGGAGAAAGAGTGCAAAGATAGATTGCTGGTGTTGATGCCAGTAACATGCTGCACTAAGTGTAGCATCAGAAACAGATCTGCTGGGGCTCTCTGGGGTGGATTCTGGGCTCTCAGTGCAGGGAGATCTGCCCGAAGCCATGGGTCAAGTGTGTAAGCTCTGGAGAGGGGTGTGTTCCCAACGTTTCCTGCTCAGCTGATTGGTTGCTTGGTCTTCATTGTGAGCTGCATGGCTCTCCTTTTCTGTACCGCAGACTTTGGAGTTATACTTGGGAGTCAAGTACCTGAAAAGAAGAATATGAAAATGATAGGGGGCAGACGTTTTAGCAGGGCCTGCTGTGATAGGACAAGGGGTAATGGTTTAAGCTAAAAGAGGGGCGATCCAGACTAGAAATAAGGAAGAAAGTTTTTATGATGGGTGTGATGAGGCACTGGCACAGCTTCTGTTTGCTGAGCTCTGCCAAGAACTGGGAGTGAGTCTTGCTGGTGTGGGCTCTTTGGGTAAGGGGCTCTACTTCAAGGTCACTATGCAAATCTCTTCACTTAATAGCTTTGGAAAAACTCACTGTGGCATCAGTGAGCTGTTGCTTGTCCTACATCTGTGTTTATTTAGTGCATTCAGATTGAGGATGACTGAACATGTGAAGCTATCAGGGTTTGAACAGGGGCTTACTTCTCCCTCTTCTCTCTTACTAAAGTATAAAGTTAGATACATAATAAAAACTTTGGTGTTTGATTAAACTAATGAAAGATGAGGTAATGGTTGATTTTTTCCAAATGGGTTCAATGTTTTCTACAACTTCTTGATATTTACTCAGTGCTTAGGAATCTTTTGGTTGTTTCTCCTGTTTTTTCTTTCTAGCCCAGGCTCTTTGCTTGGCTAACAGCTCCTCTAATTTTCTGTGGCCTTACCTGGTAGAAGTAGATGCCAGTCAAATCTGCATTTTTTTGGTTATGCAGCTGTTCTGCTATTGCTGTTTAGAAAGCAGCAGGAAAGACAGAAGAGCAAAGCAGGAGAGTAGAAAACATTCTATTTTTAGGACAAGATTGTCTTATCTCATATTTATCCTAGCTAGGGGGATAATGTTTCCAGAGATCTCACATGGGTAAGGGCTATATAAGACTGAGTTAAAATTAACTGCTTGGCAGTCTACAAGCATGGAGCCTGCACAAGAGCCACAGGAGATGGGACCTCAGACAGAAATGATTGCAGACACAATTCTTGAGGTTGGAGAGAGACTCTTCCAGGTCAGCCGTAGGGTGCTTTCAGTACACAGTCGATATTTTGAAGCCATGTTTTTTGGAGGAGCAAGAGAGAGCTCTGAACAGCACATAGTGATCAAAGGGATCGATGCAGTGCCTTTTCAGGCACTACTTGAGTTCACTCGCACAGCCCAAGTGCTCATAGGTCAAGAAAATGTGACCAGCTTACTGGAAACAGCTGATTTTTTTCAGTTTGACAGGGTGAAACTGTTGTGTGAGAAATTTCTGGAGAGAGAACTGCATGTTTCCAACTGCCTGGGCCTGATGACCTACTCACAGCAATTTGCCTTTACAGGGTTGTATGTGTCTGCTATGAATGTGGCTCTAACTCACTGGGGGGATGTGATATGCCAGGAAGAATTTAAGGCACTACCCAAGGAAATGCTGATGCACCTCCTGAAAAGTGATGACCTCTTCGTTTCAAGAGAGGATGTGATTTTTGACAGTATTATGATTTGGATAATGGAGGACCCAGCAACAAGAGAGGAAGAATTTCTGGATTTGGTGGGCGAAGTCAGGGTCACGTTTCTGAGTTTGTCCTTCCTCGATATCTTGGTGAAACGCAGCAGGCGTGCTGGAGAGACAGATATCTTTTCCAGACTAATAAAGAAGTTAGACAGCTGTCCTCCACCCATCTGGCAAAATCCGAAACTGTGTCCTTACGCGGGTCGGAGCTATGACACCTTATATGTCCTGGGAGGAAAGCATGACAAGGAACAGCAAGAATTATTTCTCTTTCAACCTAAAACAGGGACCTGGCAGGCTTGTTCTCCATTGCAGCGCAGGAACCTCACCCAGTATGCAGTGGCAGCAGTAGGTAACTTACAGAGAAGGGAGACTGAGCAAATGCAAACAGAAGTTGAGACTGGGAGTCCAGCTGTTGCTGTAAAACTGTTGTGTGCAGCATTACTAAACCCTCATTCATATTGATTTTCATATTTGTTCAAAGAATGGTTTTGTTTTCCTTAGTCCTGGGAGAATGCTAGACAACACTATTTCTTCTCATATGGCAGAAGCTATGGAGTCTGTTGACCTCCTTACAGTGGCTTTATCTGGAATTAGTCTAAGGACTTGGCTTTAAGCAGTGCATTTTTTTGGCCTTTTGTAGTGGTTTAGACAGATGACAGGCGACTTCTGATTTATAGTTGCCATTACGTTAAACTTCTCCCATAGATGCTGGGAAATCTTCATTCTTGGAGACTTTCAAGCCAGCTCAATACTATGGTTTCCTGTATTAGTGTTGGTAATAGTCCCATTTCTGGTAGGAGTTTGGAAGTGAGATCCCTGAGGTTCTTTCCAACAAGTGTTTCCATGATTCCGTTCAAAAATGGGAGCAGGTTTGGAAAGACTGGCTGCATACTGTAGGCCCAGTGTATCTGTGTGGATGAGGAATTAAATACTGCAAACTGATTGACAGAGCAGTGATTTTCTCTCCTCATCTTGCACCTTATCAGTACAGCCCAGGAAGAAATGAGAACCCCAGCTATCAGGAGCAATTTTTAGCCTTCATGTGACTAATATTTTCTTTGCTGTCTTTCCAGGGAGCTTCCTTTTTGTGACAGGAGGATATTTCCGGGATGAGTTTGTGTGGTACAGTGTGGATTGGGTGCTTATCTACAACTGCTTGGACAATTGCTGGCTGGAAGGGCCAGCCATGAAGAAGTCCCGCAATAGCCACTGTGCAGTAGGAGTAGGGCTCTACCTGTATGTTCTCGGAGGGAGCACAGATGAAGGGATAATCCCAGCAGTGGAGCGCATGGCTTTGATGGAGTCAGAGTGGGAAAGCATGAGTCCTATGGCTCAGCCTGTGGAGAGAGGTGACGCGGTCAGTGTGGAAACCAGGATTTATGTGGTCTGTGGCCTGGATGAGAATGGACATGTATATGATGGCGTGCAAAGGCTGAACACGGAGACAGACAGCTGGGATGTCATCTCATTCTCCCCTCTTCCAAGGTAAGAAATAATATTCTGGGACCTGGCAGAAGATGAAAGGTTCTAGTGTTGGTCCTGCTCCAAGAAGAGGTTAGACTGTAGAAATCCAGAAGTCCTGTCCCTGCAACACTTCTGTGATTCTCTGTTTAAACAGCACTTCTAATTTGAGGACCAAGGTCACCTTGAATATTTCAGGGGCCAAATCTTTCTGTTGATTCTCATCAAGAGTTTCTTCCCTCTCAGGTATGACCTCTGCATCACGTCCCTGAATGGGGCTCTGTACACTGTAGGAGGGGGAGCTTTTCGATTTGATGTGGAGACAGATGAATGGACCCAGGTGAATGAGGAATGCTTGACCCAGAAGTTCTTCATGGGATGCAGCACCGTGAATGGACAAATTTATCTCCTTGGACAGAGGAAGGGAAACAGTGCCCTCCCCACTGTAGTCCTCTTTGATCCCTACATTGATGTGTGCCAGGTCATTGATAACAAACTCCCTTGCCCACTTCCTATTCATGGCTGTGTCTCTGTGCGAAGATTCGATACGTGGGCATGAGAGTGAAAGATCATGTGCTTTACAGCTGAAGGGAGTTAGATTGCATCAACTTTGGCCTGTGACATTTTAAAATTTTTGTTCCTTTGTAATTTTACCTTTTTTTTTCTACTTGACAAATGAACTTTGAAGCAAAAGCCAGTGAAAACTTTGTCTACCCAAAGGCTGCAGGTCATTATTGAAAATGGTGATTGGTATTGTTATGGTACATAAACTCCTTAGGGTTGATGCTCAATAAAGGGCTGTTCTGACCTTTAACCTCTGTGGCTCTCTGTACTTTGAACAGCCGGAAGGAACATGAAAATCACTGCATCAGTGTTAGAAAATATCGTAGGATCTAAATAATAAATCCAATGTGTGTCAAGGGAATCTTCATCAGGATTATAAGCCCATAGTGCTGTTGGACAGAGCAAAAAAAAAACAAAAACCAAACAGCAGTTGTTGTCAAGCCATACCCAATAGCAGTATCATTTTAGCCTGAAATAAGCAAGCTTCAGAGGTTATGTAATTATGGCTAAAATTACCTTTATTCCAGGCTGGAGAGCACCACAGAAGGAGGGATACTATTCTGGATTTATGCATTCAGGTATGTGATGAGAAGCATTTGCACACTGAGTCTTAAGAATCTGGCTTCAGTTTTCTTAGTCCTCTTTGGGTTCACAGCTGCAAAGACTCAGAATAAAAATGCTCATCCCGAAGCACTGAAATGAGGGTGCAAGGAGCAGTGTCCTGCACATAGCTGTAATTAAAGACTGTGTATGAGGAAGAGCATTTCCTGGGCAGGTGTGTTGGTTTAACAGAGCCTGGTTTTTGGTGGGCGGGAGAAAATCTGGTCGAAAAGCTTCTATTATGTCTGGCACAGTGCCAATCACTGAAGGCTCTGACAATGGGCAGGTTACCAGCCCAATTAGAGAAGTTGGTAACGCCTCTATGGCGACTTATTTAAGACAGGAAAAACCGCGGGAAGTTCTCTTTCTTCTTCCAAGGGTGGTGAGGTGGCTGCCAGGGGTGATCCTGGCGTGGCCGGGGCCCTCCCGAGACCGAGCAGTGCCGGCGGGGACCACATGGCCAGCGACGAATACATGGCGAACAATTCCCCGATATGGAGCCCAGGTGGGATCAACCTCTCGGCATTGTAGAAGTTTTGTAAGAACTTTTCAACTGATAGAACTTGAAAACAATAATACCTACAGGCAACAGTTTTCTTCCAAGTCAGAGGAAAAAAAGGAAGTGAGGACATGTGAGGAGAACCAACATGGCAGCACCGAGGTCCGTGAAGAGGAGAAGGAGGAGGTGCTCCAAGCACCAAAGTCGAAATCTCTCTTCAAGCTGTGGCGAGGACTACAATACAACAGTTTACCTGTAATTCATGAGGTGCATGGAAGGATGCAGATATCCACGCGCAGCCCGTGAAGAAAAGTGCTCATGCTGGAGTGCATGGATGCTGAAAACCTGTAATCTAGTGAGGAACTTGAACAGAGAGAGAAGACTCTTGCTTCCAGAGATAAAGAGAACCCTTGCTTCCAAACTAGAACAGCTTATCCTTAAAAGACTAAACCCCGTGAACTAAAATGACCCAGGCTAGGCAGTTGTGGGAAGACTGCTTGACCTCTGGGAGGGACTCAACGTTACAGCAGGTCGGGTGGGCTGCTGTTTGTGAAAATTAGAACCACGCTAGAGAAATTCATACAGAACTGTCTCCTGTGGGAAGGACCCCACAGCACAACAGAAGAAAGAACTCCTTTCCCTGAACAAACTGAAGAAAGATTCTTAGAAAGTAAAAGATGGACCAAACCCCCACATTTTGTCTCCTTGTGCTGTCGGTGGGAAAGACAGAGACGTCTGGGAAGACAATAAGTGTTCTGAAGGTTTATTTTAGTTCTTATTACCCTTTTTTACTTTTAATTCTGTTAACAATAAATTTTCTTTATACTGTTTAAGTTATGAACCTGTTTTGCCTTAAAGTGTTTTTGCCCTAATTCTAATCTCAAGTCATGAAGTCTTCGTTTTAATTTCCCCTCCTCTGCTCAGCTACAGCAGAGGAAAATACGTGAGTAGGTTTTTGGGGCCACTTAGCCAGCGTCAAACCCTGACAGCAGGACTATGGACTTCAGGTGGTAGGGGATTGATCTCCAAGGGCACTCAGGCCTCCCAAGGGTGGAGAGTGAGTGCCCCATTGGTGCAACAGAAGTGAGCTGGGAGGCTGCACTGCAACTGCTGTTGTCATCTGTGTTGTCAGTTGGTTCTCTGATGTGACATAGTAAGAGAGTTCCTGAGCTGAATGATTAACGTCTCCAGAGAAGGGGAGAGGCCTTAAAAACTGAGAGGTGTTGGTTAAAAGCAACTCTGCCACTGTGACAGTTCTGTCAGGATAGCAGGCTGGCAGACGTGGAGCCTTCTAGGTCCAGTTTGGCTTCCCCTCCTTGCCAGCTCCCCTGCCAGAGCTGGGGGTCCCATGATGGGGCTGCAGCAGCAAAGGCTGGGCCTGTTCTCTGGGCCCGGGGGCCAATTGTGCCCTGGAGGCTGTATAAATATTTTAAATGCTGAGATTCTCATGTATCATTTGGGGCTTTAAAAAAAAGCATTGTACTTGAAGGGACAAGGGACAATAATTCATGGACTAACCCTTACATCAGGGATCTCAATGAAGGGTCTTGTACCCCCACCAAAGTGCAGCTAGTGGGAGTGAGGTGACATCCTGCTCAAGGCTGGTGTTCCAGAGAGAATGTGGCTGCCTGCCTTCCAGCATTGCAGCCTGCAGACCCAGATTCCAGAGTCCTTCGAGGGAAAGCTGGTTCAGCCTTTGAGTTACATCATGTCAAACTGCCAGCAAGTTTCAAAGATTTCCCACTGATGTATGAGCTGATGTTCTAAATAGATTTCATGCAAAACGTACATAAAACAGACTTTTTTTGTTTACATTTAATTAATTTTTTACATTTACTTTACATTTTTTGTTATACTATAAATTCTGAAAATTAGATCTTATGCAAATTACAAGGTGAAGCATCATCCAACCCCTAAACTATTCCATTAAGATGATAGTGTTGTAACACTCCCATTTTCCAATTTTAAAAATGAAATCTCAACAAAATTAATACTTCTATATGGAAAGCTTTCCATTTATTATGTATAATTTCTGGTGGAAAAGTGTGCATTTGGAAGAATTTAGTTCCTTTCAATTTTAGGAGACTTCTCCCAGAGTAGACATTCAGTAAGCGAAATCTTTTAGACATTAGAGCTATTTTGTAGAATTCATACAGCAAATACAGCTTGTATCATTTGGCCAGGCCTTAGTTGCAGAAATGGTTTATCCCAGAGCCTGACCATTTTATACCACCCAAGTGAAAACTTATTTACCATTTAAGCCAGTGCCTTTCACATGCAAGTCCTTTCATGAGGTGGCTGGCAATGACTGCCACTGTCTTCTGAAAGTGCAAATTGGTTAAAGCTTCACAGTTTTAGTTTATTATCTCATGAACCTTTTGGGAATGCTTTCAGATAATCACAGATAGGAGTCATAACTTCAGCAGCTTGTTCAACCCCTCTTCTCCTTATACAGTGGGACTTTGGCTGGTAGACCCTTTTTTTCCTGGATGAATGATTATAGAGTAGTGTGGGAGATGTAGCTACAGAGAATTTGCAGGCACTGATAGAGAACATAAACAGCGTTGTGCTTGAACAGATAGAAATGGATACATGTTTTGATCTGAGACCTTGGAGAAAGCTGCCTGAGTTAGAACAACGAGCTTTTGCAACTTAAGAATGCAGTTTCGTAGTTTTAAAGAAGTATACTTTATAAAGGTAGAAATATATTATTAGCAAGTAGAAATATATCTTATGCAAGAATAATGATAAGTAGAAGAGTTAAGAGTTGTGAGTTTAGCAATAGTTTACAGTAGATTTATTAGAAAGATAAGGTGTGACAATGTAGGCCTGTGCAATGGACCTTAATAGCAAAATGATGATTGGTTAAGAAAACACACATTGCAGTAAAACTTTGTACAGTGATGATTGGTACAAGCGTGTCAGCTAACTTTGTGGCATTTGCTTATTGGCTTAAAAAAGTATATAAGGCCTTGTAGTGAAAAGGCATTGTCTTCACTCATCATTTCCTACTACTGCAAATACCTCTACCATGGCATCAGCATCTGCACTTGCTGTAGCCGCTGCTGCCACCACTGCTGCTACTCTCATTAGTACTGTAACTGCTGCTACCTCTGATAATAGAGATGCTGTTCACAACATCTCTCCTGCCTCACCCTTCAATAAACATGAAACTGATTCAACAATGAACCATCTCTGTGACATCTCTCTATAATCCCAATCCCCCAATCCCGACAGAGTAGTAGTAAAAGAATAATCCTGACAGAAGAATTATAGAAAACAACTCCTGAAGTGACTTAACTGCCTATAGATGTGATGAAATTCACCTCCACCTAGGCACTGGATGCTGCCTCAGGCAGACTGCAGTGAAGCCCTGTCCAGCCTCTCCCCCAGCTCTTGTTCAGCCTTCCCGCATTCCAAAGACTACCTGGATCTTGGTGTTTTGCAGCAAGCCCAGTGTTATTCTTTGTTCTTTGCCAGATCCTCTCCTTTGCTCCTGTCACTCTCTTCAGTGTCACTTCTGGCATCTTGTCTTTTCTGAAGAAAAGAAAGTTTAAATGAGCTGCAAATCCTGCGTAATGGTATATATTAGAGAGGACTAGTTCTGTTTTCATTCATAGCCCTAGGGGCTTAACCTGGCAGCTAAAATAAAAATTAAGAGGTGTGATCATGTCCTTAAAGCCAGTGCTGCAATTGTCCCTGCATAGGGAGATTGACTTAAGATGACAGGTGTTAACTCTATTATGGTTTCACCTAACTTTTGAATGGGTTTTTTTGTCACCCTAGTAATGCCCTTGTAATGTGACTTCCTGAAAATAAGTTAATATTTATTCTACATATAGTTATTCAGCATATTCTCCTATGCAATTTATTACTGTTGAAGCTGTGAAAGCCAACACAGATTTGTCCAGCAAGCAGATGGAATGGGCTCCTTATTTTGCAATTGTCTACAGCCTCGATGAGCGTCTCCTCCATCATTTCCTCAGAAAAACTTCTTGTAATTTAGCTTTGATGAAGGGGTAACTCAAGAAAGTTGAAGGCACAGCACCAACATTGTGGAGAGGTTTTTTTCGGCCACAGGTCCCCAAAGCTTTCACAAATCTTCTCAGATGCTCCCACGATGCCATCTGCCTATGTTAGCAAGACAGGCCAGGGAGCTGCCCTCTGATGACAATGTTTCTCCCAACAATCCCTGTACAAACTCTGGCATGCATCAAGAGCCTGTGGAAGGCACCCAAAACTCAGAGATGCAAATACACAGTATGCTATCGACCAGACTTACCTGGTTGCTACTTCCTTACTCCACTTTGGACACACCAACAGGTTCCAGTTCTCCAAAACTACATACTGAGAAGCGATTAGGCAGTGAGGAGAAAGGTCTGTGGATGGCTCCCATGCCACTAGAACACAGCTGCAAGCTAGATGCGAGCTCCTGCTCTGATCTTCGTGACATAAGGTATCCATACAACTCCCAACGTATGCCTTAGGAAGCTCTTGGGCTGTTTGTGGGGCAGTCCCATTTCTCTCCTCCTTTCCTGCAGGCACGTAGGAGTCACCCTGAACCTCATGCTCTCTCATGAGCAGTGGTGGCACAAAGGGGACAAAGACTTTTCATACCTCACCATGGAGGATGACATTGAAGATCATCTGGATGATCGCATAGGACCAGAAAATGTGTAACCACTGCAGAATCATCAGGAAAGCACTTATGAAAACAGCTTATGGAGAACAAAAAAACTTTTGTCACAAAGTAATAATAAACGCTGTGGGAAAGAGGGAGAGGCAAATCAGAAGACACAAGACTAAAGCAGGCTAACTATCTTCAGACTTAAAAGGATCAGGTGTCTTTCTGGGAAGTGACTTAGCTGATGTGTTCCCAGGGCAGAGCTGAGCTGAGCCAGGATGGCACCACCAGGCTTCACGCTGTGCCCAGCTCTTGCAAAGCAAGTCCCAGAGGACCTGCAGAAGCTCTGTATTAAAATCACCAACAATGCAATAGGCTTTGCAGACAGGTCAGTTATCAGAAACCTGCAATGCTCCCTAGAAGAGGCAGGAACTGGCAACATTTCTCCTAAAATAAGTCTTGAGAAGAACAATGGACAAAAGTGAAACCATAAGAGGACCTCTCCACTGCCACTTAGATAAAAAGATAACACATGGCTTTTTAAACTGAAGTTAGGGAAGAGTTAAGGGTGCAGATGATCAGCTGGGCATGGCATTATTTTCAGCAAAAGTCACAGAAAGTCTGTATCGTCGGTGATGAGAACAGAAAGGAGGAGACCACTGGTTTGGCAATGGAAAGCAGACAGGACAGAAAGCAGCTCAGCACAGGAGAGAAATGATGAGTGCTAGTATGTGTCCTCCTTCACAAGTTACCTATGACATGAACATATTAGGATTTATTGTACGCTGGGAAACCTTGTTGGACACAGCGTGTATTTGCTCTGCACTTGCTTTCCTAGACCTCTGCTGCTTGCTGTTGGTGCTGAGAGGTGCTGATCTCAATGGACTTTTAGTCTGATCCAATGCATCCAATTACTTTTCCACAAGAGCAGTAGAATTAGTGCTTTCTAAATGCGCTAACGTACATGTGTCCCACTCACGGGCACGGCATTGACATGTGTCATGTGTAGCCAGGTGCACAGGTGCCAGTGCTGCCCACAGGCACGAGCACAGGCCTGCAACTGGGAGAGCAACTTTTTACACAGGCAACAGTTTTAAACTAGGAGAGATTTAGATTAGATGTTAGGAAGAAATTATTTACTCAAAGGGTGGTGAGGTCCTGGCACAGGTTGGCCAGAGAAGCTGTGGTTGCCCCATCCTTGGGGTAGGTTGAATGGGTCTTGGAGAAATCTGATCTAGTGGAAAGTGTCCCTGCCCATGGCAGGGGGTTGGAATGAGATGGGCTTTAATGTCCTTTCCTACCCAAACCATTCTGTGATTCCATGATTTCCAGGTGAGGGTAACGTACCTCTAAAATATAATCAGAGGCATCGTGGACTAGCATGACTATCATCCCAAACCGTATCATATTGGCACAGTAGGAGATAAAGATCAGAGTGATGCTGGCGATGTGGTGTGTCGCACTT